>CALYLW010000316.1:0-520274 GCA_944989445.1 Ampullaceana balthica | reverse complement strand
ATCAGGGTGTCCACCGAAGTCGGAAAGTCGGATTTTAGTCGGATAAAAATTTTGTGGTCGGATAAGTCGGATTTTGGTCGGATAAACGATCCTCGGTCGGATAAACAAAATCTCGGTAGGATAAGCGTTCCTCGGTCGGATAAAAGATATAAATAAATGAATGACGAAGCTCACGTTGCACATTGTTTTGGTTTGGAAATACCAATAGTTCGCAGCGGTATAAAAACTGTTGTTTACCTATGACAGAGTCCCCTGTCCATATCGATATCATATCGTATATATCTATAGTTTTATTTTTTTTTAAATGTGTGTTTTAAAACAAAAGTCGAAAACTAAACTTATACAAACAAATTACAGATATTAAACAAAATAATTCTCGTTAAAGATGGCATTGTAAACATTAAGTGCACTGTGATTGAAACAGATAGAAATTGTGAAATTACTTACGCTTAGCCATAGTATAGATCTAGTAACCGCGTAATAGTAATTAGTGTGATATACTAGATCTAGATATTCATATTAGGATTTTGGTTAAAAATATATCATGATCTGAGTAAATAATAGATATCTATCCCCAACTATTAAAGTATTGTAAAAGTTTTTAATGGGGGATACTTTTAAGTTAAGGCAGATATAGATCTATGTTTGACAGCAAAATAGCTAGTCTAGATTCTAAGTAAGGGGAAGAAAGAAAAAAAATGACCATTCGATTCAAAACTTTGACAAGGCCCTGTATCTTTATAAATCAACATATTTTCTTAAAAACGGTCATAAAACGTCAAGAAAAGTATGAAGATTCATTCCAGTTATTAATTTAATTTTGTTATATCTCCAAAAAATTTATGGGAGCAGTGTTAACTACGATTTTTGTGCTTATTGTTTAGCTGCTTTAGCAGCAGTCGCCATTTTGTCTGCTTGAAGTCAATAGATCTCTCTAATCTAGTATTTTGTGAAAATTAAAAACGAAAAAAACCTTAGGCTTAGCCTAGCCACGTCTAAAATCTAGATCTAGTTCAGTTAATTTCTTTTAAAATATTTAAACAGTCACGGTATGCCAAAGTCACAACTATTAAAGCAACTATTTAAATAGGTTTAGATCTAGATTCTGTTTCAAATCAAAGCTTATTTTTTATGATTAAATAGATTAAAAATCAGTCCTGTTCAGTGTTGAAAATTATGTGCTAAACATATAGAAATCTAGATTCTAGTCTAGTTAAATGGTTACAATTTAAAGTGTGTTAACTAACATTTTTTAGGGTAGGCTGCAGTAGGCAAATTCTTGACTAAAGTCTTAAGACTAGTTTACTTTTTGTCAGTTTAATTTTGTTCCTTACTTCACTATCCAGATATTGACAATTTGTATACTATTACAAAAAACACTATCAATCCCATCAACATGGGGAAATGTTATTTTAATTCAGACTGGTTAAAAGACACTTCTTACTCTGAGTGGCTTGAACAACTAAGTGAAAATCGTGAAAAGTTCAAGTGCAAGTACTGTGGTCAAGCTTACCTTATAGGATCGTCAGGCATAAAAGCCTTGAACACCCATATGTCTTCACAAAAGCACATGCGGGCCAGTGCAAGTCATCGTGGTAGCAGGTCAATGCTTAGTTTTGCAAATAAATCAACACCTCCATCATCTCTGAATCAGACTGCCACTTCAACCACATCTAATCCAACTTCAACTACAACTAAACAGCCAACTCTTAAAGTTGCAGATACTCTAAAAGCAGAGGTTAGGTGGACAATGCACCTAGTTTCTAGCTACTCCAGTGCTCGAAGCTCAGACAATACCGAAAGTTAAATTTTTACTTGTCGAATATATACTTTTACTTGTCCGAATAATAACTTTTACTTGTCGGTTGGATGGTAGGATTTTTTGGTGCCTGGTAGGATTTTTTTGGACCAGATTTGGGTGGACACCCTGATTATAAACTGAACATGTGTGCCAAGTTTGGTGTTTGTAGCTTAAAAATTATGAGTTTGTCACCTTACATGAATTTCTTTAAGCGGCCATTTTTAATGTTACTATAAATAGAAACTGGTCAAAATTTTGCTGTGGCCCTGTATCACATTTTATTCAGCATAAAAAACTGAACATCTGTGCCAGGTTTGGTGTTTGTAGCACAAAAATGCATGATTTGTCAACATAGAACCCGAGCTATACCCCTAGGCCGTCGACTTAACCGGGTTCTACTGTTTTTTTGTTTTTTTTTAAAACAGTTTTATATTGATAAACCTAAATAAATGTTATAGGCATATTCTTTCACTTAAAATTTGTATGGAAAAAGTAAATGATAAAACTGAGGTTAATAAAGCAAATTAAAAATAATTGTTTTTAACTTGGAAGTGGAAGAGCAATCAAGAAATGTTGCATGCAAACAAAATTCTTTTTTTTAAAAAAAAAGAACTTTTAATCACTACCATATATACTCGCTCTATAGCCCGTTCGTTCACAAGCCGCCGCCCTCTTTTGGAAGAGAATAGTAAAAAAAAGTGTGTAAACCACTCATAAGCAGACCCCCCAAAAATAATAGGGCAGTGTAAACAAACTGGTACACTTTTGTTTTTAAAAACTACAAGCTAAATCGGTCATTATGATTTTTTACTTTTGTTTAGGTTGAAGAACAAAGAGATTTGAATAACAAAGAAGATGGATGTCATTTTTTATAGCATTCCCGAGAGGGCTTTTTATTGTATTAAAATGAAAAGAAAATGTTTTTTTATATTTCATTTTATTAAAGTCAGTAGAATGTAGACAAGGACCTTGATGATCTACAATAACAACACGGCTATTCAATGTACATGCAGAAATCACCTATGACCCGCTCGTAAGCCGACCCCCAACCTTTTCCCATATATTTTGTAAAAAAAAAGTTGGCTTTAGAACGAGTATATACGGAATGCATTCTCATAGTGGTTCAAAAGAATGGTACAATTATCTTAGAGCACAGGATCAACTAATTGCAAACAGCATGATAATTTGTAAGATAGGTTATTCCCTTAGATAAACAGCTTTTAAATTCAAATTTCTCAATCATTATGGTTTCTTTTTTACCTTGGTTTTGCTTTTCCCAGGAAAACAAGTATCAACAAGTATTCCCCCATGCGATGTCCCACAATGAAATTAATGAAATTTGAAACATACGAACAGGATTAAACTAAAAACATTTATTTTTCCCATTTTTAATGTAAATTATTGATTTATGAATAAATATTAATGTTATGTTTAAGAGAAGGTAGTCACTTGCTAATAGTTGCTTCCTTTTCCACTGCTTATCACCAGATATGGATAACTAGCTAATAATATGCTTGTAAACAAATTGGGATGTATCCACTTGTAAAAAAAAACTTCTACATTTTAATAAATAAGTATTTACATTTTACAAGCTTTTCAGTTTTGAATCTTTTACTAAATATTTTCAAGCAAATTTTCCTAACAACTTATAACAAAGGGTTCATTTTTTAATTTAAAAAATGGTATATTAATACATGTATCCAAGCCTTTATTTTTATTGTAAAAGGCATCCAAATAATATAACAGCAGCTTTTGTCAATCGATGGTCCAAGTAATTTTTTTGGCCTAGTGTAAGGTTGGGGAAAAAATAATTAAATTGGTGCATGACGGCTGCTTTGTGAAAGGGATGCAGCTGAAATGTATGCTAACGATGAGTGGCTCTAACCCTAGGAACAATTAAAAAATGGTAAAAATTTAATGATTTTTTTTCAATAAATTTCAAAAGACACCAGGACTAAACAAACTAAAATAATGACACCTTTTTATATTAATTATTAATATCTCAGATTGAGAAGCAAAGCCGACAAAGATTTGAATAACCTATGGAAAAAAAAATCTTAAAACATGACTGCACACAAGTTTGGCTGATTATGGACCCTTACTCCCACACTGTCGTAAATTTGTTACAGATTTCAAAGACCCAGAAATAGTTCAACATACAATTGTAACTCCAACCCTCATTGTGTGAGGTCATTATGGATACCATTATTATTATGTCATAGCGATGTCTGTGGGGTCATTGGCTGAAGCAGTAGACTAAGAGGAGTTTTTTTTCTCCTTTTTTAAAGTTACAATCTTGACATTTAATGTCTTCATTTGCAAATGAATCAAGTTTTAAGTTTTCCTAGAATTTACCCCATGTTAAAGCCCTTTTCTATTCTATTGTCCGATGTCCTTTAGCTTTATTATGAATGTGGTCTGAACTTTAAATAGCTTGAGAATGTGTACAAGAGCTACTGAGTTTAACAAATCATTTCTTGGCGTACAACCACTATTTGTTACATTTGGTCAATCCCAAATCATGGGCATGGGAATTCCAGACTGGGAAATATCCACGGAATTGAATATCATTCGGGAGACCCAGATCTGAATGTTAAGACTATGTTTTACAATTATCAAATGCTAGCAGCAGCATATGAAAAATTAACAAAGAATTAAAAAACGAAGAGATTTAATAAAGACAATTTAAAAAAAACGTTAAAAAAAGCAAGTTTTTGACTATAAATCCTTTATGTACGAGACATAATTAAAAGAATGTTCATTTTAATACCATCCAAAAATACAAAATTGTAGTTGTCGTAAAACATGTTTAATATAATGCGCACCGATCAGGAATATGTTTATAAAAAGTTTTGTCAAAATAAGCACCTTATTGCGCGACAGGAAAGCTTGTTCAATATAACATGATGCATAGAGATAAATAAACTAAAAATTCAATAATTTAATTACAGTACATGCGATCGATCTGAAATTTTGATACATCGTTTTTTTCATCGGCACCAAACTGCCTGCAAATTTTCAGCTTGCTAGCTTACGAGGAAGTGGGTTAAAAAGCGATCCAAAGTTTTTTCGACAAGGGCTCAAACAATCAACCAGACAATACAAGTTAATATAAAGGATTTTTTAAAAAGTCAAAAGTTTTAAGGTCTGAGTTTTTAACAGATGACATAGGATAACTTTTAAAACTATTGATCTTATCTCTATGCGTTTGTTTTGGAAATAAATATGGTTTTAAATTTAAATAAAGCATATAAACAGTGAATTTATCAAATTGGTGTTCATAAAGAATTATTAATTTATTAAAAATTTAGCAGAAATCTAATTTTCTTTTTCAAAATTTTGAAATCACCATGAATTTGAAAAAAACAACCAATTTTTTTGTTATTTGGAAAATGGAAAAATTGCTAGGATCTTGCTTTTAAATAAGTTGCTAGTATTCCTTCACTCTAGATTTTTCAAGGTAATTCACCATCTAACATCATTAGGCATCATCCTCAATTTGTTCTTCATATTAAATCACTGGTGTAACCTTATTACAAAATATTGTTCACATTACATCTACTGGTTAATAAATAGTCTGTCATATATGTATTAAATTGGTGTCTTATGTCAAAGATTGCTTTGTTGAAATGTAATTTGAAATTCTTAAATTATATTTAATAGAATATTTGCAATTACAGTCTTTTATTAGTATAATCCTTTCTTATTTTCTTAAACAGAAATAGAAACTATACCACTATTTAATGAAAGTACAGTGGGAACCACTTAACTCGAGCCCGGTAAAGTCATCACTTCTATTAAGTCGACTTTTTTAATTGGAACCGCCAAATTCTCTCTTTGTCTTTGCATTTTTTCATCTGTTAATTAGATTTTTTAAAGTCGCCGAGCCCTAATATTTCGAGCACAAAAGAGTGCCAAATTTGCAACTTAACGCCGGTTAGCTCGATCCCTGTCTGTTCGCATAGTGACACACACTCGCATTTTTAGTTAAAAAAGCACCGAAATCTCACTTTCCTCGAGACTTCCGGCTAATGTTTGATTTTACGAGATTTCAATAAGGATTACCGGATGTTTTTTATCTTGTTTCACTTTTGATCCGTGTGTGAATTAGTTTGACACGGTAATGACACGTCTCTATCGAGTATGTATTCACCAGAGGTACTCGAAAATCGCGTTAGCGATCTTTAATCGTGGTTATTTCGCTGAGCATGTTATATTATTATTAAACTTAATTCATTTTCTGATGCATTAATCATTTTATTTTTTAAGATAAAAAATATCTTTAGAAAAGAAAATAAAGGTTTGTATCGAGAATCAACGGTGGTTTTTATATATTTAAATTTAAAAAAATATTATTCTTTTAAAAGTTTGTTGTTGCTTTGTTACCAGTAAGATACGTGACTGTGACTAACACGCGTGTGACGGTGAAATCAAATCATTTTCTTAATATTCCAGTATATATATATTATACACGTCATCACTGTTGTAGGTCGAATTCTGATAAGGTCAAGGCCGCATTTGTTACTACAGTCGAACCCACTTACCTCGAGCTCGGTTAGCTCGACCACCCCACTAACTCGACGTTTTTTATTGGAACCGCCAAATTCTCTCTTTGTCTTTGCATTTTTTCATCGGCTAATTCGATTTTTCTAAGTCGCCGAAACCTAATACCTCGAGCACAAAAGAGGGCCAAATTTGCAACTTAACTTGGTTATCTCGATCCTCGTCAGTTCGCCTAGCAATGCATTTTTAGTTCAAAATAGTGTTGACAGCTCGCTTTCTTCGAAACTTCCGGCTATTGTGTGATTCTACGAGATTTCAATAAAAATTTACCGGATGTTATTATCTTCTTTCACTTTCGATCCATGTGTGAATTAGACTTGTTGTTGCTTTGTTACCAGTAAGATACGTGACTGTGACACTAACACGCGCGTGACGATGAAATCAAATCATTTTCTTAATATTCCAGTACATGTATATAATATTATTAATATACACGTCATCACTTTTGTAGTTCGAATTCTGATAAGGAATGATTTTTAAAAAAATTCGCTTACACTTGTTGCCGGCCGAGGTCTAACACACAGCCCACAGCGTGCTGTGATCAACGGTCAAGGCCGCAATCGTTTTATTTATATATTACAAGACTGAGGAAATTCGAGAGCGTTCTGATAGTAACAGATATCCTGCACGTCAAAAGCATTAAACATGTTTATTTTTAAAAAAAATTTTTATTCGCTGATTCGATGGGCATTACAAACGCTAGCGAATGGGACTAGGCGGGGCGTAAACTTTGACATTTTAACGCATGCGCAGACAATTGTAAACTGGTAACTTATTTTTAATTAAATGGAATCGAAACATGGCAGAGACGTAATCAAAGTCCTTGATTATATATATAAATTCCCGATTAGTCTTAACTTTTCCCGACTTTCAAGGCCGAGAATTTTTTTTAAAGAATTCCCGACTTTTTCCCGTTTTCCTGAGTGGGAACCATGGTTATATTTAAATTTTAAACGGTCCTTAAAAACAAACGGTCATTACAACCTTAGGAAAGAGTGCAGAAATATTAGGGTTCCGATACGATTCCGATTAATCGTCCCATCACTAATTAACGCTAACTAGTTAATCACGTACATAAAGAAATTTCAAGCACATGTTAATATTTTGCCGCCACATTGGTTTCCGTTTTAACTCGATCATCGGTTATGTCGACGCCATTTTTCATACCCCAACGCTGTCGACTTAACCGGTTTCGACTGTATTTATATTACNAGTTACACATATCATTTGATTGACGGAGGAAATTCGATTGCGGTCTCATAGTGACAGATATCCTGCACGTCAAAAGCATTAAACTTAAAATTACCATATTGATATTTATTAATTTTTTTAAATTCACCTATTTGACGGGCATTGCAAACGCGAGCGGCGGTGACATGCCACGCCACACGCGCCATGGGACTAGGCGAGGCGAAAAATTTGACCTTAGTTTTAACGCATGCGCAGACAATTATAAACTGGTAACTTTTTTTTATCAAATGGAATCGAAACATGACCACAGAGACGTAATCAAAGTCATTTACTACGGCAAAAAAAAATATATATATAAAAATTCCAGACTAGTCATAACTTTTCGCGACTATTTCCTGACTTTCAAGACCGGGAAAATTATTTTAAGAATTCCCGACTTTTTCCCGTTTTCCCAACTGAGTGGGAACCCTGGGTTATATTTAAACGGTCCTTAAAAATGAACGGCCTTAACCTTAGGAAAGAGTGAAGAAATATTAGTGTCCCGATATTCCGATATGATTCCGATTAATCGTCCCATCACTAATTAATGCACATCATTTATATAAAGAAATTTCAAGTGCATGTTAATATTTTGCCGCCATATTGGTTTTTGTTTAACTCGATGATCGGTTATCTCGGCGCCATTTTTCATATCCCGAGGCCGTCGACTTAACCGGGCCCCACTGTATATGGTTGAATGAACTGTTAAATGGAAATGAAGCATACTTCTTGTATGTAGATGGTAAAATTTTAATTTATAAAAGCTGTGGTACTATTTTGAGTACTTTGACATAAAATATAAGTCAATTTGTGTTCAAGTAACAGCGTTAAACAAAATTTGATAAACTTAACAATAAATAAAATAATATGACAGCCCAGGTTTTAATTATTTGCTGTGAAACAAACGATGTTGCCCAGTGGTCACCTTTTGTTTTAAAATAACTGAAGACTTCTTGTCAAAATTTCCCATTGATTATTTTTTATTATAAAAAATTTCTTGGCATTTTTTTAGATTGTTAGGATTTAGAGCTACCTAAGATGCTAAATTAGTCTGCAAGTCACTTGTGCTTATATGACCCTCAAACTTTTGCTTGCCCAAACTAGCACTCATTTCAATTAAGTAATTTATGAAAGAGAATTGTGTTGAAACTGTTCTTGTAACTTCATTTTAGCTCTTGACAAAAAGAAATTGTAAAAAATATGCATATCATCACAATATTTAAATACATTTGTTATGAGATTTTCTAATCTGATTGCACAATAGATCTTTACTTTCAATAACTTTTTCAACATCTTAACAATTTTTACATGGAATATTAGGTGCACAATTTATTTTATTTTCCTAGTAACCCACATCTAAATACACTAGATTAGGGGGTATTATCTAACAGGTATATTTCTTTGCTAATATAGTTTAGTAAATAAAATAAATGTTATTGATAATGAATAACATTTTAATGTTATTAAATTAAAATTAGCAAATGTTGCGCAATAGACATTCTTTATCCCATACATCTATTAGAAATATGGTGTGTGATACGTATAAATCTTATATTTATCATTTATCACTTTTTTTAAAATAGTGAACATTATTTAGATACGTATTCTTTGTATATTATTTTTTGCTGCTTTTTAGAGAAAGTGTCCTTTTGACAATTTTATTTCAGAGTCTTGCAAAGCAAACAGAGATGAGTGTTCGACAGGTTGAACGTTGGTTTAGGATCAGGCGAAACCAAGATCGAACTCCTGTGTTTAAAAAATTCTGTGAATCATCGTAAGTTTACTTTTAAATCTATTTTGTGGATTAAGGTTGTTTCAAGGTAATTATTAGTAGTTACAAGACATCATATTTTTAAATTCAAAGGTTTTCACTTATGAATAAATGGAATTAATGATTCACTAACCAACTCTATTTTTTACCCACAGATGGAGAATGTTGTTTTATTTTCTCATATTTTGGTATGGAGTGTATTTACATTTGGATGTGAGTACACGTAATACAAATCAGAATTATTTTGTAAAATTTGAGTTTACTTATTTTAAGAATAAGATGTACACTTTTTCTTTGTTTTTACGTGAAGAGAAAAATAAAGAAATAATTAATTAGTGTGATGAAAAATGAAATTGAAAAAATATATACATAATATGAATGTTAAAATTTCCACAGAAAGTTTGGTTTTATGACACCATGCAAGCTTGGGTTGGTTGGCCACATCATGTAAGTGATTGTATGTTACCTTGTTCATTGTGTGTTACCTCAATCCTATCAAGATAAAATTGTACTTTTAAAAGTATAAGCATTATCTTTAAAAAAAAATCAAATATTTAATGCTTAGCTTCAAAAAAGATTGTTTTAATATAAATTTTTAATTCAATGTTCCAGAATGTGACGAGTGATGTTTACTGGTATTATATGATTGAAGGTGCCTTCTATATCAGCTTGCTCTTTTCACTCTGCACAGACCACAAAAGAAAAGTAAGTTTAAGTTCAGAATTAGTACAATTTCGACAAAAACTTTTTATATTAACAGGAACAATAGCAGGCATATGTGGTCAATGGAGAACTGAAAAAGAGAGAAAGAAGTTTTCTTCACCCTCATCCAACATCTTAGGCTTCAATGCTAGAAAGATGCCTAATATTTTAAATTATGAATCAAAATGTTTTGAAATCTTGTCTGTATGTGTGTATTTTACTCTCTTTCTGGTTTTTCAAAAACCTTCAGAATTTGATAATTCTATATCAGCAGCTCATTCTAAGAACTTTTCGCCTCTAGGTGTTTTCTCGAAAAACGAATGGTCTTGTCACAAACTTCGTCTGCACATTCATCGGCATCCTTCCGTCTCGAGAGACGGTGGTGCATCACCGTTGGGTTGGGTTGCATTTCCTTGTGTGGCTGAGCAGTCCTATCCTTGAATGATATTCTTTTCCACAGCTTTTGCACACGAGTTATGTGCTTCTCAATGTTTTGTCATTTCTCCTAGCTCTTTTGTCTGTAACCTCCTCCATCCTTCGTTCCAATTGATTTCACAAAGTTCCAATCTTTATACCCTGATTCAACTGGAAGTGCCATCTCAACCCTTACTGTTATAATAGTTATATACAGTGGGGACCCGCTTAAGTCGATGGCGCCGAGATAACCGATCATCGAGTTAAACGAAAACCAATATGGCGGCAAAATATTAACATGCGCTTAAAATTTCTTTATATACATGATGTGCGTTAATTAGTGATGGGACGATTAATCGTAATCGTATCGGATATCGGGAACCATTTCTTCACTCTTTCCTAAGGTTGTTAAGACCGTTAGTTTTTAAGGACCGTTTAAGTTTCAATATAACCCTTTATTGCGTCAGCACAGTTTTTTTTCCCAGTACATAACTTACCTACTCCTGCCCGCCATGCCGCGCGCGACATCGTATTGCCGTGATTCCCAGATTGAGCGATATGGCGTGGGAGATTGAGAGTGGGGGTGGGTAAACTGTCTATAGTCTCTTATATTATACTAGACGCCCCGCGACGTAGCATACACTGCAGACTTGCTCATGGAGATTTCTTTTACCCCTTTAATGCACTTTTTTAGGGCACCTAAGGCGCCGACCTTTTTCAAAAGCCCAACTAACTTGTCCTTGTTTGATCAATACGAAATATTAAACTTTCTGAAATGTACACAAAGTATTTTATAATAGGGGTTGTAGGGCGCCTACGGCGCCCTCTTTGTTTTTTGATGTTATAATTAACCATCATAAAATCCTCTTTTTACATTGTTCCCTTTTTACAAAATTAAAATATCAGCGAAAACAATGACATATAATTTTTTTTTACAGCGCATATTTAATTTGCACACCTTTTGATGCATTGGTGCAGTAATTTGGTGCGCTGCTTTCTAAAATTAGTATCTGTTGCACATGCAGCTTCTTGTTGCCTCGCAGGGTCCGACCACGAAGAGAATTATATATATAGATATTTGAAAATCTGGGGAGCCTTGTTTACAGTAAGCACCCTATGATTTTGGTCCCATCACTAGCGTTAAAAAATGAGAATGTACAAGCACATGTTTTTGGAGTTTTTTTTACACAAAGGCGTTGCCGTTATTTGTTTGTCTATCAGACTATCATGACCTATATATGACTCATGACAAAAAAGCGAACTCTTCTCTATAAAAAGGTACTAAAATAAATTTGGAACTCCTTTTGAACCTTCAACTTTGACACATTTTAATTAATTCTAACCAATAGTTACATGGCATTTGCACACGGCCACTTCTTATGAATGAAACAATAAGAACAAAGCAGTAGTAATAAGTCAAAATGAGGTTGAAGGATGAATGGTTGCCAATGACAACAAGTCTGCACACTGTACATTTTGTTATTCCATATGAAACTAAATGTTTTAGACATGCAATTCTGCGTGGATATTTGCTATTGGAGCAATTACGTAATACTCGGCATCATTTAAGTAACATTTTCAAAAGCTGGCGATTTAAGTTAGTAACACAGCGCTGAGAGCGTAACGCTCACCAGCAGACCCCGCGTTTCCCAAAATTCAATGCATGGCCTTGGTTATAAAAAATCGATAACTAACAATTTTCAAAAGCTGTCAATTGGCATAGTACCAGAAGCAACACAGCCCATGAGAGCTGAACACAAGCGGGCTGTGACGTCACCAGCAGACCTAGCGCCCTTGGTTATAAAAAATCACATCTAACATTTTCAAAAGCTTGCGATTGGTCATGGGGATGGAGATAACCAAGGCTAAGGGGCAAATTTGGCCCTCATTTGTGCTCGAGGTATTAGGGTTCGGCGACTTAAAATAATCGAATTAACCGATGAGAAAATGCAAAGACAAAGAGAGAATTTGGCGGTTCCAAAAAAAACCTCGACTTAATAGAGCTGACGAGTTAACCGGGGCTCGAGTTAAGTGGGTCCGATCCCACTGTACAAGAAAGTTTAGGGGAGCTCACTCCCAGTTTTTTTTACTAATGCATTTTTAATTTTTCAAATTAATAGAATTGCAATGTCTTCACATGTATTAAAATGAACACAAAAAAAAGAGATTAAAATGCTATAAATAAAAATTTCTGTTGCATTAATATCAGGGCAACTAGCTCCTCTTTTTTCTCTGTTTTTAACTCATTAAGCAATATATGCAATCATATTAAAGGCTATTTTCATGTGTTTACTGCACAGAATTGTGCAAGATGTGAAAGGTATTCACACTGGTTGTTATGCATGGTTTAGGTTATAATTTCTCTCATTGTTTATTCTTATGTACTCTTGCCTAGGATAATAAAATAAGAGATGAAGTGGTGATTGCATTAATTAACAATGCTTAAAAATCACTTGTTTTCTTTTCATGATATGGATAGAGAGTATGGGTATAAAGAAGTTTGTAATTTTGATTCACAGTAGGCATTAAACCCAAGTTCATACAAGTTATTGACTTTTTCTGGCCTCCCTTTGTTAAAGTGGGCCAATAGATAATGATAACAAATATTATCTAAACATCTCAGCTGATAATACATGTGTAGATGTTAAAAGTTCATGGAGGGGAGATTCTGACCAGTGATAACTACAGTAGAACCCACTTAACTCGAGCCCGGTTAACTCGCCAACCCTATTAAGTCGACGTTTTTTATTGGAACCATCAAATTCTCTCTTTGTCTTAGCATTTTCTTATCGGTTAATTCGATTCTTTTAAGTCGCCGATCCCTAATACCTCGAGCAAAAAAGAGGGCCAGATTTGCAACTTAACGTTGGTTATCTCGATCCCCGTCTGTTCGCCTAGCGACGCACTCTCGCATTTTTAGTTTAAAATCGCATCGAAATCTCGCTTTCCTCGAGACTTCCGGCTATTGTTTGATTTTACGAGATTTCAAATAAAATTACCGGATGTTTTTATCTCGTTTCACTTTTATCCGTGTTTGATTTAGTTTGACAAGTTTAATCCTCATTATTTGTCAGTGCATGTTATATTATTATTAAACTTAATTCATTTCCTGATGCATTAATCATTTTATTTTTTAAGATAAACGAATATCTTTAGAAAAGAAAATAAAGGTTTGTATCGAGAATCAACAGTGGTTTTTATTTTATACTGGGCGTGTGTAGAAGAACTGGGTCACGCAGTGTGTGTCAAGAGTAAAGACAGGCAGAGGGAAGCGGGGGCTTGTTTTGTATGACATCACGGGTAAAAAGCAACTAAGAGAGAGTGTATCAATGATGAAATTTTCGCCTTGCGCAGTCTGATGGCGACTTCAAAGAACATGTGACGTCACAGCCCGTTTGTTTTCAGTTCTCTTTCGCTGAATAGTAACATTTTAACATTGCTGCACTGTGTATTAGTTCTCATACTATGCTTCGTCAACTAAGAGAGTTTAAAAAAAAATTGTTCACTAGCCGTACGCATTTTTTAAAGCAAATATCAGTTTGATATTAATGTGGTAATCTTACGTCAAAGGCCTTTAATTTGCAGGAAAACTGTCACTAAAAGACCGAATAATCGCCCGGTATCTTTGCTACGTCTTTCTAATGACTCATAAAATAAATAGTAACAATAACAGTCGCGGGCCTTGACTTTGACCGTTGCTCATATATATCACTGTGTGTTAGTGTTAGCTCTCGTACAGTGCCTCGACAACTAAGCAAAGTAAAAAAATTTTTAAAAAAAGCTTTCCGCAGTTGAACGAACTAATAGTGATGGCGTGTATATTATTTATAGACCGGAATAGTAAGAAAACGCTTTGATGTCACGGTCACTTGCCTTTTGGTTCTGGCATTCTGCCGTAACACAACAAAATTTTAAGTCAGCGTAATAAGTTTATACCTAAGTTAGGACTAACCGGTTAACCGTTAACAACCTTATCATGTACATAAAGAAATTTCAAGTACATGATAATATTTTGCCGCCATATTGGTTTTAGTTTAACTCGATCATCGATTAGCTCGACGCCTTTTGGCATACCCACTAGGCTGTCGACTTAACCGGGTTCTACTGTTTATTAAATAATATTCAGGTATCATTAGGATTGAGAAAAAAAATCTAAAGAAAATGGTGTCTAGTTTTGATTTAATTTAAAAGAATTAAAAATAGAAATTACTACTGAAATAGAATATTGCTCCAAACAACTGATTAAAATAATTTGTTTCAGGATTTCACAGAAATGGTAATCCACCATGTAGCAACACTATTGCTGATGGGCATGTCATGGGTTAACAACTTTGTCAGAATTGGAACACTTGTCCTTTTGGTGCATGATGCTGTAGATTCTTGGATGGAGGTCAGGCTCTTCTAAAAGAAAATTATATTAACTTTTTAGCTTTCCATGTAGCTTAATTACATGACTCACCATTTAAACACATTTTAAAGGCTAAAGAATAATCAGAAAACATTGAAAATGGTATGAGAAAATGGACACTCAATTAAAATAGTATTTAACATTATAAAATAAATTTCACAATTATTTAAGTGAATTAGAACAAAACTTTCATCTTTAAAAAGTATTTGTTAACTTCTACTTTCTTTATCTTACATTTCAGGCTGCTAAAGTTGCCAAGTATATAGGCTATGATAAAGTCTGTGAAAGATTGTTCTTTGTTTTTATGGTGGTTTGGGTACTCACTAGGATGATCTTATTTCCGTTAAGGTAAATTAAAAACATTAATTTTTTTAGATCATTTAGTTTTTTTTTACAGCTTTTAATGTTTATAAAGATCAGCCTGATGAAAAATACCAATCTGCCAACTTATGCACTGGCATGATCTCTTTAAAGTAAAGTCTTGACTGGTTCAGGAATTTAACAATGCTGTATAAGGCCTGATTTTTTAGAAAAACTAAATGCCAGAAAATAGTGTCCATGACCTTATTTCCTCAGTTGAAATTGGTGATGTTCAGTTCTGCATGGTATTGCATCTCCATTGGATAAACATTTTTTAAGACATGTAGTTGCTTTCAAGACAATTAAATGGCGCATCAACAGCTTTCAACCCCTAATTATTTTTAAAAATCAACATCTTAGCAATAAGAATAGCTCTTCATATGTGTATAGTTAATTTGGATTCATCACATTTAAAATAATAACAAGGTGAATGATTGGATAATGGCAAATGGTAGATTTGATGATTAATTTGTCAAGTATGATATGACGGGAGATAACAACAAGAAGCCATCACAATATTTTAGTTCGCTCAAGGGGTAAAAGTTAAAGGTTTTTGGTCAAGAAAATAATTAAATTTTTCTCTATAAAAACGGAAAAAACCTGATTGCAGTGTAGCCACATACAATTTTTTTCCCTAATGTTTGCATGCCTTCTATGTCAGCATTAAGTTTCTGAACCAATTTTGAATTACCTTAACACATCCACTTACGCTAAGACCTGCTCACATAATCTGTGGGTATTAGGATATTGTTTTAAAAAATGAATTTAGTCAGCACTGTAGTGCAAATAGATATAAGATTAATCAGCTTTGGAGAAAGAATAGAATTAAAATTTGCTGAACATATTTAATTCTTTTTTTTACAACAAGCCTGCTTTGAATTTCATTAGGATTATAAGATCTACAATGTTTGAAGCTCCCATTGGGCTGCAAGACCCAACTGTTGGATGGTGTACAATGTGGTCAGTCTACAATTTCCTGTTGATAATACTCCAGATATTACACATTATCTGGTTCTATTACATTTGCTTAATTGCTAAAGATGCCATCAGAGGGCAGGTTAGTATCAATGTTCATATTTATTTCCTAAAGTTGTGTAAAATATTGTACAAAATACACAAACAAATTGTGTAATGAGAACAATAAATTTGAGCTTTATTTTTAAACTCACACAACAGTAGACGTTTCGGCTAATGCCTTCATCAGTACAATAATATAAAATACGTACTTACATAAGTAATGTTTAAATTCTTAAAACATATCATAAAATGTTTATGTAAAATAAAAAGAAAGGAAAAACAAAAAACAAACAAGGACACAGGATATAGGAAAAAAGACGAAGTATCATTTTTCCTATATATTGTGTCCTTGTTGTTTTTTTTTCTCCTTTTTTTTAATGTATTTTTTTGTATTTTATTTAAAAGCTTTATCGCAGTCCCATTCTATATGATGTAAAATATTGGCTTGATTTCAAAATATTTTTTTTTAAAAGCTGCTTTTTTCTTCTTCTCAATATGCTGCTTCACTTTCTCAATTTAAACAATACAATTTGATTCGGTTCTTTTTATCATTTTTAAAATTTAAGATGTTGACTAATATGAATGTTTAATTTCAATGAAAAAATTGAGCTGACCGAATCTCTCTAAAAAATTTTTTTTATGAGATGAATTAAAATATATACTATAAATATACAAGTTTTAAAACACCTCAAAATATATATTGCAATAACTTAAATACATATATTAACATTTTAAGATCTTTTTTCAGGTGCAAAAGGATTCTCGAAGTAGCTTGGAGTCGGCAAGTGAAACTGAAGGGGAAATCCAGGAAAGGAAAGAAAATAGCTTAGACCAAGGGAAAACAGCAAACCGGTCTGTCAATGGCATTGTCAATGTTAAGACCAAAAAAGTCTCATAGACATTGCTGTAAACATTAGAATTCTTTAGCTATATGTTTCCTGCCAAATGATAAATTTTTTGGTTTAGTTTAATTTGATAAAAATTGTAACATGGTCTTGATTTAAATTTTTATTTATAAAAACACAAAAAAAACAAAAAAAAAGTTTTTGTACCAGCTTTTTATTTTATTTTGACAAATTTGAAAATATTTTTGTTTCCTCACTCTATGTGCCTGATCATACATTTGTTGCATGGTTGATATTTAAACCTTACAACATTTGGTTTCAATTGCAAGTCTTGTTTATGCTCTATCAGATGCAGTAGATTGACACAACCCCTTATCCTTAAAAATGTTAACTAAGAAAGTTATTAAAGTTTTATTTTAATAAAAATTATACCAGCTTTTTTAAGCTTTTCATCATCTACAATCTGATTTTGACAATCTTAATTATTGATTAAGTTATGACTTTTGAAATTTTCCTTTCTTGCTTTTGGGAGACTTGAAGTTAAATACAAATTGGTTGCTTATGTATTGATTTCACATCTAAGTCAGCATTAGTAGCTTAAGTGGGTATAAATGCATGTATTCTGACTTTTGTTTGGCTGATGAGCAATAGTTGTATTATGAGGTGGTTTTGTTGTTGGCCCGTTTTTATTTTAAAGTACACAAAGAGCTCAGAATATTAAAACGATTAAAGAAATTTTTATGGGTCACCAGGTGTTGTCAATATATTAAGTTCTAACATGATAAACTTACAAATTATAATAAAAAATAGCTTATTAGCTTTTGAGGATTGGTTCACTTAGAATGATTTAAAATAATAAGTTGACTCCTTAATACATATCATGGTAAATTTTTGTTGCTGTTGAAGTCCTGGAAAAGCAATCTTTATGTCCTTTAATTAATTTTTTTTTCTTTTCTATATTCAACATTGTGTTAGCCTGGTTTAGGTAACTGTTTTAAATTCTGTACTTGATATGAAAATATGTATGATAAATGATGCATGTGTAGAAAAATTCTCCCCATACTTGTGGGGAATGGAATTAAATAAATGGAAAAGGAATTAAACCCAAAGTTAAATTTAGGAGCATGTCCAGGTCTGGTTAGAAAGATCACCCTTTCACAATAAAAGGTTGTACATTCATATGATCAATCTATTATACCAACAAATTTAAATTGTTTTAAGTGCTGAAGCATACCCAAGCAAACTTTTATTGAATTTACTAATAAAAGGGGCTTAAAAAGTCCAGGTGAGTTTGAAATGTTGCTCTGGCCTGCTTCAAGATTAACTCATTAAATCACAATTGGCTTATATTACATTTTCTGTTTCAGGCATATTGTGATTTTTTAAATTAAATTTGAACAGTATCAGTATATAATTTCATAAAACAGGGCTTGTGAAAAAAGAATGACTTTATTAACCATTCTCATATCATTTAAAATGGTGTACTATTAATACTTTTTATGGGGTAGGGAATTTTGTGTAAAATAAAATTGTACCATGTTTATGTGGAAGAATTTCAAAGTGGATAAATCAACTTGAGCAAATGAATCAAATATAAAAATGTGTCTTTTCCTTTCCGTACTATAACGCATTATAAAATTTAAATCATTGTTGGCTTTTCAGCATATTTTTAAAGCATTAATTGAACACTGTCTTTAGTAAGCTATTTTTTAGTGTGTTATTTAAACATTTTAGCAATTTTATAAATAAATCTGTGGTTTTTGGAAATCTAGATAAATAGTATGACTTTTTTAAATTTACACAACATTTTAAGTAATATGCTTTTACTTGCAGCATTTCAATAAAGAAACAATGAAATATGATGTTCTCATATTAAGGAATTAAATATTTATTTTCCATTTAAGTTAATAAAATCTTCTGTGTAAGCAGCCAGAAAGTATTTATGCTTTTGTGCAAGAGCTTAAGAGGTTTCATGTTTTATTATAAATTTCAAATCACAAACTATTCAACTTTATTCCTGATTCTACTTTTCAGTTTTATAATGAAACCAAATCTCAAAAACTTCATTCCTGAAGGCTTTTGGGCTGTTATAAGTCATATCATTTATAGAATACATATTTATCCAGTTTGTTTGAGATTATTTTTACTTTAAGGCAATGTCTATTCTGTAAAATTCATTTTTAGTGTGGTAATCAAACCTTAGTAAGCATGTGTAGCATACTTTTTTTTTACATGTTCTGATTTGAAGATCTCTCTGAATTTTTAACTGAATTAAAAGATACCTTAAGATGTCAGTAAATCTGTCTGGCAGTCAAACCTCACTTTTTCATTGCCTTTTTTCTGTTTCCTTAAAAGTATGAAACATTGTATTAACAGTTTTTCTTCTCCATAAAATTAGATAAATGTGACTGTGATTAAATTGCTTTAAAATTTAGCAATCAGTCTTTATATGTTGCTGATAAAAATTCTCCTCTGTTTAAAAAACAAAATACATTTGATTTTTAATTTTATTATTAAATTTTTGGATTTTAAAATAAAAAACTGCACATTGATATTTATTTTGCACCATAGTTAGGTGTGTTTTATTAGAAATTGAATTTTTTCTTAAAAGCACCCTTTTCTCCAGTATTACAATGTTTGGTATGATAAAGATAATTTTAAAGAAAACTTCATTATATTAGAAATTGTCAAAAGCAGTTCCTAGTTTCTGTTGTCCATGAACAATGACTGTACATTTTATTTTTCGCGATTCTTTATTATTTTGTGTTTATTTAAAATCAGTTTTAGTTTTATTTATTATTAATTTCTATTTTAAAATATTTTCATGGTTGGTCAGCACATTGAATGTAAAATATTGCCACTTTTTTTGTTTCATCTTAAAGCTGTCTTAAAAAACATATGCATGCAGACCTCAAATGTTCATGATATGTACTTGACATAAAGGACCTGGGCATTATGTTTCTTTGTATGTAGCTTTCACATCATAGAATTAATTGCTCACATTTCATATGTTTTTATAAATTACAATTTCTATTCAGTGTGAATTGTATTTGTATGACAGATGCTTGCTTTGACTCAAAAGTTGTTTTAAAATTATTTTTTTAAAACTGCATTTTAAAATGCCACAACTTCAAGACTTATGGGTATTCACCACAGTTGATACAGTTTTCAGATTACTGAACTGTTAAGTAATCGGCATAAATTTGTCAAAAGTCATAAAAAATAAAAATTTATTAAAAATAAAACAATTTTCAGGAAATAATTATTTAAAATATCACTTTTAATACATTTTCCAATCTTTACAATCAACGGTAGATGAGTAGTTTCTGAAATATTATTGGAATGGATTTTTTGTTTGTTTCCTCTCTATCATTAATAAATAAATATTTCACCCTTTCTATTTGTAAGGAGATTTGATTTAACCAACTTGTATGTATATTTTCTAAGCCTAAATGCCTTGTCACATTATCTGTAATAATAAAATTTGATGGCCTTTGAAATAAAATACTAATAACAAAAAGAAACTAACTCATTTAAAATCAGGCAATTTAAGAACTCTTTATTTTAGACTTGGATGCAATGTCTTAAAATTTTGATTTTTTTCTCTTCTAAAATGTAAGTTTATTTTTCCATTTTTGATTATTGAACAAAAACCTGTGTTAAATGAATTATAACCTTTTTAAGGTCTACGATAATTTCAACTTACAATTCCTTTAGTTTCTAAAGTAAAGGAATAACTCCTTGAAACATATCTTTTGTAAATATTGAAGATTTATTATTGTTGGCATTTTAATTTGCGATATTTTTTTAAAATTTCACCAATACTTGATACATTACCAATCATATAAATTTTATACATATATAAGATATTGACTCTTATTTCAATATAGAATATATTTGACTAAATGACTACTGCCCTTCAAATTATAGCAGCCTATGTAGATCTCTTATTTGCTTTCACTACCATTGAGTCTACAATCAATAATAGCCATTAAAAAAAATTATGTGGTCACATATATTTCTTTTATTTATCATTATATTTTAAGTGAAAAAAAGAAAAAGAAAATCACCCCCACCCCTGCCGCCACTATTGAAATGTATGGCCTAAACCTTTTTTGTTTTGTCCAGGGCTGATTCTTAGGTTTATATAATTTGTAACTCTTTCAATTGTTCTCTATTCTAAAATTGAAATATTTTAAATTGAAGTGTGTTTAAAAAAAAATAATTTCTCAATAAAAATAATTCTGTTTGTTTTCTCTGGGGATTGGTCAGCCTGATGGTTGGTATTTTTAAGAGCTCTGCTGGTGAGAGACTTAATAAAATCTGTTACAGCTTCATATATGAAATGATTGTGGACATTTAATGATGTGATATCAAGCTTAATGAGGATTAAATATTTTATTATTATTATTATTTTTTTTAAATAATTTTTTTTAGCATTAATTGATTAAATGGAAAAAATATTTTTAAATTAAAATTTTCAAGTCCTCTCCCAAAACAAGAAGTTTAAAAAAAACAATCATTTACTATTTTAAATAATTTAAAATTGTGAAATTTTAAAACCTCTTTATAAATTTACACATTTACATAGTTGACTTGTATGCTGACACCATACTGCCTGTAGGATTTGTGAAAAAACAAGCTGACAGTTTCTATAATGATATCCGCCTCCTACCCCCTGTGGGTCAAACTGATCTGATGAGCAAAAGTGAAAAGTTGAAATGTTTTTTAGATTTGAATTTACTATAAAAAAAAATAGAAGATAACTCTTATGGTTATAAAAAATAATTCCAAGATGTATTAATTTTGAATGAAGCTCACATAATTTTGAACATATGATCCAAAACAGTTTCTTTTATTTTATCCATCATCACTAGAACTGACAAAATGACGCATGTTGTTGACACAATCAGTGAGGCACTGGTCAACTATGTATCAGCATCAGACCAACCAATCCTCATTCTTCTTATCTCCAATGAAGCATCTCAGACCATTAAACCATGTAATGTAAGATATATAAGCAAGTGTGTGTGATTCAGTTTTTTCTCAACTGCCCTGTCTGATTTGGGCATCATTTATTGTTAATTATATTTGAAGAAGCAAGTTTCAACACCTGTAAATAAACGTTTCTAAGCAAAACCTGTCACAATCGTTTGAATAGAAGGTCAGCTTGATTAATTTGTCATAGCTTATTAAGACCTATTGGGAAGCAGGTATTAAAGCGTGATAGTGTGCGCCAATGTGCTGCATCTACTTTATTCAATAATTTGTCACCAAATGTTATTCTTTAAATTTTCATAAATTATTAAGTAAATCTATTCTTTGTTAGCAAATATATTTTGATTAAAAATCAAAACAACTGACATTCTCATAAACCTTCCTCTGTAAATATGTGATATTTGGGAACAAGACTTAAAATCAATAATAAAAATTCTTGTTAATAAAAAAAACAATTGCATCATCTGTGGTTATAATTTAACACAGCAGGGATTGTAAGCAATGTTCGCTTAAGCCTATACGGCTGCACAGACACCTGACAGAAAAGGTTGACAAGAATAACAATTTTATGTTTGTGGGAATACACAGGCAAAAATGGATCCTGTACAACTTGGCACAATCAGTTTAATTTTTAAAAATTATTTTTTTTCCCTACATGAACCAACGAAACTTAAAGGGAACATTGGTTATATATGTAGGGGAAAATACTGCAAAGGGTCAAGTGAAGGGAAAACAAAGGTGATAGTGACGGTAGGTAAGGGAGCATTGGAGGAAATAATGATCTTAAATTATAAAATTTTAGTAATAAAAGTTGAACCATTAGTCAAGTATTTATTTCAAATATCAACTTTCTGATTCTGCCAGAAACACCATAATATCATAGAAAATAACTGAAAAATTTTCTTAACATAATTTTAGGAAAAGAAAGTCTGAGCGAAAATTGTAAAAAAAATAAAAAACATTTGAACAAAGCACATTTAATAGTCATACACATCAAATTAGTCTCTGCAAGATATTTCTTTGCTTAATGCCTTTAATCTTTTTTCAAGATTTTTTTTTCTTATTGCCTTCATGATAGAAAGTCTAAAAGTGTACAAACTTTTTATGGGTTTCTTGCAACCCTTGTCACCACCACCTGTCACGCCCGAGGTGACATCCGGTCTGGAACTCTTGTACTAGATGTCTAGTATAAAATACATTTTTTTTAAAGTCCAAATTTGGTACGGGCGTTTGGGAGAACGTTTTGTACAGAAACCTTGACTTCCATTAACATTTAAAATGTAATTACATTATTATTATTTTTTACATCGAATGTAGAAGCGGTAAATTATAGAAAAGAAGTTTTGAACCAAATTAACTCTTTGAACAAATACTGAAATTCTGTACATCTTAACTGTTTACAGACGCTCCTTCTATACAGAAGATTATTGCGTCCTACGCTTATCTATGGTTTGTGTTTAGTCCTGCATTTTTATTAGAGATTTAAATGTTGATAAAGTGTTGGTTTTCCTGGATTCTTCAGGCAACCCATTCCACGCCCGAATTCCGGGCATATTCTGTACATATCTGAAAGATATGGGGTTTTCAATGGCTTTTTTTTTAATAAAAAAAAATCATTGGGACTTTGAAGTGGCGTAGCTGGGATAGTTTGCGCTCGAGGACAAACTATAAAATTAGCGCCGCCAATTGATGAATTTATTTCCCTTGTTCACAAATTATAATGTGACGTAAACCTCATGTTGGCGCCTGGGGACTTAAGTACCCCTCCCCCCCCTTTTTGTGTTTTTTTTGGCCACGCTTATGGGACTTTGATTAAGGAAATACGTGTAAAATGTAATTGACATTTATAATTATATTGTTAGAACTAAGAAATGCCTGATAATTAAAAATAATTAGGGCTGCGGAAATTAACGATTAATTTCTCGATTAATCGTTACAAAAATTTGACGATTAAATTATTTTTTAACGAGCCATCACTTACAAATTATTGGAAGTCAAGAAGTAAAA
The DNA here is from genome assembly GCA_944989445.1 of Ampullaceana balthica. Lineage (NCBI taxonomy): Eukaryota > Metazoa > Mollusca > Gastropoda > Lymnaeidae > Ampullaceana > Ampullaceana balthica. The sequence goes on along the minus strand of CALYLW010000316.1, from coordinate 496,158 downwards.
AAAAATATTTAAAAATTGCGACCGATAAATCATAAATATCCTGACGATTACACGAACATTTTGGTTTTAAACTATTGACTGACGGGACTGTTCAAAATGTTGATAAAGTTTTCCCAACATGGCTCTAACACTTCGCCTACTTATCAAACCAAATGAAAAGCGCATTAAGCTAATGGCAGTAATGGAATCTGACTCAGAGACAGAAAATGACAACTCTTCTGATGAATTTCTGCGTTACAAAATGGAGATGAAAGTTCCTGAATCCATTAACCCTTTACAATGGTGGAAACTTAATGAACACCGATATCCGATAATGTCATTATTTGCCAAGACCGTTTTGTGCATACCAGTTACCTCAGTTCCACCTGAATGATTGTTCAGCTCGGCTGGTTATATTGTCAATTAGACCCGCTCATCATTTGAACCAAATAATGTCAAATCACTCGTATTTTTGCGTAGTTGGTTAAAAGATGACACATAAAGGAGACATTCCAGTGTTATTTAGATTTTTAACAAGAACGTTTTATAAGTGTTACTTATGACATCATAAATTTTAATTTTTGGCTTTAATCGAAATTAACGAATTTATATATTTGTCTCAGCGGAATGCTTTCTGAATCTAACTCAAGAAAATGTTGAGTGGTTCCTTGTACAATACAGGGACTTGAAGTCTATCCCGAAGACTAACCCAGAATAAGCGTAGGTATGCACTACTCTTTTGTATAGAAGAAGCGTCTGTAATATATAAGATAAGACTTTGAAGGAGGAGCTTATCGTAATAAACAATGTTCGGTATTAGGGAGCAACTGTAAAAGTTGAATTTGTGTGTCTTGAAAATAAAGTTACTCTTCAATCATAGCATTCGTTTCATTACTGAAATGAGTTAGGAATTCGTTATTCAGGTTCTTTTAAAAAAAAATATTTAACGCAAGCAGTTAAATATAGTCTAGTAACATTAAAAAGAAATAATTATTATTAAAAAAAAATAAACAAAATTGTAACAACATCAAATCTTTTTCCCCCACGATTTGTTACGTCCTTGTACTTTGTACCAGTTTCTTTTAAAACTAGGACCTTGAATGTTTTCTATGCCACTGTGTTGCTATTGAGAGGTTTCACCCGCCTCCTCATTGAACGGGCCGAGCTGTTCAGAGTGATAACCATGATGCATTAGTAAGCACTTTACATTGAGGGATGTGGGTAGATTAATCTAGACATAAAACAGTGTCGTAGCTTAAGGGGTTTGAACCGCACGGGGTGTCTCCAACCAAGTGGGTGACACCAAATTGAAAAAAAAATATCATAACTATCAAGCACACACTGATTGGTCTAAGAATTTAATTTGCGCATTACAGACAATATTTAAAGTTTCCATTTTTACAAATTCACACACGTGTTTATTTAAACGTTACAGGTCGATGCGTAAAAATAAAAGTATGTTCCACATAATACGCACCGCGCGACAGACTAGCATTAACATTTACATGCTATATAGAGATACACAGAGATAGGCCTAATCTAAAAAATTATTAATTTTAATACAGTACATTCGATCGATCTGAAATTTTGATAGAATGCATTGTTAGGTAACAAAAGATGTGCAAAATTTCAGCTCGATAGGATCCCGAGAAGTGGGTCATTTCTTACTTTTGTTTTTCCGTGGGACCACGGGTGCGACCAAGAAAAGACTGTGAAGTTAATATAAAGGATTTTAAAAAACAGTAACAACAAAGTTTTTGACTATAAATACCTTATATATGAGACATAACTAAAAGTATTGATATGTTCAATACAACACGAACCGCGCGACAGACCCCTGTGACATCTCGAGAGCTTGAGTGAAACTCCAGCGACCCGTGGATGTCAACTATAGCAGACGCTACACATGCTACATAGAGATACGTAGACATAAACTAAAAAGCCATTAATTTAATTACGGTACATTCGATCAATCTGAAATGGTGATACAATGCATTGTTAGGTGTCACAAGTCTATGTGCAAAATTTCAGCTCCATATGATCGTGGGAACTGGGTCATTTTGACTTTTATTTTTCAACGAGTGGGTGGGACCACGACAGACAGAAAGACGGAGAGAACGACAAGACGGTGAAGTTAATATAAGGGATTTAAAAAATAATTATACCCATTAATATTGTTAACAAAATAATAATTTACTATTATTTCTAATCTAAGACCATATACTAAATCTAAAGGAGCTACAATGATCAGAGATGCCTAGAATGATCAGATTTGTGAAGTGATCAAATGTTCCAAACGTACAATGGGATATTAAAAGTGACCAAAGTCTTTCTTGTATTAAGGGGGACAACAGCTGATAACTTCAGTTCTGACATTCTTACGAATCTACGAAATGACAGATTAGCCATAACGAAGTACAGAGCTCAAGGTTACAAAAGTGCCACCACAATGTCTGGAATCCATGGAGATGTTCAGACCATTCTTGTATTTTGGTGCTTTAGATAAAATCTTTTCCTATGTTTGCATCGATAAGATGTCTTTATTTTTAATTTGAAAAAAATAAAAATTAAACAACCAGTAAAAACAAAGTTTCTGACTATAAACCCCTTATATATGAGACATAACTTAAAGTACTGATTGTATTCGATATCATACACATCGGGTGACAAAGATTTACAGACTGAACGTGACTGAACTCTCCCCTGTAAAACACGGGGATGTGGTCATCGATGACTGGAGTGAACTCTAGTGACACGTGGAGGTCAACTATAGCAGACGCTACATAGAGATACATAGAGAAAAACTAAAAATTCATTATTTTAATTACGGTACATTCGATCGATCTAAAATTTTGATACAATGCATTGTTAGGTGCAGAAGCGTAACTGGGTTTTCCGTGCCCTTGGCTAATTTATTTTTGGCACCCTTAACAAATGATACATGGATATAAAAAAGGTAAAATACTAAATTTGAATAAATTGAAGGATTAGCCCTAGGCGCCCTCATTGGCAACTGCCCCGATGCCAAGTCGTTGTTACGCCTATGATTAGGTGACTCAAATCTAAATTCAAAATGTCAGCTCGATAGGATTACGGGAAGTGGGTCATTTTTGACTTTTGTTTTTCCACCCGACCGACCAAGACAGACAAGATGGTGAAGTTAATATAAGGGATTTAATAAAACGGGATGATCCTTGGAGAAAAAACACAACAAACAACGTTAGCGTGCTCACCATGTTGCTAGTAAACCATTGGAAGATATGTGTGATGAACGTGGGGGTGTCGATTCACATTCTATGGGATACTCTTGAAAATTTGGACACAACACCAGCAACATAAAATTTTTAAAATGATGAATGTGACTTCGCGTTATCTGACGTTAAAATGTTCACACAATACATTTTAAGTGAAGCGTTTTTAAATATTTTTTTTTGTCTTTCATTAAATAAAATAATTTGGAAAGTATGAAGTATTTTAAAAGAGATTATTGAAAACGGATAGTGACAGAGGGAGGATTTAAAACTACCGAAAATAATGTTAAGTATCAGAGTTGCTGGTCATTCCACTCAACAACAGAAGGACAGAGCCCGTCTGCGCCCACTGTTGGAAGTTTGAAATTCCAGCTCTGACTCTGACACCAACTAAAAACTGGACAGGAAATGTTAGTGTGTAAAAACTGTAAATATGTGTGTATCTCCTCCTCATCCCACCTCACAACATCCAACAACACCTAAACCTGCTTGGTGAGTGTCTAATAACACTTTACTTGCCTCTGAACACTACCTGTCCTCTTTTTTTAAATCCCTTATATTAACTTCACCGGCGTCTCTCTCTCTCTCTCTCTCTCTCTGTCTGTCTTGGGCGGGCGGAAAAACAGAAGTCAAAAATGACCCACTTCCCATGATCCGATCGAACTGAAATTTGGCACACGGACCCGTCTAACCTAACAATGCATCGTATCAAAATTTCAGATCGATCGAACGTACCGTAATTAAATTAATGCATTTTTAGTTTATCCTTATATGAGGTATGTAATTTAAATTCACGGTTTGTTATTGTTTTTTTTGCCACGTGAAAGTTTGAGCTGACGCATTGAGGCGACCCAACGAAGCGACGGGGCGCTTTTGTTTACATTTTACGTGTCACTCTGAGCTCGGTCAAGCGAATCGGTGACCAGACTTTTCCCCTCTCCCCCTCCCCTCCCACCCCTCCCCCCCTAGGGTTATGAAGCAAACTTGAGTTAAGACAGATTCAGTCTGTAAATGTTTGAAAATAATCAATACTGTTAGTTATGTCTCATATATAAGGGATTTATAGTCAAAAACTTTGTTTTTACGGGTTTGTTTTTTTAAAATCCCTTATATTAACTTCATCGGCGTCTCTGTCTGTCTGTCATCATCTCTCTCTGTCTTGGGCGGGCGGGAAAAACAATAGTCGAAAATGACCCACTTTCCTTGATTCGATCGAGCTGAAATTTGGCACACGGACCCGTCTTACCTAACAATGCATCGTATCAAAATTTCAGATCGATCGAACGTACCGTAATTAAATTAATGCATTTTTAGTTTATCCTTATATAACGTATGTAATTCAAATTCACTGTTTGTTATTGTTTTTTTTTCCACGTGAAAGTTTGAGGTGACGCGTTGAGGCGACCCATCGAAGTACCGTGCTTTTGTTTACATTTTACGTGTCATGCTGAACTCGGTCCCCCCCCCCTAGGGTTATGAAGCAAAGTTGAGTTAAGACAGATTCAGTCTGTAAATGCTTGTCGCGTTTGAAAATAATCAATACTGTTAGTTTTGACTCATATATAAGGGATTTATAGTCAAAAACTTTGTTTTTACGGGTTTGTTTTTATTTAAATCCCTTATATTAACTTCACCGCCGTCTCTGTCTCTCTCTCTCTCTCTCTCTCTCTCTCTCTCTCTCTCTCTCTCTCTCTCTCTGTCTCTCTCTCTCTCTCTCTTCTCTCTCTCTCTCTCTCTCTCTCTCTCTCTCTCTCTCTCTCTCTCTCTCTCTCTCTCTCTCTCTCTGTCTGTCGTCATCTCATGGGCGGGTGGAAAAACAAAAGTAAAAAATGACCCACTTCCCGTGATCAGATCGAGCTGAAATTTGGCACACGGGCCCGTCTAACCTAACAATGCATCGTATCAAAATTTCAGATCGATCGAACGTACCGTAATTAAATTAATGCATTTTTAGTTTATCCTTATATAACGTATGTAATTCAAACTCACTGTTTGTTATTGTTTTTTTTCCACGTGAAAGTTTGAGTTGACGCGTTGAGGCGACCCATCGAAGCACCGGCGTGCTTTTGTTTACATTTTACGTGTCACGCTGAGCTCGGTCAAGCGATCGAAGACCAGACTTTTCTCCTCTCCCCCCCCACCCAGGGTTATGAAGCAATGTTGAGTTAAGACAGATTCAGTCAGTAAATGTTTGTAGCGTTTGAAAATAATCAATACTGTTAGTTATGTCTCATATATAAGGGATTTATAGTCAAAAACTTTGTTTTTACGGGGTTGTTTTATTAAATCCTTTATATTAACTCGTGGTGTCTGGTTGCTTGGTTGAACCCTTGATTGCTTGTTGGTCGCCAAAACTTTGGATCGATTTTTAACCCACTTTCTCGTAAGCTAGCGAGCTGAAATTTAGCAGGCAGTTTCGTGGCGATGATAAAAAACTATGTATAAAAATTTCAGATCGATCGCATGTACGGTAATAAAATTATTGAATTTTTAGATAATTTATTTATTCCTATGTATCATGTTATTTTTTTAGATTGACTGTCACTCAAGGATATGACTGCTCAGCCACACGAGGAAATGCAACCCAACCAGACGCTGATGCACCATCGTCTCGTGAGACGGAAGAATGCCGATGGAATTTGGCTCTTATCTTTGTTATCAGGTCTATTTTATTTGAAAATTTTTGTTGTGTGATTTTTTATATGATCTTATTGATAGTTTAAGGGAAGAGAATGTACAATTGTTTTATTTTGTTAAGGAACAACGTTCAGATGCCTTATACTGCATTTTCGAGTACGCTTTTAAGTGCTCCGCATGAAAACAAATAAAGCACAATACTTATACTTCTTCAACGTCGTTTATTTATATTTAAAAAAAAAGATTAAACCATAAACTAAGGCTTGTTTAATATAAGGTTGTGGAAAGATCATTATATTTATTTGATTTCCAGTCGCTTTATGTAATGACTGTTAAAAAAAGGTTAGAGATTTAATATAACTGTTAAAATAGAAAAATAAATAAGTATAGCCATTCAAAAGAAAGTGCTTTAAAATGTCTTTTGTATTGAGTTAGGGTTGTCAAAACAAATTTTTAGCTTGTGAATGTCACTCACTGGAAATAATCTGGTAGATAACGAATATGATATTACGCAAGGAGTTCATTGGTTATGTTTTATTTTTTTTAAATGCTGAAATTTAATGATTTTATCTTGAGTTTTCATTTTTTGTGTGTGCATGAAATTCATTACTAATGCTTAGATTTCACGTGCATGAATTTAAATGTGATTTTATTTAGTTTAAGACATTCTAAGCCTTGTTGGGGTTTAAATTATGTGACCCCCTTTCCAGTCCATGACGGACTATGGGGCAAGTTATGTACCCTTCACAAGTTTTTAGCCACCACTAACGAGCAGGGGAATGTGTAGTCCAGTGCGCTACCACTTAGACCATCGCGCCCCCTAAATTACAATATTATTTCGAGGCTTGTTAGGATGAATAAAATATCTTTTAAAGATGGGCTATTTTTTTAACCTGTTGTAACAGATCAACGACATCTTTATATGAATAAAGGATTTTAATATATTTTTTGGCCTTGTAGTTAATTGTTAACACCTTTATTTATTAAGAAGGTGTTTATTTCCCCGCCCCCTATAATACTTTTGAAACCAAAGGTTACAATCAACAAGGCAACATCACTCAGGCATCTTACTGAGCCTGATCTTGTTGTTTGAACGTTTTCCATTTGACTGGTCACACATTCTGGAAAGTGCTCAAATCACAAAAGAAAATATGAATTGTTTTGAGTTGCAGATAGGTTTTTATTTCACTTCAGAAACTGTTCATGATCATTAAGATTTGACATCTGACTACAACAGTCACAGTGATATAAGTCAAAACAATAATAATTCAAGCCAGTGGTTTAGAAATTGTAGAACTGTAATAGATCTTTTCAAAAATTTGAACTGTAACAGTAATATGTGTTAAGGGTTATTGTTTAAATTTTTTTTTAATCTTCTTTGGCTTAATTAATCAAGCCTTGTTAAATGTTAATGCACGTTTTTGTGTGTGTGTTAAAACATAAAAAAACAGACATGTCTGTCTCAGGAAATGAAGAATAAAAATTTAAAAAATAAATATTTTATACTGCTTTATTTCTTTAGGTTTTCTTTTCACAGAGATTATATTATCACATGTTTGAAGAAGAATAAAAATAATGGTGGGGATCACAGATAAATCACAATGCACACAGGGACAAAAAAAATTCAGTCTAGGTAATTATTAATTAAAACTCATGGGGGTATAAGAAATTTGAAGGTGTTGACTATCAGTGTTTAAAATTCAGGAGGTTTCTTGTCATAAAATAAATATTCAAGCAATGCAGAGGATCATTTAGATTTCTACTTATTCTCTTCCTTCAAAACATTCACATTGACCAAAAGTTATGGTATTTAAAATGGGTTCTGTCATCAATTTTACTTATTAATCATAAAATTGTCTAATGTGTTCTAATCTCAGAGACATATTTATATCTTACTCACTTACTCTCTTCAATGTCCCTATTGCTACTTAAATGAAGTAATAGATACTCACCCACAATATTAATTTTTCTACCCACCTATTTGTACACTATAAATGTAAAAATTAAATATTAAACTTTTTGTTTGCGGTTTCCAATGTTTTTGTAAATTGTGCAGGAATTGTTAATTTAAATAAAACAACAGAAAAACAAACAACATCAACAACTGGGCAATCAAAATTGAACATTAAAAAATTGACAAATATTTTAAGTTGGGTTTACATTATTATCTAGGAAAATTAATGTTTCAATTTATTTACCAGTAAGTAATTTTGTAACCCATGAATACTTATGAATAGTCTCAAAATTGTTTAATATTTTACATTTTGAAAGCACACGTACCTCTGCTTTGTTAAACATTTTTTTTATAGAAGTGTTAATAAATAAATTATAGAAACAATCTTGTTTTATTTACTGTAAAAATTTTCACCAAATAAATCTTACAGAGAATATGTTTACATTTTTCACTTTATCTCGGCTGCTTCAGGCAACTAATTTTTTTTAGTAACTATAATAATGATGAAAAAATTCCAGTTAAGTTTATCTTATTTATGCTTATCATAAAGAAATACTATATTGATTTTTTTTAAAAATTCAGATTTAAAAAAATAAAAATCAAAGTTAAAAATTAAGTACAAGGACCTATATTTTAAAATAAAATCAAAATGAATATATTAATTCAAGTGCATGTTTCTACAGTATAAATATTTTTCTTTTTTTTCATTGGTTGAATTATAGCTTTAAAGGCCAGAACTGTAGTATTTCAATTTTTGAGACAATGAAGGTAATTTAATGAATACTATGAAAAAAACAAAGTCACTAATTTTTTATGGTGAATCTCAAATTAAGTAGCTGATTAGTAAATATCTATTTATTAAACAATTTAATTTTCCTAAAGGTATCAAAATTTTCAATTTCGTTATCTAATTTAAAAACAACAATTTCAATAATTGTTGACACCAATCAAGATTTTGATCTCATTTAGGTGGATAATGCTCTATGGTTTTATGGAAAAAAAACAAACTATTACCCAGCTTTAATAATGTTTTCAGTAAAAACTGATCTAACAGAGAGACAAGAATTTTATTAGTGTGAGGAAAAACCTTCCATTCTTAACATTGCACGTTTTGTAAGACAGTAAACAAAATTATAAGTAGGTAAAGATAACAAATATGACTTGAGGAAAAAAAAACCAGGGAAGGTCTAATCACTTCCAAAATAAGAACCACAAAAAATTCTCTTCACTGTCAGACTGATCTATGAGGAATGAACAGTACAGGTGCCTGATGCAGAGTCACTTGACAAAATGTTACACAGTCCATCTATCAGCTTGACAAGGTCACTCCACAAATATATCTTTTCTTTTTGGTAAGGGATTATGGGCTTGGCCAGTCATTGAGTTTTCATGGAAATTTGTGGATGTCTTGTAAGAACATGTTGGGTTTTGTCTCCTTTCTATTGAGGGAGTGCTTTCAAAATAGCATGTACTTCTTCAGCTACTGCAGCCAGGGAGAACTGGAATTGCTCCTTAAAAGATGGAAAGTAAAATCAAGTTAAAATGCTAAAACCAATAAAGAGATATGTGAAATTTCCTTTTATTATTTGAGGAATTCATATGTAAAATTGCTCAGGACATTCCAGGCTTTTATTAAAAAAGTCACAATAGCAAAATAAAATCTTTTTAATGCTGGTTAGGTAGCAGAATAATGTTTATAGAAATATATAAAAGTTAAATATCCGGTTTAAAGGCTTAACATTGAAACTAAGTAATAGAGCGTTTATAATCAGTAGACCTTAAAATATTGTTCAGTTCAAATATTATTTATAAACAATGTGCAAAAATAACATGTATTATGTTGTTTTTATTGTGAATTGTGCTTAATAGCAAATAAACATTTTTTTAAACTAAAAAGTATATTAGATAAAAAAAATTCTTTTTGATGATCTAGGCCTATATTTTATACATTACTAAATTTATTTACCTTAGTTTTTACCATAGACATTCGCTGATCACGAATGTGTTCAAGGGTTGCAGCCATGTCAATCTCTTTGGCTCCTTTAAAAAAGAAAAGCAACTTTATCTAACTACACTCAAAATGGGTAACCAACGACATGATACATGTAATGACCTGCCTATGTTAAAAATGTATTTTATTGTGGCATATGCCAGATATGATGATAAAAATTGTTTATTTTAGAGAAATCCCTATGAATATTAGTCACACAACAAATAATTTTTTTATGTTAGTTAAAACAATTTTGATTCTTCAATATGGATAACCAACTTTTGATAATTTAAGCAAACTAAATAAAGAAATACTATCTTTTAATTTATATAATTAAGATTGGTAGGTCAATATTTTAAATTTTGGTTTCAATTCTTAAAACAAGTTCCGTAATTAACCCGTGATTCTTTTCCTTCTCTTAAGATGTTGAATTATGTTGAGCTATTCATAAAGCTTTAAACACGCCACGGTCCAGAAAAAAGCAACAAACTCCTAACAAAATAAAATAATTGATAAACAATTGAGACGTCATATTACAAAAAAATTATATCCACCTCTGATCATTTGACGTCACCAGTGTATACTCTGCCTTACATTATTTGTCACAAAAATTACCAGTTATGCACTGGTACCTAATGATCTTGGTATATGAATCAGTTCTATGTATACCAGCAAAAAATTGTCAACAGAAAGAGCTGACTTTAGCAACTCTGATTAAAGATAGAAGAAAGCTATATCAATGTTCTAATTAATTATTTTTTTTATAGAAATTTCACATCCAGCATTGCGAATAGTTGGCTCTTCATGGCAAGAATAAATTAAAAGAATCTAATGTTTAAATTGACAATAACATGTACATTGTACATGCACTAAATGTACTTGATTCATTCACCTTTGGCCATTTTATTGAGAACCATGTCAATGAGGCAGTAAGTGCCTGAGCGACCACATCCATCACTGGGAAGTTCATTGAAATAAAAGATGAAATTAAAACTTTGTTAATCAAACGGGTTTACATCAAAAATAAAAATTACAATGGTTTTCAAATAAAAAATAAATAAAGCTTTTGTAAAATGTAAATTGTGAAGTTTCAGTACCAAAAAAAATAAATAAGTAATTATTTAATTTCACAATAATTAGGTGATAGCTGTACTAAATATTATGGATTTGCGAAAGCTAAATAAATTTATGTAGTAGGATATATTTAGGATTGAAGAAAATTTTGGTTAAACATCTTCTCTAGCAGACAATGTAAGACAAGAAAAATATATTATTTGAAAGTTAAGTGTTCTCTGATCCCTTCTTAGTGACTGTATATAAACAAAAGGCCAACAGTTCTAATGTATATATATATATTTTAACATACCTTTCACTCAAGTTCTTTTGGTATCTCATATTAGGACTCTATTGATGAACTACTTGTTTGGATTACACACAAGCTGTTTAAGAACCATATAATTATTAATGGGGTTACACATAAACTTACCTGCAGTGTACAACAATGGGGCAAGATCGTCCTCGGAATGACTTGTTCACTTTACTGTAACAAAAGAAAAATAATCAATGGCCTTCCTTTTTAATAATTCATTTTTTTATTTATGAATTTAAGATGGGATGTTATAGAGCTATAAAATATTACTATGTAGATTTTTATTTTAGCAATGAGTTATACATTTATATAATACTTCCATGGCTCAATTTTCAAATTATAGCTGTTTTTTAAAGTATTGTATGAAAACCAAATAACTAATAATTATCTGACTAGTGTGGTTCTTTTGAAAAACAATGTTTATTTGTGATACAATAATTTACAAAATAAACAGACAGAAACAACATACTTTAATAAAAAAATAAAATTTTATGTGAAATCGTGACAACATAAAAAAATATGTGTAAAAGGAAGCCATTAATGTCAAATAAAATATTAATCAATCTCTTGTTGCTGGCATGTGGGATGGCGAGACAATTCGGGTCAATTTTCTGACAAATTGCTTGTAAAAACAAACACAGAGCAACACATTTTATTGTAAATTAAATTCTGATACTTTCCAAGGATCCAACAACAGAATTATGACAGTTCAGCCTTCAAAAAAAAACAACGTGAAATAAAAACATGAGAACCCTAGTCACAGATAGGAAATTTTCATCATTTAGAAAGTAATTGCTCAATCATAGGAAGGCATAGCAAGCACTCTAATGATGTGTCTAATTGGGGTGATTTGGGGGGGGGGAGAGCATGTGATTGTAGCAAGAGAAGCCTAGCAGCAGTGGCAGTAATAGTGTTGTTAAATTAGAAGCCAGTGAACAACTGATGGATTTTCCCCAGACAAAACTTCATGATCAGTTCTTCAATCATTAAAATTTCAACATTCTTTCATGTTCTTCTATTTTACTGATATTAGTATTTAATGTGTAATGACATATGTAATGGAAAAGGATTTCTTGAAATAGGACAGTCAATAGAGTGCATCAAAATAAAATGCTAGAAAAAGAACATGCAAACAATCATTACTTTCACATTTTTTAAACAAATATAGATTACGATTAATTTTGAATGAAATTTTGCAATTCAGTTGTGACTAACTGAATAAACAAATTAAATCAGTGTTTAAAATATGAATTGTCAAAATGCACTGAATCTATCTATTAATTCTAAGTTTTCATAGTACATTAATATAGAATGGATATAATTTTCAGGTTTTAAAAGTAACATTGTAATTAAATAGTATTGAGAGGAGAAAAGGAAGTAAAATAAAAGATTTATAAAAGAAAATATAAAAAGTGATTAATTAAAGGCATATATGCATCTAGAAGTCTATTAGCCATGAGTCCCATCACCAGCAAGCTGATATTAGTAGAGGAAGCATGCAGTCCTGATCACTTTTGTGACTATGCAATTTGCCCACCGTACAATTGCTAAATCACAAAAGCTGCCAGGTAAAGCAGCAGTTAGTTGCCAGTATGCAATATGGTGTGATAATAAAGCTTAATGGCAGTGGCCAGGTTATGAAATGTTATTATCTATTTGTATTATCTTGTAGCCATCACACCATGCACAAATTATTTTGTTTTAAAGTAAACAACCTTCAACTTCAATCACTAAAACAGAAGCCTGAATAATATCAAATAAGAATTTCTTTATGTGGATATAAATGAGTTTAAACATTATTTATTGTGTGCCTAGTATTATTTTCAATCAGAAGATGTTTTTCTCAACAATTTCAACAAAGACTAAAATATAAAAACTGTTAAAAAAGATATTTAAAAAAATGATTTATCTAGTTCCTGTGATACTAAAAAATGAATCATAATTTTTGAAACATTAAAATGAATTTGTATTTGTTTGTTTATAGATTGCTGATAAGAATTAATTAACATTTTTTGGAAGGCTCAAATTAAAAAAAAACACAATTCAAACTGAGTTGTAAAATTTCTTAAAGCGTTTGAAAAAATTATTATAAGCTTTTGTAATAATACATGTAATAGAATTTGATTCATTTAAGAAGTCTTGTCAATAGTTAAATAATAGTTAATATAATACATATTTAACAATGAATTAATGCAAATAAAACTTTTAGTCCAAGGTAAAGATTAATGCATTCTATGTAACATTTGTAAAATAATATAATTGGTTCTTAATGGTTCAAATGGACACTTGGAGGAAGCTATTTTGGACCATAACTTTAATAAACATTTACATCTGGAAAATTAGTTAATCAAATTGGCTTTGAGAATATCCTATAACAAAACTTATACTGCTGCATTAAGCCAGTCAGCAAATTTCAGGGTGATAATAACTGTGACGGATGATTAAAACAGTTTCAAAAAGATAACCTTTTATACTTTGTTCAAAGCACCTTGTTTTTTGGTAATACCAGGAGTTTGAAAAAAAAATGGTTATCATTAATAAATTTTTAAAAAAATGATCCCAGTATTATAGCTACACAAGTACAGTTCTTGTTTAAGGCAGGGAAAGCAAGATTAGATTGGAAAGCTGTGCCATACAAAAAAAAATCAATAACAAGTTAATTATTATCTGCCTATAAATTTAATGCTGATGCTTCCTGGGCTAGATGAAGACATAACATTAAATACTCAGTGAATTAGCTGTTTTAAACTAATTTTATTTTTTCTACAGCTGGACTAGTATGACTAGTATTAAATTGATTCGTAGGACTTGATAAAAAGAAAATACTTGGAATCAGCACCATAAATTATCTAGGATGAATATTGAATGGGAATGATTATTAATGAAAGTAGGAAATGGCTTAACAGTGGAGACTACTAATTCTATGAGTGTAGGATGATGATAATTGTTTTTCATTGCCCTAGTGTTGGTGCAAATCAAAACCCAGCTACTCTATGGTTTTTGCTTAAACAATGTAAGTCAGTTGAAACAAATTGAAAACATTTCATCGAAATGAAAGAATTCTAAATATACTTGATATGTTAGTTGTAGAAAATTGTTATGTCTCAATATGACAGGAAAAATAGAGTGCTAGTAATTAGAAACACATAAATGTTTGCAAAAGGTTACACATGAATTTCACTTTATCAATATGGAAATGACCATAAAAAAACAAAAAACAACTCAGATTTTAAAAAAAAATTGATCCGTAAGGGAATAGATATTAAGTTATTTTAAAAAACATAGCGCAATAGGATACAAACCGTCTGAAATCAAGAAGAGCCTTGATGGAAGCAGGGACAGACAACTCTGGCCAGGTCAGAAAATGAAACTGGGTCACAGTTCTGGTCTCATTGGTTTGAAGGTTCTTCAGGTAGAAGCTGCGCACCAGGTAATCATCACACCAGATATGCTCTGACACCAGGTGGACCTTTGTGAGAGTCATATTCAATCTCTTTTAGTAAGTCATTTATGCAAATTTACTCTTAGCTGGGATTTGCTTATTTATACAGCTATGGAAAATGAAATGAAAAAAGACCAAAAAAAAACATTTACATTTATTATATTTTCTTAAAGATATGTTTTAGTTTTTACTTAAGGAAGTTTGGATGAGAATTGATACAATGCTTTCCATCAGAACTTTTAGAAAAAGTATGATTTAAAAAAGTTGTTTTTCTTCTAGTCTTAAGAAAAGGAATATAAGATTGTTTCCAAAGAAAAAAAAAGTAATATATTTTTAGAACTACATGTATCTTTAAAATGTATTTACAAGTTCCTTGAATTGTTTTAAAGTTTTGTGGAATACTAGACCAACAATGTAAACAAAGTGAAACAAATACAAGACAGATTACTTGTTGACTTAGAAAACAGGCTTATTTGCAGTTCACTACAGTTTTTAGATTATCTAAATTTTTTATTTTTAAGACCTTGTAACATGTACATGTACTTCATATTTACCTCATAGATATGATAGAGGTCGCTTCCTTCTTCAGGCCAGTAGCGATGACACAGGCTTGTACCATTTTCAGCCAGTTTGGTCAGCATCACTATGACAACAGATCCCTGCTCCCAGATCATCTATGCAGCATAGAGGGAAGGTAAAGCAGCTGTACAAAAGAATCCTGCGTATTCCTAGCAGTTCTTTTATTTGAATTGCAACTGTAAGTCTCACATAGGCCAACATTTTTCATCTAATTTGTGATTTTACATTGCACTAAAATGTATTTTACACAGAAAATATGAATCCACAGAATATACAGAGATTTTTAAAAAAATGATATTCTGATTAGTATAACTGATGCTACATTGTAAGTATAAAAAAAACAAACAATGTATTCTTTTAAAGACAACAAACAAATCATTAAAATGTGGAGTTATTTTAACAAATTTAATTAATTTTGAAAATGACTTTCATATGACTTCTTGTCCGTGTCTGCTTGGACCTACACATTGCAGCTAACTTATTCAATTTTAAATTTCTTGTTGGTTATTTTTCTTTGCCGATGAAGGCTTTTTGCCGTTCCTCTGCGTTGTGTTGTCTCCTCGCCTTTAATTCAAGCTTTAACTATTTCATGTTCAATAACTTGCTAAATACATTTGTTGATTGTGTTAAAATAAATTGTCACATATTGTCACATATTGCCATTTGGGGACGCGGTGGTCGAGTGGCAGCGCACTGGACTGTCGTACGGATGGTCACGGGTTCGAATCCGTGTGAAGGCAATGGTTTGTTCCCGGGGCCTAGGGCGTCCCTGAGTCACCCCGCTCCGAATGGGTACCTAACACTACAAGTGTTAGGCGGCTGGGTAATGCGTGGAACCCACAAAGCCGTGGCCCGTGAACGCTGCATCACTTGCCAAACAGATCATCTGTCATGGTCTGTGGACGGACGCAACTATCTTCTGCAAAGAAGGAGCGTCTGTATAGATAAGATAAGATAAAAGTGATGAGAAGGAAGGAAGGTAGCACAAAGTAGGATCTTTAGATTATCCCCAGTGCATTCAGCCATGACATTGAATCCCCAGTGCATTCAGCCATGACATTGAAATATTTATGAAGCGATATTTTACAACGCAACTACCACCGGAAACAATGATCACTTACCTGCCAGAAGTCAGCCACTGTGTGAGGGAGGGGTCCTTGGGTACATATGTAAGCTGGATTTCTGGGGTCATGGTCCGTCTGCGGAAATAACGTCAAATATTCGAATCAAGATTATTTAAAACCAGTTTGTATTCGACTTTAAAAAAATAATTCTACGTTGATGAAACAAAAACTGATTTGAATAAAAGTTACACAACCTATGCAAAAAGACAATTTGAATAAAAGTTACAAAAACTGCACACAAAGACTATCTCCTATCATGCAAACAGCATTCATCTGAACTGTTGTATTGGGTCGATAGAGCGCTTAAGCATGTACCGGTAATAAAGACAAAGGGCCTAAGGCTGTGTGTCCTGGCTCAGGGTGTGATTAATATTAGCATGTGAACAATCGCTCATATTTCAATGAATGTATAATTGGCAATACGCATAAAGGTAGAAGTTAGGGTGGGGCTGGGTGGGGGCGGGAGGGTGAGATATACGAGAAAGAGAGTTTTTTTTTATGAAAGGAAAACAAAGAATTGATTTGACAACAGTGGAATTAAATATGTGTGGTTGTGATCTACAATCCAAATGAATACAAGAGTTCTCAACCCCCCGTCTCCCCACCCCCTTTCTACCTTTTTTTTAAATATTAAGAAATGCGGTAAAAAATGGAGTTTTAAATAAAGTAAATCTCATTAATTATGACAATCAATTTATTTATACTCTGAAAAAAGACAAATGTGTTATTAAAGCAGGGTATGTGTAGGCCTGACTAGACGTCACAGAACTTTAAAAAGTCAGTTTTAATTCTCCTGGTTTCACTTTTAGTAGCCTGGTAGATCAAATAATCAGGTTTGGTACAGATGGGTCGGGAATGTATGTATATATGTACAGGGTGGCTCAACAAAAGTGAGACCGTCTTGTATAATTTCAAATAATAATTTTTTTTGTAACTGTTTTCTACAAAACATCAAGTAAATTGTTGCCAAATGTTAATTTATATAAAATCAGAATTCAAATTCAATGTGTCCTCCTCGGTTCTCAACAGTTTTTTTCTAAACGTCTTCGCCACTGGTCAATGCTCTTGTTTATAAACCGCTCAGACAAATGTTGCCACTCTTCAACAATGGCCAATTTCAGTTGTTCTATTGTTGCAAAATTACGACAAAAGTAGACTTTTTGTTGGAGGGCACCCCAAATAGCATAATCTACCGGGTTTAGATCCGGGCTATTTGGTGGCCACATGTCAGGTTCAATGAAGGTGACATTCTCCCGACGAAGATAGTTTATCGTGTTTCTTGCCATGTGTGAAGGAGCTCCGTCTTGTTGCAGTGTCCAGTTGTGATGATTACATCTTGCTCGAATATCCGGAAGCAATCCTTGTCTTAGGACGTGATCACAATAATACTCACTGTTCACTTTCTCCCCAGGTTCAACAAATACTACACTGGTTTTTCCCATCCGAGACACACCTGCCGAAACCATGATCCCACGACTGAAATGTTCACGTTCGCGTATGAGTCTCGTTGAAGGAACTTGTTTTTTCGTTCTTGCTTCAGAATAAACACGATCATTTTGTGAATTTACTGGTGTGGCGAGAGTAAATATCTTTTCGCATGTAAGCCAAATGCTTCGTATTCTTATTTCGTTTTGAAACATACACAAAAAAAAACCTCTAGGCGGTCCCACTTTTTTGGGGCCACCCTGTATATGGCATCCGTACGTCCTCAAGGGAAGATGACGTTGACCCCTGCTCCTCTGATGTCGGTGATGTAGCAGAGATTATTTGGGTTAGCACTGGTTCAAACTTTATATCCAGAAACCTAAGTTGGCCAGAGAATCTTTCAGTCTTCGCAAATCATAAATTCTTTTAAAAAATCCATCAAAATAAGAAAAACAATTGACCTCACGCCAATTATTCTCTAATTGCCAACTTAGACAAGTAAGGCCAAGACATTTAAGTAAGAAAATGTACGGCGCCATTAAACAATTTAGTGATAAGTGGATAAATACAGGGAACTTTTAAAAGGTTTTTTTTTATTCGATATGACTAATAGGTTATAAGCAAAAGATTTTAGAGAGACTTAAGATTTTTAGATACTTAAGTTCAAGTAGGGAGAAAAAATGGGACAGAATACAAAAACAAGAAAAACAAATTAGGTAAAGTGTCCCAGTTTTAACTGTTTTAAAAGGGAAAAAAACATATGTAAGACTTTAAGAACATAACATAAACAAGTGGTGCAATCTAAACTAGGGTAATTAAAAATTCATTGTTTTTTTATGGAGATGACTCTGCTGGTGGACGAAAATCAACAAGCTTCAATCACATATTTTGTAATCGATTAATTACACTTCACTTTAAAGCTCAATAACAGTTACAAGGGGATTATCACGAATGGCTAGTTAGCATTAATTACACCATGAAGAATTACTTGAACAGCATTTTAAAAGTATATTTCACACTTGTGGCACATTCATGTGGCAAAAGATGTAAATGGAATGGAAAAAGTCAATCCAATACTTAGAATCATCGATTAACTTTTGCATGGTTTCTCTAAATATTACTGCAGATTTAATGGTACATTTGAAATGTTAATGTGACAAATCAAACGCTACTTAATTAAAAGGCAAAACATGTATTTTATATAAGAAATAAGTATTATTAATAACTGATAAAAAATATTATAAAAATTTTTAAATGTGAATTATTACATTCGCTTATTTCCCTTTATATTTCATTACTCTCTCCCTTGAAAATTCATACAAAATTCTTTGACATTTATTTATTTTCAGTGCACGAAAACATGTCTTCCCGTAAGAAATAGGCGGTTGTCTGTGGGTGGGCAGTCTCAGAATGAAACATTTGCTTGACAGACATAAATATTTAATTACTGCTAAGTCATCAATAATTTTGCACTTATATTCCGAATAACTGGAAACAAACGAGGCTAACAGTTCATGGAGCACTGAACGGGCAAAGTGCCTTAATTCAATAGCTGCACGTGTCATGATGGGAGGGTGAGCAGAAATAATACCCCGTGACTTATCGGTACCCGCGGAAGTGCAGGGCCACCCTTGTAGCCACGTTTATCATCATTGATTACTATCAAGCTTTCAGGTAGTCCACGATGCACGACGTGATGGCTGTTTTAGGTGTGACAAGTCATTAAACCAGAGTGAAGAATTAGCCTGAGTGGGAGTGCGCGGTTCAAAGTTGAAAATACGTGGAATGCATAAACCAAGTTAAAGTAAAGTTTCCATCCACACTCCAGATTGCAAACTTACATACACTGGTCAATTGAATTTTGGCCAACGAATCTAGTTTCAGGCCATGATGTTAATAACAATAATAATAATCTGATAATTTATATAGCGCTGTACCCCAGAGTAGTAACTGGGCTCACAGCGCTTCACATAAAAAAATAGTTATACGCATAAATTAATCAATGTAAAACATACACATCATAACTGCAACATAAAAGACTTTTACAGTGTACAATTGCTGCGTTTATCGTTTTAATACCGTTGAGACGTATTACACGTGTAATAAGCTAATTTGGCGTCTGCTAGAAGATACACAGATGTCTTTTAGATCAGTTGGTAGGTAATTTCAATCTTATTGATACTTAAAATTATTTTGTCGCTATTTTCTGTCATCACAAATGTAAGATTAAAAAAAACAACAACTTTACAACTCTAACTGTAAAAAAGAAAATTAAAAAAATTAATCTTATCTAATGTTTAATTGTCCGAATGTTCTGCTCTGCAAAATGAGAAATTTAAATTTAATACCAACACAATATAACGTAAAAATATATCCACATAACTGGGCAGTTTATGGGAATTCGTCACCTTCGAGAAATGTTTCCGCTGGTTTGAATTTAAATTTGAGCCCATTACAGTAATTCCAAACGTGAACATTAATAATTTCTATATCTTTCCGTTAGGTTTCAAATCTCAGAATGGACAATAAATGCAAGGGGAACCCTGGTTCTCTCTCTCTTTCCCCCCCTCTCTCTCCCTCCCTCCCTATGCCCGACTGCTTTATTCACTAATTTGGGGCCCATAAAGGAATGTAACCCATTATCTTTTCTTCAACAAAGTATATGCCCCTTTTATTTCTTCATTTGGGACTGCACGACAGAAAACTAAATCTCTTCCATTTTCTACACTGGCTTGGGACTTCCAACGTAATCTTCATTGCCTCCAGCCCCACCACTCTCTCTCATTTATCGTCCCATTTGCTTCACATTGAACGTTTTGTCTATTGATTGGCACATAGAGACACACACAGGGGAAGCGGGGCGGGAAGTGGGTGGGGGAGGGCTAGCGATGGACTGCACTGTATTAAACTGAATGTCTGCAACATGTCCGAGTACAACACAACCCTTAGTGAACGCTTCGACTGGGTGGAGGCGGGGGTTGACATCAAAGTAATACGGCCGATCATTCAGCGTTACCCGCATAATCGAAGGACACCCCCCCCCCATACGCACATGAAACCAGCAAATAAGATTTGTGGACATGTGTATCCTCGAAATGTGGTTTGAGAAAATGTCACAATTAACAAAGTTTGGAAGCAACTTACCTGATGTATATTTAATCTTTATCACTGTTACCATTTGAAGTCAAAGACTTTATAGATGTAAAAATCCGACCCAAAAATATTTAGACAAACAATTATTTAAAATTCCACTAAATCTTCCATAAAAAATTAATAAAAGAATTAGTAAAATAGCATTGAATGTTTTTCAATCCCAACCTGAGAGTATTCTTAATATTAGCCAGTGGGTGAATGGGACAGCATGCTACAGCCTAATGGTGAGGGCTGGGGTTGCTGAGAAATCTGCGGTGGCCGAGGCTTGCGGCTGAAGGTGAAGGTGTTTAATGGTGTTGTGGCGTGACAACCGTCGTTAGGTTGTGTTTGGCTGGCGTCAGGAACAGACCATGGTGCCGGATACTTGCGGTGGGTGAGAGACAAGACGCTGCGTGACAGGGCACATGTGGGTGAGTGGGAAAGGTGGGGGGTGGAGGGGGGAAGGAATGAAGAGCACGAAGCAAATAGATCCGTGTCTCTCATGTTTCGAGATTACACTCGATCTTATAAAACAGACCCTGTGTAGAGTTTCCATCATGTGATTTTTGTGTGTGTTAAATTGTGAGGAAGAGTAAAGGGATATATTTATTTTTAAAAAATCAAGGTCTCGGCAATATGTATATATATATTTGACGTACCACAAAAACAAATTTCCAGCTAAACGTAAATCACCCCCCCCCCGTTCACGAGACTTAAAAGACCAGGTACAGACTTCCAAATGGATCCTTAGGTTAGACCCAGTGGCGTAGAAAAGTGGATGCTGAGAGGGCCAAACGCCACCTGGCGTCACGCATTTCCTCGTGATTTGTGTGTGTGTGTGGGGGGGGGTATTTTGGTCAAATGCTGAGGTTTTTCGTGGAAAGTGGGCAGGGCGGCTAAAAAATAGAGGGAGCGGGAAAATCTCTCGTCCAGGTTGGGAATGGCCTTCGCTTCTCCAGTGAAATCAGTCCTACTGATCATAATTGTTTTCTCGTCACTGGCGAAGTATCTTTGAAACAGCAGTTTTTGTAACTCGGTCACTTTCAGCGTTCGGAGAACCTGACATTAAATCCTCAAAACACGTTCAGTTTCATGCTCACCCATTTAAATAAAATTCAGACCCCTGAGTGTTACATTTGTTAAATTCTCATTCTTGCAGTAACGCTTCATCGTGAACAATTCTTTAACAGATACCGCTCACTCTAGCCGGGACTACTTTCTAAAGGTAGGAGGATGAATATTCACAAACGCGTCTAAACTACTCTATTCTCAACAGCAGCTGACACTCAGAAGACCACAAAATCCCGAACAGTTAAAATGATTTTAATTACCGGAGTGTTTAATGTTCGCTCAATGTAGTCGTTCACTGGCCGAGACTCGGGCATTTCCCAGATCTCTGTGTAATGTTCCACTCAGGGAACAACGGAAGTTGGCAAGGCAATAATGGCCGACACCCAGGATGCAAATTTCTATCGGTTCTTACCTGACGGCGATCTCCGTCATGTGAGGATGGGCTCTCACAAAGGGTTTTGTGTTGTAATACTGGGGTCGGGAATCATCGATTGGTCTTAGCAAATGTAAGCCACAATTAATCGGCTGACAAGTTTAGTAGAAGAAGAAAAAAAAATCCAAAAGGTTTGCAAATAAATACCGTAATTTAGGATATCTTATAAAGAGGGATGGTTGTCGGACGTCTCTGCAGTTATTAAGGAGAAATATTAATTTTTTCGAGGTGACATGCAAATTATTGGGCAATTTTGTTCGGTTAATCACTCGGGGTTACCTTGATTTTTTCATGTTTGTCTCATAGCAGGATTTTTTTTTAAAAAAGGACTTTATTAGTCAGCGTCGTCGCAGAAGCCCATTGTTTAAGTTGCGTTAATATGTTTGAAGAAGTATTTTTTTAAAGTAATATAAGAGTACATGGACCAAATGTACATAGTGTTTGATATAGGAATTAAATTTATTCTTTATTAACTAAAAACATCATTGCTGAACTTTTCTGTAGGTCAGTTAAATATTTGTTTAAAAAATACATACTTTAAAATTTAAAAAAAAAGAAAAATAAATAAAAAGAAGAACTGGCCCTGATTGCCCCCATTAACCCAATTTCCAGAGCCACTTAAAATGTTTCCTTGTGGTTACTAACGAGTTTATTTAATGCTAAATGAAGGAAGATGTCTACAACAAAACTCTAGTGAATTATTATTATTTTTAATGGGAGAGGTTGGTGGAAGGGAGATTAATCTTGCAACAAAAGAGTTAGACATAAAACATGGAATCGCGAAGTAAAGAGAACAAGCATTTAAATAAATAACAGAACTGTCCCAGAGATGGAGGAACTGGAGAGAGAGAGGACGAGCGAGAAGACACGAGAAAGGACGAGATGTTGACAAGTTAATGTAGTAAACTATGCCGTTATTGCTTGGACGCTAAAAGCTAATGGACAAAGATTACTCTTCTGATAGATTCATGAGATAGAGCAAAGCCCGAGGGAAGGTGGCGGAGGGGGTGGGGGATCTTAGTTTGGGGGTGGAAATTCATGCGATGGTGTGGTGTGTGTGTGTGGGGGGGGGATTTTTTAAAGAGGAGTCGAGGTATAATATGCCTCCAGGAACGCTGGTAAAATTTGTTATTGGGGTAGAAGGAGGGAGGGGGTTGGTTGTGAAACTATTCAGGGCGGTAAGTAAAGTTACATTGAGAATCATAGCATTGTAAGGGGTCACTGTGACATGTCAAAGATTTGAGCACTGTCAGTTACAAACGAGAGGAGATAATATCTATGATTTTTTGTTGTTTTCTACATACATTATACTACATTTAAATTATTTTCTCTTTACTTCAAAATGAACAAAAAAGAAAGGGAAAAAAAGAAGAGAAAAGAACTCCGAGGAGCTTATGTGAATGTAAACCCATCCTTATCAAAGGGTATTTTGAAAAGTATTTAAACTTATTTCATGTAGTAGTACAAAAATATTAATAATGATAATGATAGGACGCAATAATCTTCTGTATAGAAGGAGCGTCTGTAACAGATAAGATAAGATAACCCAAACTGTTCAAAAAAGCAAATGTCTTACTTAAAGGTTGCAGACCTTCCCATTTATATTCAAAATATCTGAAAATTGTCTAGTTTAATTAGCGAATATGTTCACATTTCAATTCCTAAAATGCCGATTTAGTGAACTTTAAAAAAACCCACCCCGTATTTAAACAAATATCTACATTTAAATTAAAGATATTAAAGTCTCCGAAAGAGGTATGCTGAGAGACATACCGACGCCATTAGTTAAATGGAAGCTGGTGTGTTTAATACCTGCCCTTGCGGTAACATAAGTCCACATTGTATGTACGGCCGTTATCCGAATCGATGTAATCTATTCATTATGTTTAAAAGCCATTACTTCCAGTTGACGCACAGTTCGTGCATTGTGGGCGCGTCGATAAAAATACATACCCGATGAAAAGAAGATTCTAGGCTCACAAAGGATACAGACAACCATATATATTCGTATTAACAAAAATTTCTGAATGTCTTAAAAATTTTTTTTTATTCATTGTCTACGTTTCGATTCAATACTTTATTATATGTTGTTCACTCTATGATTTCTTGAGCTTCTCTTGTTGGATGAAGCTCATGGTTAAAACATGATGTAAGTATTTTTGTCATGTAGGGAGGGGTATTTTTTCATAAACGTTCATGAATATCCTTTAATAAAGATAAAATTGGTCGGATTTTTTTTTAGACCAAGGAACGTCTCTAGAGAGAAAATAATCTTTACTCTGATTTGAAATGACATTTTAAATTTTCTAAACCGTAATCTTTTATTCTTCTTCAAGTCCCCACGATAAATGCTTTGATCATTATGATTCCTAACCTTAATCCTAACTTATTAATATTTTTAGAAATAATCTTGTAGTTTGCCAAGCGTAACCTGAACTCATTAATCTGATGCAGAAGGATCTTGTAGTTTTCGAACGGCTACCAGACTAGACTAATCTAAAAAAAACAAAATTCCAGTCCAGTTTGATGTGCACCACATCACAAATCACCACACCAAGTACTCGTTTCGCATAATTTCAGTTGTACAATGAGAAGGTCGATTACCCGGGTTCATCCGACTACGCCATCCATTAAATATGTTCAAACCGTGGCCGTTCCTGGGGCACAACGTTACAACACGTATTGGGGTTGACAGTCCCGTGAGAAACTCTAAAACGATCAGGAAGAGATGCAGGGGGAGATAAGAATTCTGATTGCATCCAACCGCCAGTCGTCGCTTCCGTCACACACATACACATAGCGGGAAACAAACAAAAATCGATGGCAACAGTCATTGGTCCGTCCATCCTCGGAGTCGATTTCGTGATAAGATCCCAGATAATGATGCTTAAAGTATCGATTCCAAAAAAGTGTTTGGAGTATCGATTTTTAACATGGAAAAAAAAAGTCGGGTAAGTTGAACGAAATGACAATTGATTTGGCAAAAAAATTGAAATTTCTCTGGATTTAAAGAATATTTTAATTAAAGTGAGGTTTGAAAGAAGTTAATTAAAAATAAAAATAAAAAACAAACCAGTCTTTATTAAATATTTAATATTGAATTTATCTGACTTAATAAAAAAAAACCACCACATATCTTGCAGAAAACTATTACTTTTTTAAGAGTATGTCATCTTATTCTTGCTCGGGAAAGGAATTAGAAGAATATTTTGACGTTGTAAAAATGTTTTTTTTTAAATGTGGGGGAAAGATCATTAAAAAATAATAAAAACGAATTATTAAAAAAAATATATAAATAATAATGATAAAGAAGACAGAGAGCAGGAATCATTTATTATTCTTCGAAAGCAGGTTTCCTGTTACACTATTAAAAGTTAATTACCGAAAGAGAATCTCATTGTAATGATTCGAATTTCAAGCCTCCACGTGGACGAGTATTAATTTACATTTTTGTATTTATATGGAATAAACCGTCAGCACACGAGGGTATCAGGTTAAGCTTAGGGTAATGTAGCAGCAATGCGGCAATGAATACAGGCGTATGTGGATTAAAACAAAACCACAACAACAACAACAACAACAAAGAGTGACACAAAAGGTCACGAAGATCTGGTCCTAGGGTTTAAAAAAAATAATTGTTATTAAAGGACAACACCACGTCATCATTGAAAGTAATTTAAACACATATCATATTATGAGCGTCAAAAAATGATAATAAATAAATGATACACGACCGTGCGTTGAAACACTGACGATGAGGATAACACAACTGTAGAATCTGTTCACAACTCTGACGCAGATGAACAGCCGCTTTGAGTTCTTCACGTTTTCTCTCTTCAGATTCCACCTAACTACCAGCCGTGGCCTCAGAGATACCACCCTCCACCCATCTATCATTGCTTATGGGGAGCCTTATATATTTATGGTTGATACACCAATTACAATACTATATTAAATTTTTAAAAAAGTAATGTAATATAATCAAAATTAACATATTATAAAAATGATAGATATAATATTATATCGTTTTTCGTTTTAGATTGGAATTTTGAAAACAAAATCTACAAGTCAGTGCTTATAGTTTAAAATTATTTTTAAAAATTTAGTTGAATAAAAACAAACGTTTGTGTGTGTGTGTGTGTGTGTGTGTGTGTGTGTGTGTGTGTGTGTGTGTGTGTGTGTGTGTGTGTGTGTGTGTGTGTGTGTGTGTCGCTTTCAATAAAGAGCTAATGACTTTAGGCCACGTAGCAATAAACTTGACTGACTAATCTTTCTCATCCAACGTAATTTTTTATTGGACGGTGGGGCGGACGTAACAATATAATGGGAAAATACTCTAACCTATAACAAGTGAGGTATGTTATACACATGTATATAACAACCGTTGAGATAACAACAGGGCGATTGAGAACAAGAGAGGGATAAAAACCGAGGAATAAGAACAGGGGTTACCAACAGGCTGATAAACAACATGAAGATAATAACGGGAGGGTAACTTGACTAGATAAACACAAGGAGTTGACATAAGACGATATATGAACACAGGAATAACAACAGGGGGATAACCGGGGATAACGACGGGGAGATAAATAAAGGGGGTAAAACAAGAGGGATAACGAAAGTGGAATAACAAGGTTATAAAACTTGGAGATAACAACGGGGTTGGGGGGGATGACAAATACGGTGACAACAACGGTGAGATAAAGGGAGACTAGCAATGGACCACTGAAACGTTTGATGAAATACTTACAATGAAGTTTGCGTTGACGTAGTCGGAGTTGGAGACATTGGCGTTGGAGGACAGGATAACACGAGAGTGGTCGTCTGAAAGAATAGAGAGGACAAATAAAACATGGGTTATCATGAGTTCGTTGGAGGACAGGATAACACGAGAGTGGTCGTCTGAAAGAATATAGAGGACAAATAAAACATGTGTTATTATATCATGAGTACGTTGGAGGACAGAATAACCAGAGTGTGCCAAATTTCAGCTCGATCGGATTACTGGAAGTGGGTCATTTTCGACTTTTGTTTTTCCGCCCGCCCATGAGATGATGAGATGACCGGCGGTGAAGTTAATATAAGGGATTTAATAAAACAAACCCGTAAAAACAAAGTTTTTGACTATAAATCCCTTATATATGAGACATAACTAACAGTATTGATTATTTTCAAACATTTACAGACTGAATCTGTCTTAACTCAATTTTGCTTCATAACCCTGGAGGGGGGGAGGGTGAGAGGGGAAAAGTCTAGTCACCGATTCGCTTGACCGAACTCAGCGTGACACGTAAAATGTAAACAAAAGCACCCCGTCGCTTCGTTGGGTCGCCTCAATGCGTCAGCTCAAACTTTCACGTGGCAAAAAAACAATAACAAACCGTGAATTTGAATTACATACCTCACATAAGGATAAACTAAAAATGCATTAATTTAATTACGGTACGTTCGATCGATCTGAAATTTTGATACGATGCATTGTTAGGTGAGAAGGGTCAGTGTGCCAAATTTCAGCTCGATCGATTACGGGAAGTGGGTCATTTTCGACTTTTCTTTTTCCGCCCGCCCAGCCCATGAGATGATGAGATTATGAGACGGCCGCGAAGTTAATATAAGGGATTTAATTAAACAACCCCGTAAAAACAAAGTTTTTGACTATAAATCCCTTATAGATGAGACATAACTAAAAGTATTGATTATATTCAAACATTTACAGACTGAATCTGTCTTAACTCAACTTTGCATCATAACCCTAGAGGGGTGGGTGAGAGGGGAAAAGTCTGGTCACCGATTCGCTTGACCGAGCTCAGCGTGACACGTAAAATGTAAACAAAAGCGCACCGTCGTTTCGTTGGGTCGCCTCAATGCTCAAACTTTCACGTGGCAAAAAAACAATAACAAATCGTGAATTAAAATTACATACCTCATATAAGGATAAACTAAAAATGCATTAATTTAATTACGGTACGTTCGATCGATCTGAAATTTTGATACGATGCATTGTTAGGTAAGACGGGTCCGTGTGCCAAATTTCAGTTCGATCGGATCATTGGAAGTGGGTCATTTTCGACTTTTGTTTTTCCGCCCGCCGAGCCCATGAGATGATGAGAGAGAGACAGAGAGAGAGACAGACAGACAGAGAGAGACGGCGGTGAAGTTAATATAAGGGATTTAAAAATTGAAATGGATGATCGGTTAATATGACTTCATTACTGAGTCTAAAATGTTGATTCGTTGAGTGTTTTATTTGGGTAGTTGAGTGGTAAGGTAGTTTAGTAGAAGGGCGAATGGGTGTTTGACTAAAAGTTTGGTTAGTTGAGTATCTGGATATTTGAGTAGTTAATTCAGTGAGTAGTTGGATAATTGGGTTATTGGATAATTGGGTTGTTGGATAATTGGGTTGTTGGATAATTAGGTTGTTGGATAATTGGGTTGTTGGATTATTGGGTTGTTGGATTATTGGGTTGTTGGATAATTAGGTTGTTGGATAATTGGGTTGTTGGATAATTGGGTTGTTGGATAATTAGGTTGTTGGATAATTGGGTTGTTGGATAATTGGGTTGTTGGATAATTGGGTTGTTGGATAATTAGGTTGTTGGATAATTGGGTTGTTGGATAATTGGGTTGTTGGATAATTGGGTTGTTGGATAATTAGGTTGTTGGATAATTGGGTTGTTGGATAATTGGGTTGTTGGATAATTGGGTTGTTGGATAATTGGGTTGTTGGATAATTGGGTTGTTGGATAATTGGGTTGTTGGATAATTGGGCTGTTGGATAATTGGGCTTATGGATAATTGGGTTGTTGGATACTTGGGTTGTTGGATAATTGTGTTGTTGGATAATTGGTTTGTTGGATAATTGGTTTGTTGGATAATTGGGTTGTTGGATAATTAGGTTGTTGGATAATTGGGTTGTTTGATAATTGGGTTGTTGGATTATTGGGTTGTTGGATAATTGGGTTGTTGGATAATTGGGTTGTTGGATAATTGGGCTGTTGGATAATTGGGTTGTTGGATAATTGGGTTGTTGGATAATTGGGTTGTTGGATAATTGGGTTGTTGGATAATTGGGTTGTTGGATAATTGGGTTGTTGGATAATTGGGTTGTTGGATAATTGGGCTGTTGGATAATTGGGCTGTTGGATAATTGGGTTGTTGGATAATTGGGTTGTTGAATAGTTCAGATACAACTGAAAACTCCGGAACGGAAACTGGAGGTCAATTAACCCAACATAGCCCAGTTTCACTGAGTTAGGGAGGGGGTGCAGCGAGTTAGGACACAATCATGCGGCGAATATTTCTCAATAGATCGAAGGGGTCATTTTAGCCCACTGTTTTCACGGAAGGAGACAATGAACAGACTGGCCCACAAGGAGTGGCCCCGACTCTAGTTACGCCACTTCCGCTTACAATCGATAACTGGACGCAGGAAGGAAAAGTTATATCTCTTTATGTTCCACGCACCTTAATGTATTTTATAGAGATGCGCCTATGCCTTATGACACGAAACAAATCATCATCCGTTGATTGAAAAGTTTTTTGTGTGTTTTTTTTAAATAGTCCGTACCAATGATCACAGGCAATAGAGGACTAGAAGCGTAGTAGACAGCTCAGTGCTTCCAAAACTTTAACGGTATAAACATTCTTAAACTGTTTATTAGTAGTGCAGCGAAAAGGAACAACTTCACCGCAGCAACCAATGTTTTTTATGAGAACTTAATTGATACGAGCACATGATGTGTTAGAATTTCCTTTAGAAAATATTAACACCGGCTCTTTTCGTTTTTATGTCGTTGTTAAAGTATTGCGCGAATGTGTGTGTTTATTCTTCTAATCGACCAAATAACTAATCCAAAAAGTAAATACTCAACCAAATAAATCATGCACCAAATAAATAACTTTATGTATTTGTTACATTAAAAAAAAAGGAAATATTAATAAAATATAAAAAAAGAGCTGACTTGTTATCCTAAGATTAATGTTGATCAAAATAAATCTAAATGGAAAAGGGATTTATGAGAAAAGAATCTGCAGTCAAGAGCGGGGTGAACAAGGACAGCACTCAATAAGATTAAGTACTACAGTAACAATGAGAACATGAAAAGTGGTGGGGGGCGGGGAGTTCATGAAAGCTGCGAAGTAAGAATGTTGATGGCTCGTTGGGTCCATTGGGACCTTAAACGGGAGAATCCAAATTGTCCCGTCCTCCCCGCTCCTTCTCGCACATTGATTTGGGTTAAAAATCAAGCGGCGAAACATTGTGTTTCTTGGAGACCGGTTGAGACAGAGGTTCTCAAAGATTGGCGACCCAAGACTCGCATTTGAATTTTTTTTTACGTCAGCCCATTTTTGGAAAGAGAAAAGAAAGGGACATTCTTTCATGTCTGGTGCTGGAAATATTAATTGTTAAAGAGGATCACAGCATGCAAGCAAGCCCCATTATTAAAAAAAACGTACACCCCTCCCAACGCCAATATTATTCATGAAATTAAAAACTTGGCTTCACTGCCCACGAATCAATTCCATGCATGCATTCTAATTCATTTACATCTGCTTTCACAATTAACGCAACAACAATAAATAACCATTTACAGACAGAGCTGTATTCTTCACAACGCTGAAGGTAACGCCACACCTATACGTCACTCAGCGGGAGAAAATGTCACACCTCCATCTAGGTATGTCATGTTTATGCGGTCTGGTTCTCATGGCAACGGAAACGCAGATACACGTAACCACGCGCCGTTGAATGCTGCTGAGTCATTGAGTATCAATCGTTCGTTTAACGGTGTCCCTTACGTAAGGATAATAAATTGTACGCCGGCTGAGCCAAGCCGCAAGCATGTGTGTGGTCAGTTATGTCACAGTTTGTCACATCACTTCAACTGTTGTCGAGAGTCTAGATGTCCGGGAATTCGAGGGTCTCTATATTTTGAAGATTGTTTTTAAAAGAAGTTTTTCAAGATAAATGCTTTTTTTTAGTTGGCCATGTGAATAAGGTGGCAAGACAGTGCACGTTTTCTGACAACCCTAATAAATAAATATATCCTCATTTAAAATACATATTTAAGAAAGAGATTTTTTTTTAGAAAGGTTAAATAAGTCGTGATGCCGCCAATTTGAAGAATTTATGAGTAACAGGCATGTACGTTTCACATTTGATTAGTTCATAAATTCACCACTGAGGTAGAATTCTCCAGGATAAATTTTATGTCTTCAATTTCATCTCCGGTTAAGTGCCACCTTCGCTCCAGTTATGTCATCCCACACTTCTTGTCGTCCACTAACTGTCGGGTTTTCTACGGCCCGCATATTCACCACGTGACTTCACAAGTTTCGAGACTGTTTGTGGAAAAGTTACGACAATGCCACGCATTAAAGAATGTCACATAGGGCATCTTTTAGAAGTTTAATTTTTAATAGTATTCTATTGAGAAAAAAAAACAACCCCAACATCGTCACCTATAGTAGCGTTAGTTACATTGAGATGTAAACAACACGACGCCGTTGTCAAGACTAATCGAGTCACGTGTTTCGTGATAGCCCCCCCCCCACCCCTTCTGTTTAACAAGATGTGTATCTCTAATTCTCATAAGTTTGCACGAAAAAAAAACTACAACCCACAAAGCGTCCACCATCACAATGACGTCGGTCGTCGTATAACTGTGTGATAAATAGGACTCCCGTCAACTTGCGTGCATTAAGGACTTGAAATCCAGCTCGAGCTCGGCTTATGTCATCAAATCATCAATTCTACTTTTAAAGCCCCAAGTCAGCGAGTTGGGTAAATGACAGATCCATACAAAAAAAAATTTAAAAAATGAGGCAAATGTCGGAGCGCTTGTTTCATCCTGTAATGGAATTTTTTCCACAGAGAGGCGAATCTCAACACAGCATAAAAATTAAGATAAAAGAGCTGAGTCTGCAAATTAATGTTCGCATCATTATTAAAAAAAAGAGTTGAATCTGCTAATTAATGTCTGGATCAGGGTTTAAAAATTTAATTTTAACCAAAAAAAAACAAAAAAAAACAATTTTTGAGATCATTGTATATTTTTCGGAGTTACAGCAAATAAATTATCGAGAATCTACAGCATCCAGTTAATAGCCTCTGACTAACTAGCGCCACTTTTCTCAACCATCTGAGGAGAATGAACTGCTTTTAGGGCTCATCTTTCAGCAACCATTTTGCGTTCTTAATTTTTTTTAATGAATGAAAAGGGGAAAAATCTATTATGACATATTTCATTTCCCATGATCACCTGTTCTGCTGAAATTGAAACACACGTAAAATTAATTCTTAAGGTTTTGAATCAATATTCCACTTGGCTAACTGAGACAAGATTGATTTCAATATCAAGGTTCGATAAGCCTGGTATTGAACATTGACTATACATGGAGGATGATTAGCCAAGGTAATCTTAAGTTAACTTAAGAAATACTTTCTGTTTCACGGCACAGCCAGGGTACTGGTATTTATAACTTTTTTAGAGTGCACTGTTGTCAAAGAGGGCGTCATAGTAGCCGAAGGGCGAAGGACAGAGGAGGCTACAGACTGAAGAGCTAGGAGAACGGACAAAACGTTGGGAAGCACAGAACTCGTGTCCAAAAGCTGTGGTAAAGACTGTCACTCAAGGATAGGACTGCACAGCCACACGAGGAAATGCAACCCAATCCAACAGTGATGCACCATCGTCTCGAGAGACGGAAGGCTGCCTATGTAAGAGTGGATAACATGTTATCTATTTATTAATCTATAAGCCTGATTGCAGTCTCACCCATATTATGTCCACTACGATGTAAGAGTGCAAATCAAAATTTGTAAGTACTCCATAAATCTGTAAAAACAATAATTGATATCCTTGACGAATGAGGCCCGTGAAAAAACTCTAGATCGATACCTATGAGAATGTCTCTTGAATAATGTTATCAGTTTTTGTGAAGACATTTAGATGACAACAGGGCTTTACTGTATGTAATAAGATAAGTTCCCGTAACTGTAACTATTTTGTGTTAGGAGCACTATTTTTATTACCCCCCCACCTTTTTTCCCCTTACTATTTTAAAAACAAACGTATTACATATTCATTGTTGACCATCATCTCAAACTACACAAGAAAGATCTCACAAATTTCCGAATCCCTCACACTGCCTGGCAAAATCATACTCCCAGACCACATCATACATCCTGGCAACATTATCGCCCCGATCATATACATCCTGGCAACATCATCTCCCCGATCATATACATCCTGGCAACAACATCTCCCCGATCATATACATCCTGGCAACATCATCTCCCCGATCATATACATCCTGGCAACATCATCTCCCCGATCATATACATCCTAGCAACATCATCTCCCATATCATATACATCCTGGCAACTCCCTGACTACCCCACACTGCCCTTATGGCCACCCAAAACCCTTACAGCTCTTCCTTTAACCCTTGACAGGTTCGTCAATAATTGGGGACTCAGGACCCCGGGCGTAGCTTTGAGGAAAATGAACTCCAGCCTGAAGGATGGGCCACAGTCATTAGTGCAGAACTGCAGGTGTGGTGTGAAGAGATCAATAGAACCAGCGGTGTGCAAGACCCTTAAGTTCAACAAAATGATAGGAACACAGTAAGAAGGGGGAAAAAATCACGGCAGCCATTAAAGAAAAACTCCAGAAGATAGATTCTGAAACGAAGAAACAAGGTACGGGCCGCAAGGTTCAAATTGTAGCATTAGGGCCGATAGCAGGACCATTGGGGCCTTTAGCGGCACTAGAGCCAGTAGTACCATTGGGGCCGATAGCAGGACGATTGGAGCCTTTAGCGGCACTAGAGCCAGTAGTACCATTGGGGCCGATAGCAGGACCATTGGGGCCTTTAGCGGCAGTAGAGCCAGTAGTACCATTGGGGCCGATAGCAGGACCATTGGGGCCTTTAGCGGCAGTAGAGCCAGTAGTACCATTGGGGCCGATAGCAGGACCATTGGGGCCTTTAGCGGCACTAGAGCCAGTAGTACCATGAGGGCCGATAGCAGGACCATTGGGGCCTTTAGTGGCACTAGAGCCAGTAGTACCATTAGGGCCGATAGCGGCACTAGAGCCAGTAGTACCATTAGGGCCGATAGCGGCACTAGAGCCAGTAGTACCATTAGGGCCGATAGCGGCACTAGAGCCAGTAGTAGAGCTAGATTTAATAGTGGAATGAGAGCCGGTAGTGGAATGAGAGCCGGTAGTGGAATGAGAGCCGTAGTGGAATGAGAGCCGTAGTGGAATGAGAGCCGTAGTGGAATGAGAGTGTGATAGAAAACGTGCAAAAGTTAGTGCTGAATGCATTTATGCATGGAATTAAAATGAAGAAAAATTCTTAACACTGAAAAAATGAAATTATAAAGTGTTTCGTTTTGTTACTTTGTTCATGGGCTGGGTATATAGGAGAATGTCTGGCCAAGAGAAAGATGACCTAATTACCTGACGTGACACGGGGCTTGATATAGAGAATGGTCAAGAAAAAGATGACCCAATGACCTGATTTGACAAGTTACTGGGAAGAGGAGAATGTCTATCCAAGAGAAAGATGACCTAGTGACCTGGCGTGGCACATGGCTGGGTAGAAGAGAATGTCTGGTCAAGAGAAAAATGACCTAATGACCTTACATGACACAGGGTTGGGTAGAAAAGAATGTCTGGTCAAGAGAAAGATGCCCTAATGACCTGACTTGACACAGGGCTGGGTATAGAGAATGGTCAAGAGAAAGATGCCCTAATGACCTGACGTGACACAGGGCTGGGTATAGAGAATGGTCAAGAGAAAGATGCCCTAATGACCTGACGTGACGCGGTGGGAAAAGGGTCTTGTTAGAAGGGATGGGAAACTCGGACGGAATCAGAATAATAAAATAGAGGGAGAAACAAAATAACTCGTGGACAGATCAGGAGAGAGACAAACTAACACACAGCCTAGCGGACATATCAACAGACACACCAGCAGACAGACAAACTAACACACAGCCTCGGGGTCAGATCAGCAGACACGCAACCTTCATTAGCCGAAAAGAATGGAAGAAGCTATTTAGCCCGTTTGGTTTATTTAAATTGAGCCCCGAGTATCGGTGATGGTTTGGATAAATAAAAGAATCGATACAAGATAAATAGTCAGATGGGTAGATATATACAGGCTTCATTCAATGACTCGGGAAACGAAAGAGGACTTAATGCATGCACAGATAAGGCCCGCAGTGAATATCTCAACTCAAAGGGCGGGGAACAGGTGGAAAGGGGCCGTTCTCTTGACCCACGATTGCGCAGATAAGGAGTCGGTCCGGACCAATCAATATTCTATGCAAAACCACGTGGTCGATAGCCAATATTTCATGGCCGTGTAGGAATATTAAAGAGACAGCTGAAAAGAGGTTACGCGAGGTTAAACTATGCGGTCCGTGTGGTAGGGCGAGTGTGATAGGCGGGGGGAGGGGGGAGAGGTGGTGAGGCAGTCAGAATTTTGTTTGTTAGGAGGTGGGTGGGAGAGGGAGGGGTTCATGGGATACAGGCAGGGATGATGTTTATAGGAAGAATAAATGGGCATGAAGGAAGTGAGTATTCATACGAGTGTAAGAGAAATATATATATATATATATATATATAGAGAGAGAGAGAGAGAGTGAGAGAAACGGAGGGAGAGAGAGAGGAAAGAGAGAGGGGGAGGAAGAGAGAGAGGGGGAGGAAGAGAGAGAGGGGGAGGAAGAGAGAGAGGGGGAGGAAGAGAGAGAGGGGGAGGAAGAGAGAGAGGGGGGTAGAAAGAGCGAAAGATGAGGGAGGGAGAGAGAGAGAGAGGGTGAGAGAAAAAGGAATATATATAGAGAGAGGAGGAAGAGGGAGAAAGGAAGATAGAGAGTGGGGGAGGAAGAGAGAGATAAAAAGAGAGGAGGGACGAGGGAGAGATAGGGAGATAAAAAGCGAGTTGGAGGGAAAATGTTAATCTCTCTAAGCTGTTTACATTTAATTTTTTTTTAATTAAAAAGGTGCAACTATTGTTGGCGATTGGCAGGCTCCACCTTCCTGCCTCAACTCTCCCCTCCCTGTTCTTTATCAATTGAAAATTATGTTTTTTTTAAAAAAGACACAAAAACTGTATTCCCATAGCTGCTTAATCGATTTCAGAAATCTCACCTGAAATCAATCGTTTTATAAATCCGCACGTGGACTAATGGAGTAAACAAAATATTTGAAGAAGAAAAAAAATATCCCAGATATTCTGTTAGGTCAAAGAACTGGGAACACATACAAGGGAGGCATGAACAGAGGAAAGACTGACACGTGCCAAGGAGGCATGAACAGAGGAAAGACTGACACGTGCCAGGGAGGCATGAACAGAGGAAAGACTGACACATGCCAGGGAGGTATGAACAGAGGAAAGACTGACACATGTCAGGGAGGTATGAACAGAGGAAAGACTGGCACATGCCAGGGAGGTATGAACAGAGGAAAGACTGGCACATGCCAGGGAGGTATGAACAGAGGAAAGACTGACACATGCCAGGGATGTATGAACAGAGGAAAGATTGACACATACAAGGGAGGCATGAACAGAGGAAAGACTGACACATGCCAGGGAGGTATGAACAGATCAAAGACTCACACAAACCAGGGAGGTATGAACAGATCAAAGACCCACACATACAAGGGAGGCATGAACAGAGGAAAGACTGACACATGCCAGGGAGGTATGAACAGAGTATAGACTCACACATACCATGGAGGTATGAACAGATGATAGACTCACACATACCAAGGAGATACGAACAGAGGAAAGACTCACACATACTAGTGAGGTATGAACAGAGGATAGACTCACATACCAGGGAGGTATGAACAGAGGATAGACTCACAAGCCAGGGAGTTATGAACAGAGGATAGACTCACACATACCAGGGAGGTATGAGCAGAGGATAGACTCACATACCAGGGAGTTATTAAGAGAGGATAGACTCACACATACCAGGGAGGTATGAACAGCGGATAGACTCACACATACCAGGGAGGTATGAACAGAGGATAGACTCACACATACCAGGGAGGTATGAACAGAGTATAGACTCACACATACCAGGGAGGTATGAACAGAGGATAGACTCACACATACCAGGGAGGTACGAACAGAGGAAAGACTCACGCATACCAGGCAGGTATGAACAGAGGATAGACTCACACATACCAGGCAGGTATGCTATTTGAGCGAAAGCAGCGAAGTAACCGTGATGTATATAAGAACATAGCATTAACCGTGATGTATATAAGAACATAGCATTAACCGTGATGTATATAAGAACATAGCATTAACCGTGATGTATATAAGAACATAGCATTAACCGTGATGTATATAAGAACATAGCATTAACCGTGATGTATATAAGAACATAGCATTAACCGTGATGTATATAAGAACATAGCATTAACCGTGATGTATATAAGAACATAGCATTAACCGTGATGTATATAAGAACATAGCATTAACCGTGATGTATATAAGAACATTGCATTAACCGTGATGTATATAAGAACATTGCATTAACCGTGATGTATATAAGAACATTGCATTAACCGTGATGTATATAAGAACATTGCATTAACCGTGATGTATATAAGAACATAGACTCGCATATGTTAAGCAGCAAGAATCCTTCGTGTTTATTACTGTTTCAACATAGTAAGAATCTACTCGGCCTTTAAAAAAAAATTAAACGCGAGTTAAGAACAGAGAGTAGGCAGAGACATAAACGGAAAAAAAAACCACCCTCATATTCCAACGGAGGTCCAATTCGCTTCAGCCCTTTCTGCCTTCAAGCACGAGACGTCGTTTGGAGACAATCTAAAGATGAAGTCTGCGGGGTAATCGCATTTCAATAATTTTATCTGTCCTGTCGACCGAAATGGTCTCATTTTGAAACATAGGAAGAAAAAAAAAGGACGTAGTTTGGAGGGAGGCGGGAGGGTCTGCACACAGATTGAGTTCATGGATAGAAGCCAGAATGCATTTTTTGTTATGGCAGCAGAGAAGTCTGCACAGATAATATGTGTTGTACACACAGGAGCAAGTACACAGATGTGTATATACAAAAGTGCAAACTAACCCTCTCTTTCATAGGAATTTCATCTATATATATACACGAAAGTATTTATGTATGTTTGTATGCTTTATAGCTGACTAAACTATTTATCCGCTCGCTATGAAACTTTCGAAGACTTTTGAGTACGCGCCAGGGATGGTAACTGGCAGTTTTCTTTTCAAAATTCATGGGGCGCTCAAGGCCATGAGCTGTATAAAAGTTAATTTAATCGCTAGCTACTGGGTAAATTGATGGATTTAACCAAACTTTGTATATACAAACGTGATAGCCAATATTGAAATACAATAGGACAATGATTTCATAATGTCCATTCCTTCGGGGCTGGGGGGCCCAACATGTATTTTTCATAAACGTTTAAGATTTTATTCCTTTTTCAATTATTAACGATCATTGAGAAATATAGATAAATATATCCGTTTTGAAATTTATTGAAATGAACAGATATTTTGAACTTGATATCCTGCACTAAATGGAACCTGACGCCCTTGGATGTCGTTTTTTTTATTGTTGCTTAAATGAGCTGTATAATAATATAATTATTTTATGCGTTAACTACCAAGAAAATGAATGGATCTTAACCAAACTTTGTAAACAAAAACTAAAAGACACAGAACTTCTCCTGTCAAATTTCTTCGGAGCCGGGGGCCCCAAATGTCTTTTTTCGTATATGTTTAAGATATTATTACCCATACTATTTTTTTTATTGATCTTGAGATATATATCCATGATGAAACTAAATTAAAATGTACGTGTTTTATGGTTTCTTTTAATTTATTCATTTTTACCGCGAGATCGTTGCCACGCGCGACGGTTCTGCTAGTCTGTTGTAAAAGACTTTCTCTTTTAAATCATTTTCGAATTATTTTATTTCTCAAACAGTTTTCATTGTAAAGTTCCCTTTCTACTTATCAGTTTAAAATTTCATTTCATTATGTTTGCATCATTTTCAATCATAAAATGTTCATCATGTTAAATTTTGTGCAATTTTTTCCTATGCACTTTTTAGTGTACAGTAAAATTCCAATGCGACGATAAAAGGTACATAGAAAGAAAACAAAATTATTAATTAATTATTTTTTGGTTTATGTCTCACATTTAAAAAAAAATCACCACAAAGAGGAATACGAATTAGAGAATTTTACGTTATGATTTTTCCATATCATGTGAAACTGAGTTCCTTCCAATAATAATTCTTCCCAGTATGTACGCCCCCTACTCTCCCCACCACCCCACACAAACACCCCCCCTGTTCATCCCCCACCCCAAAATGTGGGGTAGGAAAAAATTATTTAATTTCCTTATTTTTTAACAGCCAGAGAATCTTTTTCTCTGACATTTTAAAATATTAAATTTTAAAAAAAAATAATCGTTTGGCATTATAGACACCCTAAAATATATAATCACAATGATACGGGCCTCCTCTCTGTCCCCGGGCCTTCTCTCTATCCCGGCCTTCTCTCTGTCCCCGGGCCTTCTCTCTGTCCCCGGGCCTTCTCTCTATTCCCGGCCTTCTCTCTGTCCCCGGGCCTTCTCTCTGTCCCCGGACCTTCTCTCTGTCCCCGGGCCTTCTCTCTGTCCCCGGGCCTTCTCTCTGTCCCCGGGCCTTCTCTCTATTCCCGGCCTTCTCTCTGTCCCCGGGCCTTCTCTCTGTCCCCGGGCCTTCTCTCTGTCCCCGGGCCTTCTCTCTGTCCCCGGGCCTTCTCTCTGTCCCCGGGCCTTCTCTCTGTCCCCGGGCCTTCTCTCTGACCCCGGGCCTTCTCTCTGTCCCCGGGCCTTCTCTCTGTCCCCGGGCCTTCTCTCTGTCCCCGGGCCTTCTCTCTGACCCCGGGCCTTCTCTCTGACACCGGGCCTTCTCTCTGACCCCGGGCCTTCTCTCTATCTCCGGGCCTTCTCTCTATCTCCCGGCCTTCTCTCTATCCCGGCCTTCTCTCCATCTCCGGGCCTTCTCTCTATCTCCGGGCCTTCTCTCTATCTCCCGGCCTTCTCTCTATCCCGGCCTTCTCTCTATCCCCGGGCCTTCTCTCTATCCCCGGCTTAAACCCCCGTGTCAAAATTTAATTCAGGCGAGCTATTACATCTTACACAGCCTCCATTATTTCCCGCCCATTAAAACCGTTCTACAAATCGACGGGTTTGCCCTGCGCCTCAGACCGAGACATGGTGGCAATAAAGCAGATTTGGCCCTGGGCGAGTAAGGGGCCGAGGCCTGGGCGTATAAGGGCCGACGCCTGGGAGCGTGAGCGGCCATCTCCCTCGTTCACACACTCGCGCACACGCAGAGGCACACAGGCAGAGCGTAACAGGTCGATGGGTCGCTCAAATAGGATGTTCTCTTTCATAATTAGTTCTTTAAGACCCCAAGGAATACCCTGATTACGAGGAACAGATTTGTTGAAAGTTTTTTTTAAAAAAAGAGAAAGAAATGGGGGAATGTGATTTAAAACGAGGATGAGGTATAAAAAAGAGGGAGAGGGTGGGTGGGGGGGGGGTTCACTCTAAAGAAAAATCCATAAATAAATATTCTTCCGGAATCTCGGCCATTGATTGGGGGCCATAACTCCCGTTCAATATACAGAGTTGCAGTTCTCGGGGTTTTAAAACGAGAGTTGGGTCTCTCTCTCTCTCTCTCTCCGTCTCGCGCTCTCCCTCCCCACTCTTATTTCTGCATTAATCTTTTTTTAAAATTTAAATAAAAAAGGAATAGTGATTAAATAGAGAATTCCAATGAGTGCAAAGTAGAAATATCAAGGCAAAAGAACGTCGTTACTTTGAATGAGAACTGTGGATATCTTCAGGAACTTGTGTATCATGTTTGCCAGGCAAGATGAGATGGCTGATATCTGTATTAGTATGTGGACCAGGCAAGATGAGATTGCTGCTATCTGTATTAGTATGTGGACCAGGGAAGATGAGATGGCTGATATCTGCATTAGTATGTGGACCAGGGAAGATGTGATGGCTGATATCTGTATTAGTATGTGGACCAGGGAAGATGTGATGGCTGATATCTGTATTAGTATGTGGACCAGGGAAGATGTGATGGCTGATATCTGTATTAGTATGTGGACCAGGCAAGATGAGATGGCTGATATCTGTATTAGTATGTGGACCAGGGAAGATGTGATGGCTGATATCTGCATTAGTATGTGGACCAGGCAAGATGAGATGGCTGATATATGTATTAGTATGTGGACCAGGCAAGATGAGATGGCTGATATCTGTATTAGTATGTGGACCAGGGAAGATGATATGGCTGATATCTGTATTAGTATGTGGACCAGGGAAGATGTGATGGCTGATATCTGTATTAGTATGTGGGCCAGGGAAGATGTGATGGCTGATATCTGTATTAGTATGTGGACCAGGCAAGATGAGATGGCTGATATCTGTATTAGTATGTGGACCAGGGAAAATGTGATGGCTGATATCTGTATTAGTATGTGGACCAGGCAAGATGAGATTGCTGCTATCTGTATTAGTATGTGGACCAGGGAAGATGAGATGGCTGATATCTGCATTAGTATGTGGACCAGGGAAGATGTGATGGCTGATATCTGTATTAGTATGTGGACCAGGCAAGATGAGATGGCTGATATCTGTATTAGTATGTGGACCAGGGAAGATGTGATGGTTGATATCTGTATTAGTATGTGTACCAGGGAAGATGAGATGGCTGATATCTGTATTAGTATGTGGACCAGGGAAGATGTGATGGCTGATATCTGCATTAGTATGTGGACCATGGAAGATGTGATGGCTGATATCTGTATTAGTATGTGGACCAGGCAAGATGAGATGGCTGATATCTGTATTAGTATGTGGACCAGGGAAGATGAGATGGCTGATATCTGTATTAGTATGTGGACCAGGGAAGATGTGATGGCTGATATCTGTATTAGTATGTGGGCCAGGGAAGATGTGATGGCTGATATCTGTATTAGTATGTGGACCAGGCAAGATGTGATGGCTGATATCTGTATTAGTATGTGGACCAGGGCAAGATGTGATGGCTGATATCTGTATTAGTATGTGGACCAGGGCAAGATGAGATGGCTGATATCTGTATTAGTATGTGGACCAGGGAAGATGTGATGGCTGATATCTGTATTAGTATGTGGACCAGGGAAGATGTGAAGGCTGATATCTGTATTAGTATGTGGACCAGGCAAGATGAGATGGCTGATATCTGTATTAGTATGTGGACCAGGGAAGATGTGATGGCTGATATCTGTATTAGTATGTGGACCAGGCAAGATGAGATGGCTGATATCTGTATTAGTATGTGGACCAGGCAAGATGAGATGGCTGA
This sequence comes from Ampullaceana balthica, assembly GCA_944989445.1. Taxonomy (NCBI): domain Eukaryota; kingdom Metazoa; phylum Mollusca; class Gastropoda; family Lymnaeidae; genus Ampullaceana; species Ampullaceana balthica. The sequence goes on along the minus strand of CALYLW010000316.1, from coordinate 453,340 downwards.
TATCTGTATTAGTATGTGGACCAGGCAAGATGAGATGGCTGATATCTGTATTAGTATGTGGACCAGGGAAGATGTGATGGCTGATATCTGTATTAGTATGTGGACCAGGCAAGATGTGATGGATGATATCTGTATTAGTATGTGGACCAGGGAAGATGAGATGGCTGATATCTGTATTAGTATGTGGACCAGGCAAGATGAAATGGCTGATATCTGTATTAGTATGTGGACCAGGGAAGATGTGATGGCTGATATCTGTATTAGTATGTGGACCAGGCAAGATGAGATGGCTGATATCTGTATTAGTATGTGGACCAGGCAAGATGAGATGGCTGATATCTGTATTAGTATGTGGACCAGGGAAGATGTGATGGCTGATATCTGTATTAGTATGTGGACCAGGCAAGATGAGATGGCTGATATCTGTATTAGTATGTGGACCAGGGAAGATGAGATGGCTGATATCTGTATTAGTATGTGGACCAGGGAAGATGTGATGGCTGATATCTGTATTAGTATGTGGACCAGGGAAGATGTGATGGCTGATATCTGTATTAGTATGTGGACCAGGCAAGATGAGATGGCTGATATCTGTATTAGTATGTGGACCAGGGAAGATGTGATGGCTGATATCTGTATTAGTATGTGGACCAGGCAAGATGAGATGGCTGATATCTGTATTAGTATGTGGACCAGGCAAGATGAGATGGCTGATATCTGTATTAGTATGTGGACCAGGGAAGATGTGATGGCTGATATCTGTATTAGTATGTGGACCAGGGCAAGATGTGATGGCTGATATCTGTATTAGTATGTGGACCAGGCAAGATGTGATGGATGATATCTGTATTAGTATGTGGACCAGGGAAGATGAGATGGCTGATATCTGTATTAGTATGTGGACCAGGCAAGATGAGATGGCTGATATCTGTATTAGTATGTGGACCAGGGAAGATGTGATGGCTGATATCTGTATTAGTATGTGGACCAGGCAAGATGAGATGGCTGATATCTGTATTAGTATGTGGACCAGGCAAGATGAGATGGCTGATATCTGTATTAGTATGTGGACCAGGGAAGATGTGATGGCTGATATCTGTATTAGTATGTGGACCAGGGAAGATGTGATGGCTGATATCTGTATTAGTATGTGGACCAGGCAAGATGTGATGGCTGATATCTGTATTAGTATGTGGACCAGGGCAAGATGTGATGGCTGATATCTGTATTAGTATGTGGACCAGGGAAGATGTGATGGCTGATATCTGTATTAGTATGTGGACCAGGGAAGATGTGATGGCTGATATCTGTATTAGTATGTGGACCAGGGAAGATGTGATGGCTGATATCTGTATTAGTATGTGGACCAGGGAAGATGTGATGGCTGATATCTGTATTAGTATGTGGACCAGGCAAGATGAGATGGCTGATATCTGTATTAGTATGTGGACCAGGGAAGATGTGATGGCTGATATCTGTATTAGTATGTGGACCAGGCAAGATGAGATGGCTGATATCTGTATTAGTATGTGGACCAGGCAAGATGAGATGGCTGATATCTGTATTAGTATGTGGACCAGGGAAGATGTGATGGCTGATATCTGTATTAGTATGTGGACCAGGGAAGATGTGATGGCTGATATCTGTATTAGTATGTGGACCAGGCAAGATGTGATGGATGATATCTGTATTAGTATGTGGACCAGGGAAGATGAGATGGCTGATATCTGTATTAGTATGTGGACCAGGCAAGATGAAATGGCTGATATCTGTATTAGTATGTGGACCAGGGAAGATGTGATGGCTGATATCTGTATTAGTATGTGGACCAGGCAAGATGAGATGGCTGATATCTGTATTAGTATGTGGACCAGGCAAGATGAGATGGCTGATATCTGTATTAGTATGTGGACCAGGGAAGATGTGATGGCTGATATCTGTATTAGTATGTGGACCAGGCAAGATGAGATGGCTGATATCTGTATTAGTATGTGGACCAGGGAAGATGAGATGGCTGATATCTGTATTAGTATGTGGACCAGGGAAGATGTGATGGCTGATATCTGTATTAGTATGTGGACCAGGGAAGATGTGATGGCTGATATCTGTATTAGTATGTGGACCAGGCAAGATGAGATGGCTGATATCTGTATTAGTATGTGGACCAGGGAAGATGTGATGGCTGATATCTGTATTAGTATGTGGACCAGGCAAGATGAGATGGCTGATATCTGTATTAGTATGTGGACCAGGCAAGATGAGATGGCTGATATCTGTATTAGTATGTGGACCAGGGAAGATGTGATGGCTGATATCTGTATTAGTATGTGGACCAGGGCAAGATGTGATGGCTGATATCTGTATTAGTATGTGGACCAGGCAAGATGTGATGGATGATATCTGTATTAGTATGTGGACCAGGGAAGATGAGATGGCTGATATCTGTATTAGTATGTGGACCAGGCAAGATGAAATGGCTGATATCTGTATTAGTATGTAGACCAGGGAAGATGTGATGACTGATATCTGTATTAGTATGTGGACCAGGCAAGATGAGATGGCTGATATCTGTATTAGTATGTGGACCAGGCAAGATGAGATGGCTGATATCTGTATTAGTATGTGGACCAGGGCAAGATGTGATGGCTGATATCTGTATTAGTATGTGGACCAGGGAAGATGTGATGGCTGATATCTGTATTAGTATGTGGACCAGGCAAGATGAGATGGCTGATATCTGTATTAGTATGTGGACCAGGCAAGATGTGATGGCTGATATCTGTATTAGTATGTGGACCAGGGAAGATGTGATGGCTGATATCTGTATTAGTATGTGGACCAGGGAAGATGTGATGGCTGATATCTGTATTAGTATGTGGACCAGGGAAGATGTGATGGCTGATATCTGTATTAGTATGTGGACCAGGGAAGATGTGATGGCTGATATCTGTATTAGTATGTGGACCAGGCAAGATGAGATGGCTTATATCTGTATTAGTATGTGGACCAGGGAAGATGTGATGGCTGATATCTGTATTAGTATGTGGACCAGGCAAGATGAGATGGCTGATATCTGTATTAGTATGTGGACCAGGCAAGATGAGATGGCTGATATCTGTATTAGTATGCGGACCAGGGAAGATGTTATGGCTGATATCTGTATTAGTATGTGGACCAGGGAAGATGTGATGGCTGATATCTGTATTAGTATGTGGACCAGGCAAGATGAGATGGCTGATATCTGTATTAGTATGTGGACCAGGGAAGATGAGATGGCTGATATCTGTATTAGTATGTGGACCAGGCAAGATGAAATGGCTGATATCTGTATTAGTATGTGGACCAGGGAAGATGTGATGGCTGATATTTGTATTAGTATGTGGACCAGGGAATATGTGGTGACAGATATCTGTATTAGTATGTGGACCAGGGAAAATGTGATGGCTGATATCTGTATTAGTATGTGGACCAGGTGAGGATGTGGTGACAGATATATGTATTAGTATGTGGACCAGGGAAGATAAGGTGACAGATATTTGTATTAGTATGTGGACCAGGGAATATGTGGTGACAGATATCTGTATTAGTATGTGGACCACGCAAGATGATTTGCCTGTATTGAAAAATGCCGCTGCCTGGGAGAACGCTGGAAATGTTTTCTAATAGTCCCTGTCTGTAGGATTACCCCCTCCCCCATTTATTGGGGTGGATGAGGATGTATTTGGGGGGGGGGATAAATCAGAGGCGTATCGATTGGTTCATCAAATGCGGGAGACCACGCCATCACAGGCTCGTAGTTCTTCATTAGGGCACACACGCCCCGCACACATACACACGAGATTGTACGTTCGCGCTGGCAGAGGCGGGAAACGGTGATATTGTGTGCGGGGAAGGAGAGATGGGGGGGGGAGCATGGGTGGGGGAGTGGCGACATCCAGGACCTGACAGCGCCACCAGTGATTGGTGACACAAGTGCGTGGTCAATGATGGTGGACACACGCGGGTGACACACCGAGTTAATTTTTTTCGTGTGACGCAATGCACGTGGGTGCGTGCAGTCAGGTCGACGTGAACCCCTGGCAGAACTGTCGTGTTTGGAGGTGTACAATTCAGCGTGACTCAAAGTAGCGATATGTGACTCAAAGTAGCGATATGTGACTCAAAGTAGCGATATGTGACTCAAAGTAGCGATATGTGACTCAAAGTAGCGATATGTGACTCAAAGTAGCGATATGTGACTCAAAGTAGCGATATGTGACTCAAAGTAGCGATATGTGACTCAAAGTAGCGATATGTGACTCAAAGTAGCGATATGTGACTCAAAGTAGCGATATGTGACTCAAAGTAGCGATATGTGACTCAAAGTAGCGATATGTGACTCAAAGTAGCGATATGTGACTCAAAGTAGCGATATGTGACTCAAAGTAGCGATATGTGACTCAAAGTAGCGATATGTGACTCAAAGTAGCGATATGTGACTCAAAGTAGCGATATGTGACTCAAAGTAGCGATATGTGACTCAAAGTAGCGATATGTGACTCAAAGTAGCGATATGTGACTCAAAGTAGCGATATGTGACTCAAAGTAGCGATATGTGACTCAAAGTAGCGATATGTGACTCAAAGTAGCGATATGTGACTCAAAGTAGCGATATGTGACTCAAAGTAGCGATATGTGACTCAAAGTAGCGATATGTGACTCAAAGTAGCGAAATGTGAGTCAAAGTAGCGATATGTGACTCAAAGTAGTGATATGTGAGTCAAAGTAGCGATATGTGAGTCAAAGTAGTGAAATGTGAGTCAAAGTAGCGATATGTGAGTCAAAGTAGTGAAATGTGAGTCAAGGTAGCGATATGTGAGTCAAAGTAGTGAAATGTGAGTCAAGTAGCGATATGTGAGTCAAAGTAGTGAAATGTGAGTCAAAGTAGCGATATGTGAGTCAAAGTAGCGATATGTGAGTCAAAGTAGCGATATGTGAGTCAAAGGTAGCGAAATAAGAGTCGAAGTAGCGAAATGTGAATCAAAGTAGCGATGTGTGAGTCAAAGTAGCGATATGTGAGTCAAAGTAGCGATATGTGAGTCAAAGTAGCGATACGTGGTTCAAAGTAAAGATATGTGACTTTAAACTCCAAAGATGTGGCATCGGGCAAAAAGGTAAAAAGTCAGTAAAAAACGTGACCAATTTTATTGTAACTCAAGGATGACTCTTAGCCATATACAAGACATGTATTCAAATATATGAGAACTACATAGACAACCGTAGTGTCGTTGGGGTCTTATGATTGAAAAATTAGCTTTATGGACGCCATTTGTTTGTAATCACACATGGTATATTTGAGATTAATCTAGAAAAAAGGAACTATGAATAAACGACAGACAACCCAATGATTAAGTGAGTGGTACACCTGAAATTATTTTGGTGAATTTAATATAATGTATATGCCACTGATTTAGTGTTGTAAACTTTATATGGGACATGTGCCAATAATTTAGTGTGAAGAACTTTGTATAGGATATATACTCAGTATGATAACTCTAAACAGGATGTATAATTCGAAATGTTAGAACTAATCGGCTGTGATTAATTCTTTTAAAAAAAAATAATAGAAAAAACGTAAGAAAATTGTTTTCAATTCCTTGTAAGAAATTGTTGACGAGTTATTAAAAAGAATTTTTAAAAGATGTATAGAAATATCGTTCGAATTCTGTCTTATTTGGAAGAGAAAAAAAGAGTGTGGGAAGTATTTTAGCGTTGGAACTTACAAGTGGTGTGGATTCATATCATTTAATATACAAATCCAAGTTGAGCAAACAGTTGCAACTGAACGTGAAAGATAGGAGCTCTTCTTTAAATAATAATATAAAAAAAAATCAATGCTGACCTCCCCTTGGCTATCGTCTGTTCTTTAATGGCGCTTCCCTCACTACTCTCAAGGAAGACATGTCCACCATGTCACACAGACGTGCTCGCATATTAACGCGCCCGACCCCTGGTCCCCACTAGCAGACGAGTGGGACTGGATAGCGACTAGCAGAGCACAGATGGCGGGAATAATTACACAATACGAGTCAGTGCACAAGAAGTGTGGCACGGCAAGGATTGATGGCGTCACTTGTTGAAACGTTAATAATAATATTTGCTTGGTAAAAAAAAACAAAAACAAAAAAAACAAAAAAATAATTAAAATAATTTAAAAAAATAAAATAAAAATAAAACCATCGGAATTAAATCTTGACAATGAATTTATATTTAAAACGAACGGACTCTCTACTCTCAACATTATTCCATAAAACGATAAAAGGATTAAAAAAAACTATATGAGGATTGAGCATATCATCATCACATAGATAGTTATTTTAAAAAAAAATTACAAATATGTAGTAGTCGACAAGATCTCTCCATCACTCCCCGGAAATGACAATGTTAATGCCATCTCACAGCAGCAGCTCTACTTCTCATTTCACTTTATAATTTATAGCATTCCAAAATTAATGACCAATGGTCTCTAGTGTGGAGCCCTGGCCTAGCCATAAATTACCCCGTGCCGTCCGCACACAGACCCATGTATAAGAGGATTGGTTTTATAGACCACTTATAAAAAACATGACGGGATATATTTAAACATCGAATTCCCCCTCTCGCAATAATGTAGCGAATACAACCCAACAAACGATTAACATTTATCTCCCGATTTATTCGCAATTGAAACAAACAAAATAGATAATAGAATAGACAATTCCAACATAGAAAACGGTTTTTTTTTCACGATCGAGCGAAGGAATCCAATCAACAGGTAAGACTTATTTATAAAAATAAAATAAAAAAAGAAAGAAAGAAAACTCTATAAAAATGCACATCAGGAATTCCAACACTAAAATAATTATAGTATTACCTCCCTCACGGACAAGTGAAGGGGCCACTGAGAAAAAATAAAAACAGGTAAGACTTACCCCAGACGGACGTCGAAGCCAGGTGCCCATACCTTGGTTCTCGCGATCAGATGCCGTCCCCCCCGATACGTCGAGCCAAGTAATCAAGGCGGCCCTGGCCTCAGCGGCGGACTCCTGTGGTCACTCACCATCACAGGCCTGGCATATAGTCCCAGCCCTAGCCTACAGACCCAGCCATAGCCTATAGACCCAGCCATAGTCTGTAGACACAGCCATAGCCTACAGACCCAGCCATAGCCCAAAGACCCAGCCGCAGCCTGTTTGGTCTCAGCGCCTCCGAGAGAGAACACCGCCAAGCGAACGTAAATAATAACTTTTACAAATAATTCACCGTTCATTCACGCGCAGCACCGCCAGCCATCGAACTACAGTACTATTGTTCCGTTGATTAGGCGATTAGTGATTAAACTTTTTAAAAATGTAAAACAATGAAGATAAAAAAAATATGATCACAGTTGCCGGCAACTAACACCGCATAACGGCGTTTGCAATTCGCGCTGTGTCTCCAGGAGCCGGCGAGGGATGGATCCGCATGTGAGAAGGGAGAGGACTCCGTTCGAACAGAAGCAAAAAGTAATCATAAGATTGGCGTCCACGAGCTGACGGCGTCGCAGCTGGTGACAAGCGGGTCGCCATGGAAACCAGAGGGAAAAGATTCTGTAGCCGGGCGCTGGTTGGCTGGTTCGTCGTTTGGGTTGAAGCCCTAAGAAGTTGTTATCTGGCATGGCTATACCGGTGATGGTGCGGGAGGGGGAGGGAGGGGGTCGGTGGTGGTGGGGAGGGGAGGGGGCCGCGCTCTGCACGGAAAGATGGATACACATCTCACCACGTGCCACCAGTGGCACAGGTGCGAAGCTGGCTCGCGACCTTTTTTTGGAAGTTTACCAGAAGATTAAAATTATGACCTTTCTGTTTTTTTAAAAAAAAATCATTTTAAAAAATGCCTCTACTTCTACGCATAATGTGATGAACTAATAGGATGATAATGTGAGCAATGCGTTCAGGAATTCATTAAATGGGCTGCGAGATAGTTGCAGGTATCGTAAAAGCAAATTAGAATAACAAGTGTGACTTGGTGTTGGTATAACTAAAAGAGAGAGAGAGACGGTAAGTGAAAGAGAGAGAGATAGAGAGAGAGAGAGAGAGAGAGAGAGAGAGAGAGAGAGAGAGAGAGAGAGAGAGAGAAAGAGAAAGACACACTGTTACCGGAAAGAGGAGAGTGTAAGAGTGAGAGGCGAGTCTCCACACACGTTACAATAAAAGCGCGGGCTTACATTACGTCACTCACACACACGCAAAGACAACGATGACGAGGGGGAGGGAGGAGTAGAATATACACAAGCCCTCGGGTGAGCTGATTAGGAGTAGGTGTAAAGTGTGTGGGAAAAGCGAAGAAAAAAATAAGACAGAAGTGCGAGAGCGAGCGAAAGAGAATACATACACGTATTGAACGAGAGAGAGAGAGAGAGAGAGAGAGAGAGAGAGAGAGAGAGAGAGAGAGAGAGAGAGAGAGAGAGAGAAAGGTAGGTTGATGGAGAGCAATAATTGATAGGTACATGCAGAGCGAGAGAGAGAGAAACAGAGAGCGGGAGAGAGCGAAACATAGAGTGGGATGGAGAGAGAGTGAAAGAAAGAGAGAGTAGGAGAGAGAAACACAGAGCGGAAGGGGGAGAGATAGAGAAAGAGAGAGAGGGAGAGAGAGAAACAGAAAACGGGAGGGGGAGAGAGAGAGAAAGAAAGAGAGAGTAGGAGAGAGTGGAGCAAGAAAAAAAAACCATGCAGATTTCATGCAAAACTTCTGAAGGAATCGAAGCAGGGCTACTAACGGACGTTATTGTGGGTTACAATTATTCCCTTGTAAATCAGACAACAAACATTCTGAGCAAAGGCTTACAGTATTCTTTTCTTCAATGGTCGTCGTTGATAGAATGCCGTTTCAGAAACCCCAGGACCTGGATACGTTAAAACTCCGCACACTGCCCTGCGTTTAAACCCCGCACATCACCATACATCACCAAATCCCGCTCCCTACCCGACCTTAAAACTCCGCACACTCCACCCAATTTAAAACAATTTTTTACCCACCCGCGTCAATATTAATTATATCCCAAGCACTGACCTAAAACGAGGCAGAGTTATATACAATTACAAGCGATACATTGTATGTACAAACCAGTGTTCAGAGCACTGAATGTTGTGGACAATGTAATAAGTCATAGGCTCCACCAATCAAATGGAGGAAATATATGGAGAAGGAGTGGTGGTGGATAAGCCTGTCACTGTGTTTGGATTCATATTTTGCATTTTATAAAAAGAAAAACCAGAAAGTAAAAAATATAAAAATAAGAAAGAAACAAGTCAAAAGAAGAGATACGATTGTTCCTGATGAACTTAATTAGTGACTATGTACTCAAGTAACGGGATCTGTCCCCTCGCTGGACGCGGTCCACCATTGATTTGCGCTAACAATGTCAACCCTCTGTGGCCACGGGTTCCTGTTACCTACCCGGCGTCGTTGGGTCAATAAGGCAGGCGGTCTCCGACGTCTGCCCGGGCTCGCCCTGTGCGAGAGAACAATGATCTCAAGATAAGACTTAACGAAACGAATTAACGACGGGAGATGCTAGGAATTGAGCGCGGGTGGTTCCAGGTCTGTCTGGGGCCGTCCTCCAATCTAAGGGGGGGGGGTCCGGGCCGGCAGTGTGCTCCATTTGTACTGATAATGACGGACCAGTGTCCAGCTGGCCGGTGTCGTCCTAATGCAGGAGCCGTGGCGTAATTGCGGGCAAGACGGGGGCCCGGGCACCGGATTCGGCCCGGCGTCTAATGAAAGGGCTCTAAGCTCCGGCAACAGAGGCATCGCGTTATGCCGGCATAGCTGCCTGCTTCCGCTTCAAGATAGAAGCCACTTCCGGGGCTGTCTAATTGTGTCACGAGGGGGCGGATCCCTCTGTCCGCGATCAATGGCGGGATGCGAAGAAAACACGCAAATTTTACAAGGCTCTTTAGGTAAATTAGTTGGTCCAGTTACCATCATCTTGTCGTGTGTGTCCATGTCAAGTTACAACAAAATAGATTTAAAGAAAACGAAATCAACCCTTCAAAGGAAAGAAAACTTTTTAAAAAAACAATTTTTATGTTTTTTTCTTTTAAAAATCTTAGAATATTTCCCGCTATTTGATCAAGAAGATTTAATTGATTGTGACATGGAGTTCCCGGTGCATATGAGAAACTATGACATCGGATAATTTCAGTAGACATCCGAGTTAGTGTCTCGGTCATGTAGACTATAATTGTGTATCGTACCTCATTATTTGATACTTTCCCCATGCCCTAACGAAGCATTTTATGCGATTCTAAAAGTATATTTTAAAAAAAAAGTTAAACAAAAAATGTATCAGCGTATATCCGTTAAAATGATTATTTTTCCATCCCTTGAAGATTCTTTATATAAAAATTATAGTTTAATTTGTATATGTTTTTTCTTGTTCTGACCACCGACACATTCCACTCGTGTCCCGTGCTCTCGTTTTCAACTATTACGTTTCCCTTACAGAAACAAGCAAACATGATATTTAAAAAACAACAAATAATATGACTTTTGTCATACACTTGTGGTTGACGTAGCAGCGCGGCATCGTCTAAATTTGGGATGCCAACATCAAGTGGGCTAAATACGATGGACATAACATTCTGGACACGACGCTGGATGTCTGTGACGTTAACATTCTGGACACGACGCTGGATGTCTATGACGTGTGTTTTTAAGGGAGCTCGATGGGTGTAGCGAGCAATTATGAAAGGTGTTAAAGATATGAAATGCTTGTTTTATTTTAAGAAAAAAGGGGAAAATGTAAAGTCACTGAGATGTTTCTTTGCAATGTCAGAATCCAAAGTGCAAGAATTTGACTGGACAAATTATATCCAAAGAATCAGCACAGTTATTTTTCGTTATTAAGTTTGGTATCCTGGCTACCGCATAAACTGGTGGTCAACAGCTGAACGTTGAGGCAATGGCTACCGAAAAACCACCCGAACGTTATTCTTGAACTAAAACATAATTTGGATACAAGCTCAATGGAGTACAATGCTGTGAGGAGCCAGCCATGACGTTACACCTCAAACATATCGCGTCTACAAACACAGTACATACCTGCGCATGCTCAATGGAGTACAATGCTGTGAGGAGCCAGCCATGACGTTACACCGCAAACATATCGCGTCTACAAACACAGTACATACCTGCGCATGTCAAACACACGATGCACTGACATGGCAGATAAGTATATGCAGTAGCATTCAGGGTATAGGACCACCAATAAGTATGCAGTAGCATTCAGGGTATAGGACCACCAATAAGTATACAGTAACATTCAAGGTCGAGGACCACCAATAAGTATACAGTAACATTCAGGATCTGGGGCAACTAATCAATCCCAAGAAGGTTGAAAAAAAAATACGCTTTCGGATTAAGACCCGCTAAGACACGCCGGACATTCGCTGGGGGAGAGTAGGAGGAAGAAAAAAGAACTGGTCACCAGGCGCGGTCAGTGCTGAAAATCCGCTCATTACACTGGCTTGGCCGGTAGCCACTGATGGTCTTTTCAAGACGGCTTTGGCCTGCCGCACCAGTGGCCTGTGCCTGGCATTTCAAGAGTCGGTCACTATCGACCTGAGACAAAACGTGTCATCAGTTCTTGGTCAAGAGTAATAATACATTGGCAGCGATTAATTCCTCACAACTCTAATTAAATAATAATTTTTATAAAAGGCTTCTTCTCTTTGAGATTGCAAAATTCCATACCATTCCATAAATAAATTTATTAACCACGTTTAAAAAATTAAAACCACATCCAAAATCTGATATTGATTGTCCCTGAATCATCCAAAATTAAAAACCCAACATGATTTCTAAGAATAGTAAAACATTTTCTAAATTTGATGAACACAGGGAATTTTCTGGGGCAAAGGGCATCATTCCCTTGTGGGTTTAGAGTTCAATCGAATGATTAAAAATTCCGACGCGGCACATACAAAAATTAAACAACCCCATAGACACGGAATGGTAAATACAAAATTAATGATTGAAACATTTTCTGGGGGGGGGCAGTCAATGAACGCTAACTCCTGTTGGTTACTGACCTCATGTGTTGGAGACCACTGGCCGGGCCGGGAGGAGGGGGGGAGGAGGGAGGATATTTTAAAAAAACAAAATCGTTTTCTAAAAGAGCCGAGTATCGATCGAGAGAGACAGAGAGCGGGCGAGCGGGCGACTGTCCCCTCAAGGGCATATGTCCCCAGCGTGGGGAAGGGGTGGCTCGGGGAGGGGGGGGGGCTCACCGTGGACGTGCACCAACCCATGGACACGTACGTGTGTTAGATTAAAACTGGACATTCTTAATTATCTCGTTGTCAACACGAGACTCTGCGAGATGGGCCGAGAGATTAGCAGAGGATTGCCAGTAAATAAGGCTGTTACAGCGTGGCATACACAAGTTTCTCCTTCTTCTCAACAGCCGGAATCTTTTCAGCAATGGTCATAGGCTTCGGCATTGGAATATTTTTGTCCTAGTATAGGGGCCATAGGCTGCTGTATTTGAATATTTTTGTCCTAGTATAGCGGCCATAGGCTGCTTGTATTTGAATATTTTTGTCCTAGTATAGCGGGGCCATAGGCTGCTGTATTTGAATATTTTTGTCCTAGTATAGCGGCCATAGGCTGCTGTATTTGAATATTTTTGTCCTAGTATAGGGGCCATAGGCTGCTGTATTTGAATATTTTTGTCCTAGTATAGCGGGCATAGGCTGCTGTATTTGAATATTTTTGTCCTAGTATAGCGGCCATAGGCTGCTGTATTTGAATATTTTTGTCCTAGTATAGCGGGCATAGGCTGCTGTATTTGAATATTTTTGTCCTAGTATAGCGGGCATAGGCTGCTGTATTTGAATATTTTTGTCCTAGTATAGCGGGCATAGGCTGCTGCATTTGAATATTTTTGTCCTAGTATAGCGGCCATAGGCTGTTGTATTTGAATATTTTTTTGTCCTGGTATAGCGGCCATAGGCTGCTGTATTTGAATAATTTTGTCTTAATATGTAAATAATATATATAAAATTCACGCAGTAAATAAATGAAAAGGGTCTCGGGCTAAACACATCTTAAACGAAAAGTATCTGAAACACATCTTAAACGAAAAGTATCTGAAATCACATCTTAAACGAAAAGTATCTGAAATACATCTCATTTAACTATGAGTGAACGGGATGAAGTACTCAGTAAGTATAGACACATTTTGAATGTTCAGGACGTCATCAGATGCACACTGGTAAAAATTAGGTGAATTTCTCAAACAACAAACACACAAAAGCACCGCGTGTTCTTCAATCTAGGCATGCACAAAAAGCCAATAACAGTGTTTTAAAAACTGATGAGGGCAGATGGGGCTATGTATGCATGCAAGCATGGTCATTTTATTTAAAAAAAAATCAGATTTGATCACCCTACTCTTGTTCGTATTTAACAGCATACATTTGAAGTTCCTCTTTACGAAAAGTGTCGATATTTTATTTCTGATAATGTTGATATATAATGGATATATTATTTCGTGATTAATGTATATACATGTAAATATCCCCCAACTCCACAAGAAATATTTTAAAAAGTACAAGTACCACATGTTTTTATAAAATAAAATAAAAAACACCTATTCAGAATGAGGCTGCCAGGACCTTTCAATAAATGGCCATACTGGGTCTTTATTATTTACTTCATTTAAATTTAGTGTCATTTAAAATTTGGAAATGGCATTTTTAAGGCCGTACTCAACGATAACATGTTGCAATATTAGGAAGTCGTGTGCAGAAACTACACGAAACACACATAATGTAAATGAGAATATGCAGCAAGGGATTCTTGTGGTGTTGCAATCAAGCTATAATGTAAGAGGTCGTATTTAGTCTTTATAGGCGTTATACAAGTTGAGTGCGGCTGAAAAATTATGTAGGTGAAGTGAGCCGTTGCTCTGGAAACGGATTGGGAGACATTTCTAATTCATTTACAATGCTGAAATGTGCTGAATGGTGTCCAAAGGCCGCGTAACGTAGAGTGCATTGCTGTGTGTGGGTGCTATACTTACACGGAAGGATGTCTGCGAATCTGTTCTTGCGCATGTTCGACTGGTCAGTGGCCATCTTGGTGCTGGAAGGGTCGGCCACGTAGCCGCTGACCGCCTCCCACTCACGGTCAAGCCGGTCCTGGTTCTTGAGATGGTCCTCCATGTAGGACTGCGGTAACAAAAGGGGGACATTTTCAATGTTCATTTAAAAATAAACATAATTCACAAAAGATATTTCTTTATGATTCACAAACAATAAGTGGAAGAAATAATCTTTTTAAAAACAATACATTTCTTATATTTTATTTTTTAAACAAACTTTATTGTATTTAAATTTCAATCTTTGCCTTATCTTTAAAAGTATATCATCAATCTCTTCCGAATAAACCCCCCCCCACCCCTATACACCACACATTAAAATCACCGTTGACTGGAAGATGCCGACGCAATGAACACCATTAACTGATCAAAGTGTTATATGCGCACAATAAATAAATTACGCTGAACTGACAGGATGGAAATACGAGAATTGAGAATTCGCTGAAGAGACAATCGGGTATTTTTTAAAAGTAAAGCTGTTTAAACCATTTTTAAAAATTATTATTATTTTTTTATAGGGGGTGGGGTGTAGAGGGGGCCCATCTATCTACATTATTTAATAATATTTGATTAACCAATAAAACTCGTGCACGTGCGTGTGTGTGTGTGTGTGGTTGGGGGAGGGGTTGGTGGATGTCTAAAGCTAAACAAAATATAAACTCCACCAACATCTGATGATAATAAATTTAAACAGGATATGCCCAACGGCATACTTTTTTTTTAACACGTCGCGTTCACTGCTGAGTAAAAATAACCGCGGATTAAATCTCTAATTAATCACCGGGCATTTGTTTTAATGTTGTCTCTCTCTCTCTCTCTCTCCTCTCTCTCTCTCTCTCTCTCTCTCTCTCTCTCTCTCTCTCTCTCTCTCTCTCTCTCTCTCATCCCCGCCCCCGCAGCACTCCCCAATAAGAACTCGACTCGACCACTGTTTTATGTCTCTCCTCTTCAATGTTCATCTTCATCGAGCCCGCCATTATAAAAAAAATATGACTGGTTCATTGTTAAAAGAAAATCACTTTTGTAATTATTGATGGAGGAGGGCAGGGCGGGGCGGGGGTCGAGATTGGAAGCAAAAGAAAAATGAAGAATCGATCTGATCCAGTGGTAGTAGTGTGGGGGGGGGGAGGATGGTGGTAGCCCGTTGGTTTGCTGAGCCGGTAGCCATCCTGTGCTCTGGGCAAGCGGATTACCCATAGGTAGATTAAACATTTATAAACCGCATAAACTCCTCTCTCCCCCCCCCGGTCTCCTCCCCTTATCCCCGCGTCTTCAGTGTTGGTGCTTCTTCTTAGAGGGGTGGGGATGGTGTGTGTGTGTGTGTGTATTGTGTGTGAGAGTGTGTATTGTGTGTGAGTGTGTAGATTGTGTGTGTGTGTGTGTGTATTGTGTGTGAGAGTGTGTATTGTGTGAGAGTGTGTATTTGTTGTGTGTGTAGTGTGTAGATTGTGTGTGTGTGGGGGGGGGAGAGATGTGATGAGTATTCCAGGGTAAATACTTTAGCGCCGGAAGCTGTAACATTGATTCGGACATTCGTATACTTTTTTTTTGTTGGTGTTATTATATTATGTTTTGACGACATCAATCTTTAGCCATTCGAGATAATTATTTTTTCATCTGTAGTAAGACATCAAGTCAGAAGTTGTTGTTGTTTTTTTGGTAGTGTGGGGGTGGTGGGGTCGGGGTGAAGGGCGGTAAGGATAGTTACACATGTGAACTATTTAAGTGTAACATAATTTTTTTAAAGGCGTTGCGTTGTGCCCTTTTTAATGTCTGCTATAGATTGTGTTTTAATCACATGCCTTTATAATAATTATGAAACAGTAGCTGAATGTAGTTATTTCAATCTTGACAAAAAGTAACTGGACTTTAATGGTTTATTATACATTGAAAGGTTGTTTTAAAAAAATAATACTTTTTTCTTAAATAAAAAAATAAATAAATGTTATTATTATATAAAAAAAAACCGTATATTTATGGTTAAATGTAACGCATGTTGTTGTTTGCATCTTTGCATCTATCTGGTAATATTTTGTCTTTAAGTGATTTTGTTAATATTTAAATGTAATTCATATCACTTTTTACAATTATTTTGCAATAGGTATATTATGCCTATTTCTTTTATATCTGAAATGGTATTTTATCTTTTGTTTTTCTATCCAAAGGTTGTTTTAGTTATTAAGAATGTAAGTACCTTGCATTACTAATCTGCTTATCCCAACCATTTAAATAATCGAACCACTCATTAACTAATGTATAACATTAAGCTCATGACGCTCATTACTGGATAAAATGAAAAAACGTATTGGGAAATAGAACCAATACTCATTAATGAGAACTTTTCTTTTTATTGGCGTTTGACTTTGAGGACTTTAAGTTTAAGCATGAAACCGTTGCACTGTTTGAAAACTTTTCACTAAACCCTTTCTAAAATGTTGCTCTTTGATTTAAACTTGAGTTTCCCACGGAAGATGACCCCATGCAGCCCCAAATAAATGACATTGTTATTTCACGAATCCCACTAATGATGTAATAATAATTTGTTCCTGGCAAAATTAATAACCTAAAGAAAATGCGTGTTAAAAGACGAAATTTTATTTAAGCTGAAAGCATCGAAAAAAAAATGAATATACAACAAAAAAACAACAAAACAACAATCAGCTACATACACACAAAAATTAAACAAAAACACAGACGCACGAATACACACACACACACACACACACACATACAGTGGCACTTAAACACACAAATGAAGAAAAAAAAACGGACGTAATGTTGGCAGATGCCATTTGTTGCATTGGAGTTTTTTAAACGTGAGAAAATTTCTTCCAAGATGAGAGTAATTCAAATAATGGTTGTCTTGAAATTACCGCCACTAATAGTTAGAGAGCGGTGCTAGTAGTTAGAGAGCGGTGCTAGTAGTTAGAGAGCGGTGCTAGTAGTTAGAGAGCGGTGCTAGTAGTTAGAGAGCGGTGCTAGTAGTTAGAGAGTGGGGCTAGTAGTTAGAGAGCGGTGCTAGTAGTTAGAGAGCGGGGCTAGTAGTTAGAGAGCGGTGCTAGTAGTTAGAGAGCGGTGCTAGTAGTTAGAAAGCGGTGCTAGTAGTTAGAGAGCGGTGCTAGTAGTTAGAGAGCGGGGCTAGTAGTTAGAGAGCGGTGCTAGTAGTTAGAGAATGGTGCTAGTAGTTAGAGAATGGTGCTAGTAGTTAGAGAGCGGTGCTAGTAGTTAGAGAGCGGTGCTAGTAGTTAGAAAGCGGTGCTAGTAGTTAGGTTTTAGTAGTTAAAGAGCTGTGGTAGTAGCTTGCAATGTCTTTTATGCAGGTATAATGATCATTTTCCGTCTGATTGGCCAACGATTAGAGCGAGTCTAACCACCATCGCATTTGGCAAACATAAACTTTTAGAAACTATTTAAAAAAAAACAACAATTTTAGCACCCATAAAACTAAACAGTTTTATCATACACAGAACCGACCGTGTTATCATAGCCAAAACCGACAGTTTTAGCACCAAGAAGACCAACAATTTTAACTATCCCAAAATAAACCCTTTTAGCAATTACCGACAGCTTAGCATCTCAAATACCCTAAAGTTTAGCATCTCAAATACGCGACATTTATAGCATCTCAAATTCCCGACAATTTAGCATCTCAAATACCCGGCAGTTAAGCATCTAAAATACCCGACAGTTTAGCATCTCAAATACCCGACAGCTTATCATCTTAAATACCCCACAGTTTAGCATCTAAAATACCCGACAGTTTTGCATCTAAAAAAAAACCGACAGTTTAGCATCTCAAATACCCAACAGTTTAGCATCTCAAATACCCGACAATCTCAATTCCTTGATCGTGGCCCACCCTGACAGCGAGTGTTTTCAAAAGTTTCCAAACGAATCAAAGAGTTTGGTGAAAACGTCGGTTCTGTATTGGCAGGTGGGGGCGAGAGGGCTGATTCAATCGTAACCATACTCGAGTCCGGCCTGATTGTCAACAGAGTTGTGTATGTGTCTAGCAAGACGGAGAGCTGGACGAGCGAGGAAGAGAGGAAAGATGGGGGTGAAAGTACAAACATAACGGGAAGGAAAGAGCGGATTGGAATAAGATGTATAGAGGAACAGATAAAAAAAAATCAAGAGCCAAGAGATGGATGAAATAGACGAACATCAATAAAATTGATAGGCTATTGAGATGTATTGGAGACGCGGAATCAATAGATATAAGATAGATGTAGAGGAATAGATGGATGGGGAAAAAAAGGGGGGGGGGCGATAGATTGATAACAGATTGACGGAAAGAAATACAGATGGATGAGTGGTCAGAAATATTGTTCCGTTAAAACATGACTGGAAACAGAAAACAATGAGGTGGATAGTAAGAAAATAAAAAGTTCAGCTTTACAGAAAGACGGTTATCCTGCAATTTTGTAACTCGGGTAAATGTATACAGAACTATTTCTGTTGTCCTTTGATCCGAAGACTTGTCGATAGATTATAGAGGGTTTTGGTGTTGAAACAACTCTCAAATTATCAATTCAGCCTGGATAAACTCCCCCCCCCTCCCTCCTTTTTTTTTCTCTCTCTCTCTTACTCTAAATCAGATTTGCCCAACTTGTCATTCTACCCTATAAGTAATACGTTTCTATTAAGCTCTGGCCAAAACAACAACAACAACAAACAAACAAACAAAAAACAACGCGCCCAGCGCTATAAAAAGATAAGTGCACGTTTAATTCTATGTACTCTGGGAACCAGTCTTTTGAACTCACTCTCCAAACGTACACACACGGTTGTGTAGTACTGGTAATTAATAATTGATATCAACTCCGATATCTCTGTTGAGAAAACCTATTCATGAACCGTGGAATAAGTCTGGTATAGCGCAGCTTCACTATCTCATTTTATGTACAAATATTAGGGGAAATGATTGAGCTGGTTTTAAAATAAATGTATATTTGCATTTAACGAATAAATAAAACGTATTGGGAAAAACTTGATATACAAATTGAAAGCCTGACCTCATCAAACTTTTTTCTTCTTCTTCTTTCCTGACAGTAATTCGTTATGTTGCGAATCTATATTAAAAGAGCCGATGATGACTAATGCCCTAGAAGAAATGTTCCCTTTAAGCTGCGCAGATATCTGACCGATGCCGCGTAGCAGTTTAGAATTATCGCGCAGCAAATTAAAAAAAAATATTGTTGAAAAAATGGATGCTGCGCAACTGTGCGCACGAGTTTTTTTTTACTTTGCACACGAACCAACGAACCTTAGAGGGAACATTGCCCAGAAGCTCTAAATAATCATTTCCTTTTACGTTTTTAATGGTGATTTGCCAAGAGCTCGAGTAACTCTTTCCACAGATCCTGCTTTGTGAATGCCAGGATAAATTAGAGTGATAACATTTGGCAACTAAATTATGCCCTGTAACTAAATTAGGTAATTTTATTATGTAAATAAACTGTGTAACTACATATTGTGTGACAGCATAATGTGGCTTCATAATTAATATTTTTTGTTGGGGTAAAAGTCTGAGGAGCAAAGGGCATATATAATCTCGACATTAAAAAAAATAATTTATTCAGAGTATAAATTGTGTGCATGTGTGATATGCGTGTAGTGTTTGTGTGAGTGTATTGTGTGTGAGTGTGAATCACTTCGTAACCCTGAAATATCTTCTTGCTTTTTTAGATATCTTAGGGGGTCTATTATTCTTTAGATATCTTAGGGGGTCTATTATTCTTTAGTTATCTTAGGGGGTCTATTATTCTTTAGATATCTTAGGGGGTCTATTATTCTTTAGATATCTTAGGGGGTCTATTATTCTTTAGTTATCTTAGGGGGTCTATTATTCTTTAGATATCTTAGGGGGTCTATTATTCTTTAGATATCTTAGGGGGTCTATTATTCTTTAGATATCTTAGGGGGTCTATTATTCTTATCTCTTTTGATATCTCACCTCCCTTTAATAACACACACCCCTTTTTCCCAGTATCTACCCACCACTAAAGATAAAAATGAAATAACAATTTAACCTCGCGAGACAGTTCGTGAACTTTGACCTGGTCCTAATCTGGATGAAGCTCCGGTGAAAAATGCTGTCCACGGAACTCTCACAGCGCAACATGCTTAATCCTAATCAGCCCCACACCCATCCCATTTTCCCCCCAGGTCATTCATCTGTGACGTCACACTTATTTATGTGCATACTTCCATTTAAAAAAAAAGGGGGGGGGAATCCCTTATCCCATTAGAGTGGTCAGGTCTGATAACTCGTATTAGGGGGTTGGTGGTTAGATATCGTCATTGACCTGAGATAACCTCCCAGCTTTTATATGATCCCATTTCAAACAAACCGTTGACGAGCAGAGCAGCCATTGTGTTTCGTACTTACGTGCACCATCTATAATAGCCCTTTGTGTGTAGTTAAAAACAGGAGTTGGATGAAAAGTATATTTTATTATTATTATAAGGCCGAATAATTTAATGAGTTTTGTTCATCTGTGTTCGCCGGTGAAACGGATAAAGTAAACAATAGCCTTCTAAATGTATATTTTGATAGAAAATTGAGACTTATAAATGTATATTTTGATGGTATCATTTTTATTGATAACTAGCTGACCCGCGGCGTAGCATACGCCGCTAATGATTTAGTGACGGGTGAAGACTTCCTGAAAGACACGTTTGTCAAAATGGGGTGGGTTTGGGCAAACGACTGTGAGTGAATGAAAAGAAGGAACTCTGGAGAGACCCGTGGCGTATCACCCGTAAAAAATGACGGAAGTGTTCAGCTGTAATCTATTTATTTTGAAAAAATGCTCCTTTTTTAGGGCGCCTACGGCGCCCACCTTTTACAAAATCCCAACTAACTTGTCCTTGTTTGATCAGTACGAAATATTAAACTTTCTGAAATGTACACAAAGTATTTTTATAACTTTTTACATTGTTCCCTTTTTACAAAATTAAAATATCAGCGAAAACAATGACGTCATATACATTTTTTTACAGCGCATATTTAATTTGCACACCTTTTGATGCATTGGTGCAGTAATTTGGTGCGCTGCTTTCTAAAATTAGTATCTGTTAAACATACTTGCAGCTTGGTGTCTCGCAGGGTCCGACCACGAAGAGAATTATATATATAGATTCTTTCAAATTTCATGTAAAATATATACAGAAGCTGAGCTGTGTAGTTATGTTTGTAGCTAAATAAGTTAAAAAAAACAACAACACAACAATAACAAACAATACAAAACGGTCTTCAGCAAGATGCTTAACTTTCCTGTAGAGTGTCACGAAACATTAGTCTTAAATAATAATATAGTACACTGAACAGTTAAGGGAAAAGTCTGTTGTCGCTCATTTTTTGAAACCTATTTACTTTGTATGTTTCAAAATAGTGTTTGCAGTTTATTATCACTCTAAATTGTACTTGTAAAAGTCTAATCTCAATATAAATATTCGTTGGAGTCTATTTTGGCTCAAACGTTAATAAAAAAAAGTACGTTTTCTCATTACGATTTAATACTAATTCTATGCAGTGTATTCTTGCTCAAAGTTTAAACATAACACCACAAAACACAACACATGCACTCACCAGGACGATGTGCCACATTGACATGTTTAAACACAACACCACAACACACAACACATGCACTCACCAGGACGATGTGCCCCGTTGATATGTCCATGTTGGTGGCCGCTGGCTCCTCGCTCCTGAAAAACGGCAAGAAGATAATCTCAGTACTCGTGCAGCGGCTCCTCACGGGGGCCGGGATTCCCAGGCCCCCCGAGGGCGGAACCAGCTCGCCCCAGCTTCGGCTTCGAAACTGAGAGCGCCTGTCTCCCATGGAGATTCCCCTGTGTCTATTGCCTAGTCTGTCATTATGAACATCTGTTCGTTTTTGTTTGTGCGATCCAGGGATTATTCTATCTAATCACTGAGAATTGACCAGGGATTCAATCCTGCACATCAAAATATCCTTGACCTTGACTCTACAAGTCTGTAGAACTAATTGACGAATAGACTTGACTAAGCAACACAAATAAATATTTTTATATTGACAGTCTTTATGACGATGGTTCAAGTTTTGAATGGGTGTAAGTCATGATGTGGATTATTTCTTGTGATGGGGACGGTTGAAACGACCCAACCACCCACCCACCCACCCACCCCTTTTCCCTTTCGTAGTACGTGTATCTATCTACCCTGAAGTCGTTGAGATCCGACCAACTAAAATTCCCGAAAGTTATAAATAAATATGTTAAACGTTGGACTTTAAACTTTTTCAGCTTAAGACTCTGAATCTCCGATGAATAAAAACATAAAATACATTTCAGAACACACTAATTCGTGCTCAGGTTTCCCTTCAACACACGACTCTCGATTAACTACGAAACACCACGTTTCACCAACCATCATAACAACACCGGTAATTAAAATCGGCTTCCATTTCAGATAAAAATCAACAACAGATCCCTCTCGGTTGCAGTAATCGTGCAGTGAACCTCATCATCGGTGTACCGAATGAAGAGATAGTCGAAACAAATACGACACAACGATTACTTTAGAGACTCATCGTATTTAAAATAAAAAGTATCTTATTTCATTATTGTATTCGTATCTGTTTCACATTCCCGGTGCTCTACATTCACAAGTATTGGAGAGTGCTATTCTCGAAGTCGTGTATCTATGACTGTTTGATCCGTGTAGTAACAAGAACCGAACGGCTCATGTTGCGGGACTGGCTATCAGAAAAACCGATCTCTTTTTTTTTATCTCGAACATCCATAGGACAACAATTATAACCTAACGCCGCGGTATTGTATAGATTATGATAAATGCTGAACAACATACCAACGGGCGAGGAATACAGCTACACGTCAGATTAGAACGTTGTTGGGTTGGCAGCACTTAAGAACGACATGCAAACGACGTTATGATTCTTGTATAAAGTAAAATCAGTCAGGAATTTTTTCCAGAGAAATTTGAATTTTACCTATTTTCATATCGGATTATTAAGAACCAAATAACACCATGCAAGGCGGGAGCTTGGATATTAGGTATAAAAAATGTGCACATAAAAAATAAAATAATAAATTAAATAAAACACGTTATTTTTTTCTCTTAAATTTTTGAAGGAAAATAAACATTGGCGGAAGGAAATAGTTTAAATCTAATAATGTTGTCGTTAAGCAGTTGTAATTCCTTCTTGTTTCGCTACGGAAGGGGGGGGGGCGGGCGGGGCGTGAGATGTAGATAGAACTAAATACACAGGACGCAGCCAATCATTTTTTGATGTTGTTTTATTATAAATATAAAATTGCACGGTCTCATTAATATCGTTTAATTAAGTAGCCCCCCCTCCCTCCCCTCCCGCCCCCAGTCCTTTAAGACCTGAATATTTATTGATAGACTCATCCTGCCCGTAAGTAAATCCATGAGGTCGCGCTGGAATCTGATTTCTCTCGGTTACCATGACAGCCTTAAGAATCCGGCTTTTTAAAGTCAATATTAGGCTGGGTGGTGGGTTTGTGGTGGGGCTGGTGGGTTTGTGGTGGGGCTGGTGGGTTTGTGGTGGGGCTGTTGGGTTTGTGTGGGGCTGTTGGGTTTGTGGTGGGGCTGGTGGGTTTGAGGTGGGGCTGGTGGGTTTGAGGTGGGGCCGGTGGGTTTAATATCGGCGGTTGCTTGGAAAATGACCCTGGTGATTTCATGGCGGCAAGCGAATGTTTACTTTAACGAGTTTATTTCCTTTCCCAAAGTATTAGTCATTAGTCCAATTAAGTGAAAGAAGGTCACCAAAAGATATACACTATCTGTGGGGATTAAACAATATGCATCATTAATACGTTTATAAAAAAGTGAGGGCGGGGGTAAGTGCTGATCTTAAACGAATTTCCATTTGAGGAACAGGAGGAAACATGAGCTGTCCTCTGTCTCCCCTTTATATGAGCTAAGTACAGTAAATAAAAAATAACGACAAAATTTGTGAGAAGAGATTAGAGATCACAATTAGTAGAATTAAACTAACAGATGATCACAGTGCGCACTCCACAAATTCTAAACTAATGATCGAAATTGCATCCCTCTTTAAAAAAACAACAACATTATGTTAATAAATTTAGGTCATTGTATAACAATTTGATTCCACAAGAATTCTAGGCTAAGCTCAGTATCTGCACTTTTACACAAAAGGTTGAAGTATCGGTGAGATAAAAAAAAACCTGTAAAATCCACTCCCTTTGGATACAATCTAGAAATTTCAAGAAAATTCGATACTTTAATACGGCACGCATTTTGAGTGGCATTTTAACGAATTTAATTGGACGATCGTTCATCTTTAACTACAATAAACATTCGCTGAATGATTTCTGTAGTTTCTCCTATTTAAGGGATAATTAAAACCGACCAATTGAAATGGTTAGCACTTTGGTCAATATAAATTATGTAAATTATTTAACAAGGAGGATTCAAATCCAACAATAATTGGTATGTCATGGTGTTATGGAATCCCTTCGTTTCAGGGAAACCACTGTGTCATGGGACCCCACTGTGTCATGGTACCCCACTGTGTCATGGTACCCCACTGTGTCATGGTACCCCACTGTCTCATGGTACCCCACTGTGTCATGGGACCTCACTGTGTCATGGGAACCCACTGTGTCATGGTACCCCACTGTGTGTTGGGAACCCACTGTGTCATGGGACCCCACTGTGTCATGGGACCCCACTGTGTCATGGGACCCCACTGTGTCATGGTACCCCACTGTGTCATGGTACCCCAACTGTGTCATGGTACCCCACTGTGTCATGGGGACCCCACTGTGTCATGGGACCCCACTGTGTCATGGGACCCCACTGTGTCATGGGTACCCCACTGTGTCATGGGAACCCACTGTGTCATGGCACCCACTGTGTCATGGGAACCCCACTGTGTCATGGTACCCCACTGTGTCATGGGACCCCACTGTGTCATGGGAACCCACTGTGTCATGGCATCCCACTGTGTCATGGGACCCCACTGTGTCATGGTACCCCCAATGTGTCATGGTACCCCTAATGTGTCATGCGACCCCACTGTATCATGGGATCCCAATCTGGAAAAGGATCCCACCCGGGAAATATGTTCCCACTCGGGAAATAGGATCCTGCAAGGGAAGAAAATCCCACTCACAGAATAGGATCTAACTCATGAAATAGGATCTAACTCATGGAATAGGATCTAACTCATGGAAAAGGCTCAATGAAAATTTAATAATGCGTGCTGGTCCAAAAAATATTAACCAAATATTTTTTTTTAAATTGCAAATTAAAAAAAAATTGGTGGTTCTTTAGCGACGGGTTTTTACACGTATATTAATTTCCAATTCAAAGAAAGCAATTTTGTACTATAACTCTATACCAAAATAACTCGAAAGAAGAACTATTTATTACTACAGATATTGACCAAATCACTCGACACAAAAACTTTTTTGTGCAGTAGATCTTGATTCAACAACGGGGGAAGAAATTCTGTTTTAAAAAAAAGAAAATTTATATAAAGAGAGATTCTTGCTCCTGGTGCATGTATTCGTTGTTGATTCCACAAGGTAATTTACCCCCCAACCCCCTTTTTTTTCTCCACCCCTCTAATCACGCCATCAAGGCACAAGTTCACGGAGTGGGCTCTTTGAAGTCTCAATTTCTACGGCTCGCTGAACATCATCAGCGAACAGCTACAAATAAAGGAATATAGAAGAATGAATGACTGATATCGTCACATTGAATTACCGTATCCTTGTCATCTGACGGCCACGAAATCGTCAAGTACGACACAGCAAGAGGCGTAGAAACAAAGGTCCTGGAGAATGTGGGTCGAACCGGCGCAACTTTAGGGCTATATGACGGCGTTCAAGTATAGAAATGTTATTTTTACAAAACCAAGATTTTATTGGAAGCAAAGTTTCGTGATCGTGGTTAAGACTAATATATTTCTTGAAATTTTGTCTGCCCGCAGGATATACGGATTTGGGGGGAGGAGGGGTGATTAAATTTTCATTTCGAGGAATGTGCTTCAATAGAAGGTAGGCCTGCCTCGCCCCATATTGTACCATCGGGCTTCAAATGCCTCTATGGAGTTAGCGCTAAAAGGTTTCGCTGCGCCTGAATCGCATGAATCATTTTACAACTTCCTCCTAAAACCTAAACAATAATCAAAATCCCAAAGTCACTAGGTGTTCAGTTATTTTACGTCATCGAGATAAAATGTCATCTGAAATAAATGAAATCAAAACCCCCTAATAATTTAAAACAATAATGAACAATTTAATTTTTTTTAAAAAATGAAATTGCTTTAAGGAGAGCTAAATGGAGAATTTATTAAAAATACACTTTAAAAAAGACTGCAATAAAGTGGAGTGAGTGAAGCACTAAATACAGGCAGACAATTAGGACAGATTTATTTTGCTGCTAAACACGCATAGTCAGATCGATTTAAAAAAAAAGAGTGAAGAAATAAAAAAAACTCCATAGAGATTTTTCAGACTTTTGATGAAGCGACTCTAAAAGCTGAGGATTATTTTGAAAAATAAACAATTTTTTGAAAAGGCAGCTGTACCTAGCAAGAATTTTGTCCTCTATAATCAAAGTGTTCACGACTTATCCCCCTTGGATAAATACGATTCCATGCGGACTTTGAAAGAAAGTCTTATAAATATTTTTGGTTGTAAAGGCAAATGCAAAAGGCAGTTAATTCTAAGTTAATAACATTTAAAATTAATAGCAATAAAAGAAACAAGAGAAAAGGCGACTGCACAGTTTCTAAATAAACCAGTATGGCTGAGAAAACGTCGGAATAATGCTAAACTATAAAAATAACACGTTTTAAATTCGATACTCCTTCTCAACGTACTGATGGGGCGCACTACCAACGAGCAGTGTGCGGAAAGAGAGACTCAAGTTATCTACCTGGTTTGCCTAGGCGACAAGGTGTATTATATACAACATACTTATTTAACAAGTTTTCTTGTTTTGAGTATCTATGATAGACGATCCTGTCTGAGCATTTGAACTAGTTTGTCAGATTATATATATGTGGCTTGTATATATATTTTGTTCTTGCACTAGGCATAGGAATGCTTTACATCTGATGCATTGATACAAAAATGTGTGGTACTATTTTTATGTAAGTAGCCGTCCATAAATGATGTCACGCACCTAAAAAAAAAGGGGGGGGGGAAGGGGGGCACACACATGTGTGACGAAAGGGAGGGGAAATTTAAGAAATGTGACGTCACATCAAAACTGGCAACTTGAAATAAAAGTTCCACTGAATTATTTGATTTCTTACAATTTATTTTATGTCGTTTTACATGGCTTAACGCGTGTTAGGATATCAGAGTGCAGCCTTACACTAAATACATATTTAAATGACAAAAAAAGTGATTTGAAAGATGCTCTTTTTCAAATAGAAAATGCAGCTTTTAAAGGGGGGGGGGTTTGCAAAGCTTTGTGATGTCATGTTGGGGGGGGGGATAATTTTTTGTGACGACGCGTGACGAGGGGGGCGGGGAGAGGGAAAAATTTGCCAAAATCGCGTGACGTCATTTATGGACGACCCCTAAAGTGCTGTGAGGTCAGCTCTTTGCTGGGAGTAATGTGCTTTATAAATGATCAAATTATTATAATTATTATACTGAGAGTCAAATAAAACAAAATTGCGTTAGTTTGTGTGTTTATATATATATATTCTATAATGAATATAAAGTCTATAATAGTAATCAATTCAATATTATATTATATCTTTGAAGGATCTTTCTGGTTTATATCACCTTCATTTTTATTAAGAACATTTGACACGTTAGAAAAATTATAAGTATTACAATCATGACAACAAAAGCAAGTTAATTTTATTTATTTCGGTCCAATATTTCTCTGAAATGTGCAGAATAATTATTTGGCTTCATTAGGATGTCGGTGAAAATGTTGCAGATCACTGGAATACAATTTTTTTCTAAATCTAAATTTAAAACCCCCACCTGCCCCATCATAAAAAGTCTTTACAAACTTAAATGAACAAATTTGAAAAAAAAAGAGCACATAAGAATCCAAAGAATTGAAGCCACGATTAACTTGGTTCAATTATGAGTTAGGGGGAGGGGGGAGGGGTACAATATCAAGTCAGTTTTCATAAAGCTTATATTCGAGACAAACTTGAAAGTCATCGAGTCCCGTTGGTGGTCATAAAATGCAGGTCAGTGAGTGAAGAGGTCACAAAGACAAGGTTGGTTCGGTGAAGTGTGAGCCTTTGAGTCATGTCTTGGGAGAGTGACTTAACATCGTCCGATCTATTGCAATATCACCAACAATGTTTGAAGCTGGACAGTGGCTTCAAGTTAATCCACCGCCGAATTACGTCAGATCACTTGTCATAAACGTTAATCTTTGTCAGTAAAAATGAATTATTTTTATTAGGTTTATAAAAAAAGTGACAGATTAGTTGTTTTTTTGTTCTTTTTGTTTTAAATACATTTAAAAAAAAAGTTGCAATGAAGTTTAAAGTAAATAATTGGAAAATTTAAATAAATTCTCTATAACATTAAACCACTTTCAAACCTGTTTTGTTGTAAGGAAAAGCAAAGGTTAAGTGTGTCTGTTTCATAGAATTCAAGATTGTTTTAATATATTAATTTACTTACGACAAACGCATTTTTAAAAACCCTTTAAATGTGATGATTTATTCATAATCAAAATGTAAGCTAAAACGTAGGGGGAAAAAAGAAGTTCGCAACTTAACTACAAATACAACACAAAGATAACTTAATACAACCCTCAGATAGACATAAGGATAAAAACACCTTTCTTATTCCGTATGCAAGAACAAACACATACAAGTTTTCCTTCTTCCCGTCCGGAATTCGGGCGTGGATTGGGTTGCCTGAAGAATCCAGGAAAACCAACACTTTATCAACATTTAAATCTCTAATAAAATGCAGGACTAAACACAAACCATAGATAAGAGTAGGACGCAATACTCTTCTGTATAGAAGGAGCGTCTGTAAACAGATAAGATAACTACCTTGAATTCTAATCATCCTGCTGAGCTGCTTTGAGCATTTGCTTTTCGCTCTTTGCTAATAACCTACACACCACCTATTTATCCGCCTATGTCCTAGTTTGTCACCGCCCACCCCACCCCACCTACTAGCCCGTTGACCACACCAGCATCGGTTCCCTGACGTAACACTGACAAAATAGAATCAGCCAAGCCGTGTAAGTAAATTTCATCATCGCAGACGTAGAGCCCCGATGAGAGCCGTGTATTCGAGGAAACTAACTCTGATTAGTCTGATCGATGTCCTTCACAATTCCTTCATTCCCCCGAACACACGGTGGAATCAATATCATAACATCATTAACGGCCCGTCGGATGGTGGCTAGCAGCCGACCATATGTTTAGGGTAAAAATATCCGAAAAGCGAACAAAACACAGTTGAAAAGCAGCACATACACACACACGCGCGCACACGGCAATAAGGATCACTCGGGCGTAATCTCTAAACTCTCTTGCCCGTCGGCGACACATGTGCTCGTCGCGTGTACACGTAGGATGTCATTGTGTACACATGTCTCTCCCATGGCAACCGGTGACGTCCCCAATAGAAAATAGGCCACAAGAAAAAAACGCAAACAGGACACGGGGGGTCATTGTTGCACGCGCGCTGAGGAGTCCGTGAGGCCGGGTACAAGATGGACGTGTGTCGATTAATTGGAGGTATGCCGCTCTCCGGAACAAGAAGTCCTAAAGGGTCTCGGCTGTGTGTCCTCCCCTCCCCCCTCCTTTCCCAAAACCCTCTTATTTAGGGTCACTCTAGCGAGACCCAAAAGCCCGCCTGCCTAGCTGGCCGACAGAGTTGAAATCGATGTAGGCTCGTCGCTCATCAGGTCCTCCTAGGATATTGGTCTGGTGACATTGGCCAAAGACCAGAGACAGGGTTTGAAAAAGACGTCATAGAATTAGGTGATAAGAAGAAAAAAACACAAACTCTGCGAGCAATTAAAGGAATGATAGAAATAATCCAGATCTATTTTATGTCAAACATTCCTTATAGAAAAAAACAAAACAAATCCCCCCCCCCTTTTTTTCTTCACTCATTCTCTTCACCAGTTCCTATTTACGACACTTCCTCTCACTACATAGACTTCATATTTACTCATTTAAGCAGGAAATCGTTGAAGATTGATGTAGGGGGTTAAAGCTTTATTCTTACAGTAGCAGAACAACGATCCACTATATAGTTACAAGGTTTTAATTCAAACCACCTTATTACTAGAATTTCTTATGAAAAGAAATCAATCCATCTGGTCTCTGGAGGGACAGAAAATCGATGTCGTAATAATTCTGAGCGACCGCCGCAGACAAGAAGACGATACATTTGAATGAAATTTTACACGTTTCAGCTTAGCCACTGGGGTAATCATCTTTAAGCGGGGTTTCAAGAAAACAGCCATAAAACAGTGATAAAAGGGATAACACGTTGGTGGTAAAACGGGGTTCGGCACATCGGTGGTAAAACGCGTATAACACATTGGTGGTAAAACAGGGATTAAAACACTGTTAGTTAAACGGGGATTGACACATTGGTGGTAAAACTGGGATTAACACATTGGTGGTAAAACGGGAATGAAACATTGGTGGTAAAACGGGGATTAACACATTGGTGGTAAAACGGGGATTAACACTTGGTGGTAAAACTGGCATTGACACGTTGGTTGTAAAAAAAACAAACGTTTAACACATTGATGGTAAAACGGTGATAATTTATTGGTTCTACTGGTAAAACGGTAAAAACAGAGTAATCTAGCATTGACAATAAAAGCAGTGTTAAAAGATTAGATATACTTTCATCTTATTCTTTTCTAAAGATAAAAAATACGATCAGTTGCTTGTTACAGGGAAACCAAATGAAATAGGAAAACAATATTTTGGTGGCTTTTTTTAAATGGAATCAGTGGACAAATAGCATTAAAGAGGTTCATGAATTATGTATAGCAACAAACATTATTTTTTTTGGGGGTCGATCGTGAAATGAAGAACTATGTATACATAAATCTCTGTCACTGCTAAGATGCCTGTCGCGAATAGTATAACACATTTGAGGTTGGAAACATTTCAATAAGTTACGATTGTCTATTCCAAGCCATAGAAATAAACAGTATGACAGATGATTAAAGACTCACCAACGAGATCGTTCGATTTGATTATAGTGTAGCAATGGTTGTTAATATTTTGCGCATTAAAATTTAGAAAGAAAATTTTAAGATCCAGTATAGAAAACGTGATAGATTTTGGATTTTAAGATCGTCTTAGAGACGGTTTGAATGTTAAGCGAGAACAAAATATTCAAGAGCGTTACTGTAAAATTATGTATATTCTGTTTTGAGGAAGCTGCGAACTCCTAAGAAATAACGTTACGTCACTAAACGAATTCACACAATTTTAGGCTAAATTGTTGAGGACGCCTTCTTTTCAAGTGGAACTCACGGTGGTTTTGCAGAAGTGATGACGTCATGAATATTTTAAACCAACCACAGTCCGAGCTGCGGAATAGAGCACTACACTGACGAGCCCCCATAATTATATCCATGGAAGCTCCTCACGGGACTATGAACACTATTATGTGAGACGGATGACCAATGAAAGGCCGTTGTTTAAAAAAAAAGTCATCGGCACAATTTGAAGACAAAATATAAGAAAATGTGTCGCCTCTCTCACCCAGCAGCAACGTTGAAATAACGAGCTTTTAAAAAAATATATATATGAAGGGAAACAACTTCGAAATTCGCCTATGGGAAAAAAAAGAAGAAATCTGTCGGCTTCCGATGGCACCTCATTACAACAGGGGGACAAACCCAGAAGTTTGGAAGAGAGAAGGGGAAAGAAAAAAGCCCCCCGAGGGACCCAGGGACACAAGACTTTCCATGACAACCGGAATTGGGTAACACGCATTTTCAGTGTCAGCCTGCGACCCCCCCTACCACCCCACCCCGTACCTTTCTCAAAACTCCAGTTATTTCTACAATTTAAACTGTGGCCTATCTTCAGACAAGGATGAGTGTCGTGCGAATCCCCGGTATTTAGAACCGCCGACCCCCCCCAGGACCAAAGTATCCCTATCATACTTGGCACCTTCAGGCAATCTGCGCCCCATCGTGTGCACAGTAATGTAACATCACCTTCACACACAGACACATTGCCTCACGCTCATTATATAATCATTCGTCAGGTAGAATCGGGATGGAATATACTATAAACAGAATAGATTTTATCTAAAGTTAAGAATGATGTTTCATCCTCTACTTCATGAAATACAGCCTCATTCCAAATCCGCTCGCCTGGCTCCAAACTAGACCACACACAACCCCCCAAAAATAGACCTTAAGAATCCCAAACTAGACACCTCGAAAGCCAAAAAAGAATGTACCTCAAAATTGAACCCACCGACCCTAAAATATACCATACCAACCCCAAACTTGAACATATTAATCTAAAAACAAGACCCTATTAGCCATAAATTTGACCCTACAAACCCCAAAACAAGACCCTATTAGCCATAAAGTAGACCCTAAAAACCCCAAAACAAGACCCTATTAGTCATAAAGTAGACCCTACAAACCCCAAAACAAGACCCTATTAGCCATAAAGTAGACCCTACAAACCCCAAAACAAGACCCTATAAGCCATAAAGTAGACCCTAAAAACCCCAAAACAAGACCCTATTAGCCATAAAGTAGCCCCTACCAACCCCAAAACAAGACCCTATTTGCCATAAAGTAGACCCTACAAACCCCAAAACAAGACCCTATTAGCCATAAAGTAGACCCTACAAACCCCAAAACAAGACCCTATTAGCCATAAAGTAGACCCTACCAACCCCAAAACAAGACCCATATTAGCCATAAAGTAGACCCTACAAACCCCAAAACAAGACCCTATTAGCCATAAAGTAGACCCTACCAACCCCAAAACAAGACCCTATTAGCCATAAAGTAGACCCTACCAACCCCAAAACAAGACCCTATTAGCCATAAACTAGATCCTACAAACCCCAAAACAAGACCCTATTAGCCATAAAGTAGACCCTACAAACCCCAAAACAAGACCCTATTAGCCATAAAGTAGACCCTACAAACCCCAAAACAAGACCCTATTAGCCATAAAGTAGACCCTACCAACCCCAAAACAAGACCCTATTAGCCATAAAGTAGACCCTACCAACCCCAAAACAAGACCCTATTAGCCATAAACTAGATCCTACAAACCCCAAAACAAGACCCTATTAGCCATAAAGTAGACCCTAAAAACCCCAAAACAAGACCCTATTAGCCATAAATTAGACCCCACAAACCTCAAAACAAGACCCTATTAGCCATAAAGTAGACCCTACAAACCCCAAAACAGGACCCTATTAGCCATAAAGTAGACCCTACCAACCCCAAAACAAGACCCTATTAGCCATAAACTAGATCCTACCAACCCCAAATGAGACCCACCGGGCCCAAACTAAATAATAAGATCTCAAATTAGACCCCATTAACCCCAAACCAAACCCTACGGCCCGAAACTGGACCCAATCGACCCCAAACTGGATCTTACCAACAAATCAACAATAAATTATTCAATAAAATTTGAAAGCAATCGGTATATAGCCAAAAAATACATTAACAATAAAAACAACCCGTAAAAAACCAAGTTTTTGACTATAAATCCTTTACGTATGAGACGTAACTAAAAGAATGTTCATTATAACACGCAGCGCAAGACCATCCAAAAATACAAAATTGCAGTTGTGTCGTAAAACGTGTTTAATATAATGCGCACCGATCAGGAATATGTTTATAAAAAGTGCTGTCAATAAAATACGCACCTTATTGCGCGACAGAAAGGTTGTTCAATATAATACGCACCGCGACGCTCTATCTCAAAAAATAGCATGATACATAGGAATAAATAAAATAATCTAAAAAATCAATAATTTAATTACGGTACATGCGATCGATCTGAAATTTTGATACATTGTTTTTATCATCGGTACAAAACTGCCTGCAAAATTTCAGCTCGCTATCTTGCGAGCAAGTGGGTTAAAATCGATCAAAAGTTTTGGCGACAAGGTCGGTCGGTCGGCCGCAGACACCACGAGTTAATATAAAGGATTTAAAAACAGACCTGTTGACCTTACTATACCAGGACATCACCTCAACACTTGACTAATAGGAACTGATAGAAAAGACTATAACAATGAACAACTCATTGCACATACAACGTAACCAGACTGAATGCTTTAGCCTATCTCTCCCCCTCTCCCCCCCCCCTACCATCACTTTTACCCTTTTGAATTTTACTTGTGTGCGTTTTTGTTGTTGACATCAACTGTTTTCTTCTCCCCTTCCTCCCATCACCACGTGATTCCCTCCTCCTCCTTCTCCTCTCCGCCAGGGGGAGGGGGGGTCTTACATTCTAACAGCTCCGAGCCGCTCTCTCCCATCCGTTCTGGCCACCCTTAAACTACTGCAGTAACCCTGGGTTAAACCAGCACCAGGCGCCGCCGTATCCGTTTCGAGATGGGGCGATCTCACGGGATAATGCGGTGTAATAGTCTACTGTAATAGCCTACAGACTCGGGGCCCAGTACGCAAATTTCCGAGCTACATTTACAAGTCATTAAAGAAAAAATTCTTTATCCACAGGTTCATTTGCTTAAAAGATTTGGGATCAGAGCTCTGAGGGTAGAAGGTGGACGGGGATGGGGGGGGGGTGGGGGTGGGATCAGGTGAATGGACGGGGGACAAGTATGACAGCGTCAGAAAGTCATTTTCAATTCCCCTGTGGGGATCAGAGTACAGTCGTCATAGAGCGGCGCAGTGCGCCCAGTGTGACCTTGACGATGAGGTTTTGTCGCCAGCTAACGACAGTTACAATCAACAAGCCGGGGAACCTTCAGATAGGTTTTGATATCAAAAGTTCTCAACCATTGTTTTTACCAATGTATTATCACCGTGGCATCACATCTTAAAGGGGCATGGTGGTGGAGGGGCACGGTGGTCGAGGGGCACGTTGGTCGAGGGGCATGGTGGTGGAGGGGCACGGTGGTCGAGGGGCATGGTGGTGGAGGGGCACGTTGGTCGAGGGGCACGGTGGTGGAGGGGCACGGTGGTCGAGGGGCACGGTGGTGGAGGGGCACGGTGGTGGAGGGGCACGGTGGTCGAGGGGCACGGTGGTCGAGGGGCACGGTGGTCGAGGGGCACGGTGGTGGAGGGGCACGGTGGTCGAGGGGCACGGTGGTCGAGGGGCACGGTGGTCGAGGGGCACGGTGGTGGAGGGGCACGGTGGTCGAGGGGCACGATGGTCGAAGGGCACGGTGGTGGAGGGGCACGGTGGTCGAGGGGCACGGTGGTGGAGGGGCACGGGTCTGGAGGGGTACGGTGGTCGAGGGGCACAGTGGTCGAGGGGCACGGTGTTGGAGGGGCACGGTGGTCGAGGGGAACGAGCGTTCGGCTGGCGTACTGAAAGTCCGCGTTGTTTACCCATCTCAGATGGGTACCCTTCATTGGTTGGGGTAAAGTAAAGAGGCAGGGCATTTTGTTAGCCACACAATCCCCTCGTATGCCGTGGCTACAAACATTGTGGAACGCTGCTTCACTGTCACTTAAGGTCACGTGGTTTGAAAAGGGAGCGTTGATTTTTTAAATAACATCTTTACCAGTTCTGCCAATGGATTTTTTTTCGCAGGGCATATGATTAATGGAGAACAAACTTTATGGGAGCCTTGCAAAATGATTCCGTTACCAAGCTTAGTTGCGTAATTGAGACCGTCATTTTGCGCATGCGTGCTAGATTGACACCGACTACGATGCCCTGTTTCAATGCATTATTTACCCCCCCCCCTCATTTTCTGTCCTTTTTACTCATGTACGCGTTTAAATTAATTTAAGTATCTTTCACTGTGGTCAAACAAATTGAACTAAAGGATTATCAAATGAAAAAAAATATATTCCGATAAAAATACTTATATAGTTTTATTATAAACTGCCCGCTAAATTTAGGCGATGGACAGGGGACCGAAAAACAACTTCACCTATGGTATATGACGTACGAAATATGCTCCAAAACATAAGGTAATACAATATATATCATACTAGTGTATTACCCGTAAAAAATGACGAAGTTTTCAAAATAAATACATTTCAGCTGAAATCTATTTATTTTGAAAAAAAAATACACATCAGAATAAAAAGTAATGTAATACAGAACTTTTATTTATTTTTATTTTATTCATTTATTTTCATATTGGTGCAGTTTTATGTGGAAAGTTCGAAAAGAGCTATTTTTGGTGCAGTAATTTGGTGCGCTGCTTTCTAAAATTAGTAGCGTCACGGACAGACAGACGGTACGGACGGGACATGACATACATTGCAAATTATGTATGTTGATTTTTAAAAAAATATTCCCATAGCCTTAAAGTAACGTTATATTTTGTACACTGCCTGGTCACGAAATTCTAATCAAATATTCCACTGCCTTACACCGACTGCCCTCTTTAAAAATAACATTTAAAATAATAAATAAAAAACTTCTGTCAATACTAGTGGTTGTACTCATCGATTTCATTTTAATCGAATCATTGAAAATGATAAAAACGCGACGTCGATACCCCATTTCACCACCGACAAGCATCGTTGGACTTGACACAGCTGCAACCCGTTGACGACTTCACCACAGGCATCACACGGTGGCATCGTTGAAATCAGCCCGCATTGATGTGTTGCGTCGAAATTCTTATTGAAACTGTGGTCGAAGGAGTCACGTGATCGTGGCGCTTTGAGAAAGTCATTCTGTTGTTCATCAAACCCATGTCCGAATTAAACATTAAAAGAATATGGCTTATTTACTATGTATTTAAAAAATATATATATAATTGACTTTTTGTTTTTGTAATTTTAAAGCAACACCAACTAAAATAATGCCATTGCGCTAAGAGGATGAAAAAAAAATGTTTAAAAAAAACACACAAAAAAAACAACACAAAAACAACATAACAAATAAACCTGAACTTCAGAAAAATGGACCACCAGAGAGAATGACCTCAAAAAACAATGAAAGAAAAAATGGTACCATTAGAGAAAAAGACCGTCAGAGAAAATGGACCATCAGAGAAATAAACCTTTAGAGTAATGGACCACCTGAGAAAATGGACCATCAGTTAATTTCTCGTGTTTATATTTAATAAAGAAAAAAAAACCACTACTAAAATGTCCCATTAAATGATGGAGTTGGTAATGGCTGCAGCTCGCATGGCGGCCACCGGGAGCCCTGGCCCGGGGATCGATGGGATGCCATTATCGTTATTTTAATTCATTAACCACGACCGATGGCCGCAAATAGCCACCATAGAGACACGCGACAACAGCAAGAAGCGGACGACGAAAAAGGGGGGGGGGTTACAAACAAAAATAACCGAGGTAAGAAAAGCTTCCCGAAAGTCATCTACCGACTCATCGCTCTGTGAATTTGCCGACACAACTTCAGCATTCATTTTCAAATTATGTCGTGACTACGATAAATGTTTACGTTGGGAAATTGTGATGTCACTCAGCAATTTGGGTCCAAGATTAACTGTGTCTCAAAATATTTTGTTTCTGTGTTGTTGTTTTTTTTAAATCTAATTTTTAGTTTTGTGCGGCTCGTTGGTAAGACTTACGAGATTAGATGGAAGCAATGCAAGCTATTCTTTCATTAATTGTAACTTCAGAACTAATTCCTTTGGAACTTAATGACGCTAGAGTAAAATTGAATCATTGAATTTCAGTCTCCGCGATTTTATTTGAAATAGGAAATTTAAGAGAAAAGTTTCAAAATAGAAAATTAAGCAACATGATCAAATGTCGATATAGTCAAAAGAAATATAGTTATTAGATCGAGGCAGAAATCGAGCACTCTATTCCTTAGACGAAAGACTTCGAAATGAATGTTATCTAATGTAACAACTTTAGAAGAAATCTTAACGCATTTACATAAAAACATTCATGTCATTATTTCAGATAGAAACAGATGTATGTTAATATCCCATTTAAATAAGCCGGCTAAGATAAACATAATGTTCTGAAGTGTTTTTATAAATTTTTACTTTATACTTAAAAACTTAAATTAGTAATGGCTGCTTATGTTTTCAGTGCACCCAGTCTCTCCCACCACATTTAACCTGTTTATAACAGCTTCAATAAAACGAGCCTTAAATTTTAAATTATCCTTACGTACATCAGTTATTTGACATATGATCATGTTCCAAACATGTAATAACTGTTTGGACTTACTCCAAATTAGGGCGGCCTCCAATCAGAGCCCCCCCCCCTCAATCAGGGCGCCCATATATAAGGCCTTGTGTTCACATGTTCGACTCTCCACAAGTGGACACCGTGTTAGTTTCGCTTCACGGCCACACGGGGACCACAAGAAATAGGACACGTGCCACCCGTTAGACCAGTAGTTCTTAACCTTTTGAAGTCGGGGAGCACTTTTGATCATGACAAAAATTTGGGGAGCACCAAA
This sequence comes from Ampullaceana balthica, assembly GCA_944989445.1. Taxonomy (NCBI): domain Eukaryota; kingdom Metazoa; phylum Mollusca; class Gastropoda; family Lymnaeidae; genus Ampullaceana; species Ampullaceana balthica. The sequence continues at coordinate 414,595 of CALYLW010000316.1, read as the reverse complement.
ATCAAAGGAGTAAAAAAAACAAACAAATACACATACGTAAGACTTTTATTGAAAATAAAACATTATGACATAAGAGTTTAAAATTATAACATGACAAACAAATTTTTAATAAACATAAATTTAATAAGTAAAAAAATAACATTGAGCAAAATTTAATTCAGAAAAATAAAAAGATTTAATGTGAAACCTGAGCTTGACGGTTTTTACAAATTTCAGTGATGTTAGGCTTAAATTTAGAAATAGCTACCCTCAATTCTTCATCCAAATTAGTAAGTGTTGCTCGTTTTTTTAGTTTTTATGTTGGTGACTATCGAGAAACCGAGTTCACACAAATATGATGTTGAAAATTGCAACAAGATTTTAAGTGCCTTCATCGAGAGAGCTGAGTATTCTTCTTGCACATAGATCCAAAATTCCTCCAGAACCATTTCGGAAAATTTTATTTTAAGTGTACGATCCGATGATAGGTTGATTAATTCTTCTTCTTCTTGGTATGACAACTTACTATTTGATGTATCAACCGTGGCAAAGGATTACGTATCCAGTCATATGTTTTTACGTTTATTGATGGAAAATAAAATTCAATATTTTCTTCTAATAAAGTTAAATGCTCTGTTACTGCTGAAATAATTTCGTCGGTGGTGTTATCATTAAGAGAAGGAAAGATATCTACTTTCTTTTTCTCCAACAAACGATTTTAAAAAAAAATAACTTTTTTTCCGAAAGGCTGTCAATTTGTCGGTCGATGTTAAAAAAATTTCTTTTCTTCCTTGTAGGCTGGTATTAACACAATTTAAATAATCAAAAATATCAGCTAAATATGCCAATTTAGCACACCAAATGTCATTTTGAAGATTTTCCACAAAATCATCTATATTTTCAATTTTGAAAAAGGTCATCAATTCATCCTTAAGTTCTAAGAAACGACGTAACACTTTTCCTCTGGATAAACATCTAACTTCTAAATGCAAAAGCAAAGATTCGTACTTGGCTTCCATAGAGATGCAAAGATTTTTAAAGACGCGTATTTTCAAAGGTCTCGATTTTATGAAGTTTACCATATTTACAACTTTGTCTAGCACAGGTTTTAATGCTATTGGTAATGTTTTGGACACCAGAGATTCTCTGTGCAAAAAACAATGAGTAGATATAATATTGGCGTTTCTTTTCTTGGCGAGAGTCACAAACCCTTTTAATGAGCCTACCATTGTTGGAGCACCGTCCGTACAAATTCCCACACACAGCTCCCATGATATTTTGAATTGTTCGAAATAGGAAGAAATAGAATCAAAGACATCTTGTCCTGTCGAACGCTCGGTAAGCTCAAGATAGCATAGTCCCCGTTTGGACTACCTATTATAAGCATTTGTTCAGCTCAATCAGATAGAGTAAGTGAGTGAACATTAAATTTTGAGTTTCATAATTTCGCGGAGCACTTGCAACTACCTCGCGGAGCACCAGTGCTCCGCGGAGCACCGGTTAAGAACCACTGCGTTAGACTATTGGCTGAAGGCCAGCAGTCGAGTTTATCAGTGGTCAATATTTGGCTGTGCTGACAGATGAGTTCCAGTTAGTGTTATTCGTTACCATATCCCTATGCAACCATTCCTGCCCCAGAAACTGCTCTCTCTCTGTCTCTCTCTCTGTCTCTCTCTCCCTCTCTCTCTCTCTCCCTCTTCCTCTCTCTCTGTCTCTCTCTCTGTCTCTCTCTCTCTCTGTCTCTCTCTCTGTCTGTCTCTCTCTCTCCCTCTCCCTCCCCCCCCTCTCTCTCTCCCTCTCCCTCTCTCTCTCTGTCTCTCTCTCTCTGTCTCTCTCTCTCTCCCTCTCTCTCTCCCTCCCTCTCTCTCTCTCCCTCTCTCTCTCTCCGTCCCTCTCTCTCCCTCCCTCCCTCTCTCTCTCTCTCTCTCTCTCTCTCTCTCTCTCTCTCTCTCTCTCTCTCTCTCTCTCTCTCTCTCTCTGTCCACGCGGTTGGCTTCATTTCACCATTCTTGTTTTAGTTTTCTCATTTCCATATCGAGAGTCATGCACTACACTCACGTCACTTCCGGATTACTGCCCGCTGTGCTCTTGTGCTTTAACATCTTGATCACCTTTCGACCTCGCACCTTTTAATATCACACCGTGGGCTATAAATATACATAATTCCCGTTGTCTGCATGGATGTAATGTTGTTGGGTGGCGCTGCGATCGATTTTGTTTTATAGTGCTACTAATTTTAGAAAGCAGATAATTCCCTTTGTCTGTATGGATGTAATGCTGTTGGGTGGCGCTGCGATCGATTTTGTTTTATAGTGCTACTAATTTTAGAAAGCAGCGCACCAAATTACTGCACCAAAAATAACACTATACGAACGTTCCGCATAAAATTGTTCAATATGATAATAAATGAATCAAATAAAAATAAATAAAATAAATGAAAGTTATGTATTACGTTACTTTTTTAAATCTGATGTGTATTTATTTTGAAAGCTTCCGTCATTTTTGACGGGTGATACGCTAGTATTATAATAATTTCTGTCAACTCAGGATACTCATCTCATTTTCGAAAGTTTATCCTATTTCCACCCGTTGTCGTGCCGCTGAAGTCTCAAACGGGTCTCAAAGATTTTGTATTATTGATGAATGAAATAGAATCATGGCAAGAATCGTTTTGAGAAATTTTACTTCATGATGTTTGGTTGTAAAATAATTTGAGCGATGTATGGTGGAATATTCATGATTTATTTTTTATTTTCTTTCTTTTCTTTTCCCTCGCAGGGTGTAAGCAGGCCTATCACGAATCGGTTCCCTTGACCCGTCCCTTAAAATAGATATTCTACCCCATTCCATTTCTTTCAGTCCCTCTTTGCTACGTGCTTTATGGTATCTTCTTTCGCGTTAGAAGGCCCCGTAGATCCCACGATCCAGTCTCTCTGACTTTTTTGTTGTTGTCTCTCCACCAGCCGACGAGCGATTCTCTCATCTTCGATGTCAAAATTAGTCGGACATACACTGGCGTGCCCAGAGTCCTCTCATTAAAACCACGCTCCCGGCCGGTCGATGAAGGGTTAAGTCCGTATCGCTTGACACCCGACTAAACCACGTCACCGGCGCCACCCAATCAAATATTAATAGTCGTGAGTTTGTGTAACTAAACACGGTTTTTTTGGGGGGGGGGTGGGGGTGGGGGTGGGGGGTGGGGGTTGTATTTTATTTAGTATTTGTTCACCGTGGATATCGGATATCAGGGTGAAGCGCAACACTTGCACCGTGCGAGTTAACGCCTCTAATCATTGTTGCGATAATTGTCAGGACTTTATTTATTGTATTTTTTTGTAGTGTTTTGAAACTGATTAATAGCTTGCACTGTTCGATCTTATTATACCCCTTTGATCACCGGCTCGGAAAGAAAGGAGGGGGGGATTGAATTATCGATACATAATTGATGTCTTGTCAACCCCCCCCCCGCCGTCCCTACCCACCCTAAGTGATGGGGCATAGTGACGCACCGCTACATGCACGTAATATTTAGCAATTCATCGTACCTTTTACAGATATCGTGTATCTTTGGTGTATTGAAATCCTGCTGTGAAAGGATGGCGTTCAATTTTGAAAAGATAACAAAGAAAGAAGAGAAGGGTTTTACGTACGATAAAAGTATAAGTTGTAATTTTCCCTTTTCAAATCTCACCAATTATGTTTCAATATGGATCACCTGGGAAAAAATGAATACAATGCGTATTCGAGTGGCATGCGCACTCGGCTGGCGTACAGATGGTCTTGGGTTCGAATCCTTGGTAAGGTAAGGATTTGTTCCCGGGGCCTAGGGCGTCCCCGAGTCCACCCAGCTCCGAATGGGTACCTAGCATTAGTTAGGGAAATAAAGGCGGCTGGGTAATGCGTGGAACCCTTATAGCCGAGGCTTGTGAACGCTGCATCACTTGCCAACAGACCGGCATGGTCTGTGGGCGCATTAATCTTCTGTATAGAAGGAGCGTCTGTATAGATAAGACAAGACAAGATTTATGAATATGTGGACGCCTTACTATATGACAGAGTAACAAAATACAACTCCAACCAAATCTTCGTGCCAATCAGCTTACACCGAGTATTATCACTTACTTCTAGGTGATCCCACAAACTTAATTCTTCCAAGCGCTTCTACGGGTGTTAATATTAACTTACCGTTTTTGCACGATCAGACAAACCTCAGGCCCCGCCTCGTTGAAAATAAAATGACCGATGGACACAGACTTTGCCAGATGGTCTCTCGCGGACGAAGCTGCCTTTGATTTTAAGGCAAATTTGTTTTTAAATAGGGTCACGAGTACATTCTGAGATACATGTCAAGGTTCGAAAATCGTTGGAGGTTTAGACCAGCGGTTTCCAACCTATGGGTCGCGACCCCCTTCGGGTTTTCTCGGGGTCGCCAACTGTCGACTAAAAATATTCACTATAATGCAATTTTGCTTTATTTTGTAAAAATTAGATTGAAAATGAATAATTTAAATTTCATGGGGGTTGCGGGTCACATTGCTTTTAAAAAATGGGGCCGACCACCAAAAAAGGTTGGGATCCACTGGTTTAGACGATATGGTTGGTGCTGTTTCTGTTTTTACATTCGACTTCATCAGGCTGCAGTAGGAAAAAGTCTTAGTCGCGGGGAAACTGTTACGTGGTATAGAAGTAATCAGCGAATCAGATTGGGTAGTAGATAAGGTTGTTATCAATGTTGCAGTGCGGTGCAACGTCATGTTATTTGAAGTAAGAGATACGAATCTATATTTTAATAGCTATTTTTCTCCGTAAACATGCTGCTCTTATAATAAGAAAGAGCTAAAAAAATTATTATGGCGATAGATGAGAATTCCTTCCACATTGCTCTCAACAATGCGACTCATATCGCTTACACGAAATGCTATGATATTCCAAACACAAAATTCTCCCACACAACTCTCATCACTTCCACATCACCCACACAAAATTCTCCCACCCACACAACTCTCATCACTTCCACATCACCCACACAAAATTCTCCCACCCACACAACTCTCATCACTTCCACATGACCCACACAAAATTCTCCCACCCACACAACTCTCATCACTTCCACATCACCCACACACAATTCTCCCACCCACACAACTCTCATCACTTCCACATCACCCACACAAAATTCTACCACCCACACAACTCTCATCACTTACGCATCACGCACACAAAATTCTCCCACCCACACAGCTATCATCACTTCCATATCACGCACACCGAATTCTCTCACATCACTATATCCACGTCTCCCATTGCGCCTTTACCAATCACCACCAACGCAACACCAAACCCAACACAATTCACCCGTGAAAGAAAAGAGAGAAAAAATTAAACAAAGTTTTTGACTATAAATCCCTTATAAATGAGACATATATTAAAGTATTGATTATGTTCAATATAATACGCAATGCGCGACAAACAATTACAGACTGAACGTGACTGAACTTCCCTAGCTGTAAAACACGGGGATGTGGTCATCGATGGCTTGAGTAAACGCCAGTGACCCGTGGAGGTCAACTTTAGCAGACGGCTACCTAGAGATAAACTAAAAATGTATTAATTTAATTACGGTACATTCGATCGATCTGAAATTTTGACGCAATGCATTGTTAGGTGACACAAGTCTATGTGCAAAATTTAAGCTCGATAGCATTACGGGAAATGTGTCATTATTGACTTTGTTTTTCCGCGCATACGACCAACCACGACAAGACGGTGAAGTTAATATAAGGGATTTAAAAAGACACGTTTGGAGCAAGATTATGCTGTGATCAGGAGGCATGTAACTGAGGTCCAAGTTGGCACCCAATCACTAGGAGAACCCCCCCCCCAATCTCATCACCACCAACACCAACCAGACACACACACACACACCCACAACAGGCTGGACTCACAAGATAGCGCCTTCTCCGGCATTGATCCGGACACACGTCTTTCAATCGTTCAATGCAGGCATTAGTGCCAGGTCAGCCCCTCATCCGCCCGCACCCACCCCTTGATCATTTTAGCCTGAACTAAACCTCCCACCCCCCCTTTTTTTTTGGGGGGGGGGAGGGAACTCCTGCAACTGATGGAACGCGTTAAAAGTTTCGGTGACGATTGAGAGTGAGTGAATAAATGATGGGGTTCAATAGAGATGGTGGGGTTGGGGAGAGAAAGAACGAAAGAATGGAAAAAAAAGAAAGAAAGAAATTTAGATGAAAACGGCACCTATCTAATTTCACATCTCTTCAAATTTGTACAAGGCCGGAAGTGCGAGCCGGTCGCTTCCATTAACTAACTATTTACCCGTATCTGTGTGGTGGCGACCGTGCGGCCACGACACCGGGGGCTGGAAACGAAAGGTTCACAAACAACACTATAGTGTGAGGGAGATAGTGAGGAGGGGGAGGGGAGGGGGTTGGCTGGGATAGTTGACAGAAGCTTACCAGCAAAGTCTTTTCAAGAACTTATTAGGAAAAAAAAGGGGGGGGGGAGCAAGAAAAGGGACAAGATGGTTGTTTAGTAAGATGAATAACTCAGGACAACAGTGCATGACGCTCAAGTACGAATTTGAAATTAAAATAATCTTCTTACATTATTTTAGTTTGTTGGTGTTTGATTTTGAGCGCAAACAGCATGGATTTATGAAATTGAGATACTTTTTTTTTCATTTAAAAGGGAAACTATCCACACAAAAAAAGGGGATGCAACTTGGTCATAATATTCAGGCAAATGACTAGAATTAAGACCACATCGAATCCTGACCTCGTGGGTCTCATCATGATATAGATAGCAAAGATTATTCAATCTACCGGCCACGTTAAAAATAAATCATCATAAACTAAACCACAACAAGCTATCTTACCGTTTATTTCGCCTTTGTCATTAAATCTCAGGATAATTTTAAATGTGATGTTTTTTAAATGTGACCCATACATTTGCCAAGTTGGGCTTGACATTGAACATTTTGGCAACATTTCAAATTTTTTAAATTTATTATTAAGGATTTCATCATGTTAATTTTTTTTGTTGGTCGCGGGTTTTCTTTCTTCTATTGTTGTAACTTACAATAATATAACATAGAGTCGCCCCCCACCCCCACCCTCCACATTGCGTTAACATTAAAATATAGAAAGTTGTCTCCTGACATAAGCTCGGCCTACGATGGCGGGTGTCGTGAATAATAGATGGATTTTGGAAGAATTAGGAAGTGATTAGATCGATTTTTCTTGCCAAGGCTTATGTGAGGTTATCTCTTGATTTATATCCGGGGCTCTCTGTTATATATCTGCGTGGGTTTGTTGTTCGTGAATATTTGGCTACCTGGTGGCGTTCGACGTGAGCGCATGCTCTATCGCCGTTTTGCGACCGGTTGCTTCGCCAGATCCGAGGTGATTTACATTTATGTGACTTCCCGGACTTGCGGTAGTTTTGATTCAGGTTTTTGTGTGTGTGTGTGTGGACGCCAAGATTTCACCCCCGGGTCGTTGACGCCTGTGTCTCCAATGACAGGCCGAGAAGTTTGGTGCGTTTGTTTGTAGTACTCACCGGCCGTTCAAGAGACGTGTGTATCTGCTGAAACAGTTCTTAGCGTTGATTAGAGCGGGCAGAGATCTCTCCACCGAGTTGATGAAACATCGCCGCGGTCAACTTGCCAACCGATCTGATCCGATTACGATTACAAGTCCGAATCGATTTCCCCGCCCAGACACAAATCATACTTTGTTTCTGTAACACCTGGAGATGTATCGCCCGTGTGCTGGTATAGCCGGGAGATTAACACGCAGAGTGTAACCAAAGTCGCTTTTCCCTACCGGGCGACACCGATGACTGACGGGCGATCTGTCATAGAATGCACGAGAAAGTGTTTTAGTCTCACGCCTAGACACGATGTATACGTTTGGAAAAAAATTAATAAATTTAAAAAAAACATAAATAAACCGAACAATCGGGCGCACTCAAACGAACTTCTACTTTAGGGCGATGGGTCGACAAAAGACCTGAATATTTAAAACAAGTAAAACAATGCGTCTCTCTCTCCCTCCCCCCCCAACATTCGCGGTGAATCGCTGTAACACACAATGGAAGCATGGGTCAAGCAGTGCAGTGGAGAGTTAAAGGCTTTCGTGTAAGAGGCGTGTGCCGCTCGTTGCGCAGAAGGAATAAAAGAGATACGCTTGTGGAGGAGTTTGAAATACATTCTTTTTTAAGACGACCTTATCACAATTCTCCAATCCTTAGTATGCCATAATGGACATTTTTAGAACTTCTATGTAAATTATTGGGCTCATGTGTTGATTGGTTATTATTATTTATTTTTTTGGGTTGGTTTCCTCTTCTTGGTTGTTTTGGGTGCTAGTAGCCGCGCTATTGATCCCGACACGTGCGCTGTTTGGAATAGGCCCATATTGGGTTATTAGGTTATTGGAAGATAGAAGCAATAACGCGAGCGACCGGCGTGAGACGAGTCAACTTGTAGATGGGGTTTAAGCCCCTGGATCCATTATTCATCTCACGTGACCACAGGCCACGTGACAGCGATACTCTTACGTCTTGGCGCGCCCCGGGCGCCCGACACAGTGGTGATTTACGTCAAGGCACGCACGTTTTGAACATCAATAAACAAGTACATAGAACCGAAGAAACAACTTTATAATGGTCCACACTTGTTGCTAGAGAAGCAGTAAGATGAATGGCATTATTTTTGTCAGTTCATACCTTGACACCACAAACTTATGTCTAGTTTCAAATGAATATTGAAATAATCATTTCGGCCCCACTAAATGATCACAATTCTAAGAACCAATACTTAAAAAAAAATATCGTTTTATTTTTAAAACTTAGTTTGATATTACAGGAAGAGAAAGGAAACTGCATATAACAAAACTATCAAAGACTATTGAGTGTAATGTAGGCACAAGGCTTATAAGTCAGATCTGAACTTTTCAACTAAAACCTATGACAGACGTTGGGTTTCTGTTTATTTAGAATTCAGATTTTAAGCTTCCAATCACAATCTGTAATCTTAGTCTACTGAAAGATGCACATCAGCCGCTGTCCTGGAGTCAAACTCCTACAGGATTTAGTTCTATTCAACACTTCTCCGTTTCCTTGGCCCGCAAATATATCAGTGTCCCCCTCTTCCTCTTATCCGAAATGGCCACGAGGGTCAGTTGAGAAATGGTGGATCAAAACTCTCAACAATACAAATTAATACATAAATCCTTTAATTGTCATGTGTATATGTCATTTTAAAATATTTGTATTGTGTAAAAAGGGATTTTTACACTAGAGTTATCAGTTAACCATAAAATAGTTTTTGCTACATAAGTTGACGTAGCCTAATCTCATCTGTTACAGACGCTCCTTCTATACAGAAGATTATTGCATTAATTTGATATGCGATTTACTGTTATTTCCTTATTCGTATTGTGCCTGTACAACTTTCCTGACAGATAAATATATTTGAAACATAAAGTATATGGTTGAGATGAGTGTTTGATTATCTTTTCTATTAGAGAAAATCATTGCGTCCTACGCTTATCCATGGTTTATGTCTAGTCTTGCATTTTATTAGAGTTTTAAATGTTGATAGAGTTTAAGCTTTCCTGGTTTGATCAGGCAACCCATTCCATGCTCGAAGTTCAGGCGGGAAGAACAAATGGATCCTGAATATACTTGGCCCTCATACAGATAATTATCCAGAAAGAAATATATTTTTTTAACATTACACATTACTCTGTGGGGGCCGCGGGAATAATTTTCTTCCCATTTTAGCAAAATACAAATACTGGTTGGTTTTGGATTAAAAATTTCTACTGCTTCATGGGCCAAAATTAATTTTCCCTTAAATTTTTATTGGTTCGTTCTGCGTTTATTCTGTATGAATTGACGACTCTTGATAAACTCTGGCACACACATTGCTTATTAGTTTTATTGCTTTCTTTTTTTTTAAACATTGAAAAATATGTCGTTTTTGGCCGCACCACTGAATGGTCTAGAAATGTATAGTTTCAAATATGTCTATATCCTGGTTTGGTTGTTCTAATACACTTCTTGGATATCCAAATGCCAATACTAAACGTAATTAAACTCAAAATATCCACACCTTTCAATGTCAATTCTCACTATATCATGAAATAGGAAACCATCAGAGAAATGGAACGGAAATTAAGGGCATTTTTCAACGCCGCTTATAATTTCTAGAATATTCACTTACGACACTGGGAATATTGACTAGTATATTCACTGAAAATTTCGGGTATGACAGAAAGCATATTTTCACTTAAAATGCTGGTAATATTGGATAGTTCATTTTCATACAACACCGGGGATAATGGTTAGTATATAAACTTACGACGCTGGGTATACTGAGTCGTAAATCAACCTTATACCGCTGGGTATACTGAGACGTAAATCAACCTTATACCGCTGGGTATATCGACTAGTATTTTTACTTGAAATCCCAGGTATATTGGCTAGTATATTTACCTACGTCGCGGGCGCCGGGTATTTTTTTACTAGTATGCTTAAACAACATTCTATGATAGTCTGTAACAAACCCTCGATAAATACCTGAGTTCACTACCCCCCCCCCAGTCCACACCAAGCAATATTGGCGTAACTGATTTAGAAAAAAACCCTAAACGAACTGTTAAGTCACCTCACAGAACTTGTGGTGTAGATTGATTTTGATCGGCGAATTGATGAAGACCGCCATGGCGTGTTCAACTCAAATCTGTTGGATGACGTCAAATCAAGGGGAGAACACCAGCGGGTTAGGCTCAGGGAATAATAACTTTTCTCCCAAGCAAACGGAACATAAGAAAGGAAAATAACAACAATAAAAAAAATAGCAACATGAAACACCGTCGATGTTAGAGCTGGGGCGGTAGAGGTTGGTGTGGTAAAACCTGGCCCTGGGCGACATGCAACGCCTGCATCCTGTTGGTATTGATTGTCGCCAAAGACGCGAGGACAGGGTCGACATCTTAGAAAGTTGCAGTTGTTTGAAGCCAGGCATTTTAATTTGAAAAAAATAATAATAAGGGAAATAGGTTCCAAAGTGACCGTAACAAAACAACATGTAAGCGTTTTCTGGCAAACTGAAACGTAGAGCTAGTTTCTGTCATAGACTATTATAGGAAGTTATACCATAGTGACTTGGTGCTGTCACTTAGTGAACCAAAGACTACACATCAATCAGTGCCATGACGACGACCACTTCAATTTTTACCACAGCGACATCTTCCCTAAGTTCTCATTGTGATGTACACCATAGCTGGGGCATATACCAGTGGCGTAGCTGGGGGGTCCAAATTCGAAAGTTCCCCGGGCCCCCAATTGAAAAAAAAAGGGGGGGGGCGAAAAGAGTGTCCGAAAAATTTGTTTACATTGAATATTACGCAACCACAATGTATGCAGGCCCCCCTCCACAAAGAGGCCAACCACCCGAGCTCCAAAAATCCTTAGCTACGCCACTGGCGTAAACCATAATGAAAATAGTGCCAAAGAGTCTGATTCACCAAACAGTACTTTAATGAAAACAGAGTGAGTAAACAAGTAGTACTCTAGACTCTAGAGACATGTGTACCATAACATTAATTATTAACCCCGGCAATGATGTCCAGCACGGCAGCTGTTGTACTGCTGTGACCACATTCATGTACTTCTGATGTGTTAATATGTATCGTGGGATCGCCCGCTGGCATGCATTTAAATGATATCGTTTTGCCATATTATTGATCAAGATTATAAGGAAGCGCTTTATCGCGAAACATTGGCGTGGAGTAAGTGGAACCATTTAAAAACAAGTAATAAAAACTCGAATGAGTATTTAAACGCAATTTCCAACAAAAGAATTTCCGATTTTTTTATGCAAGGGCAATCATTCTAGATTACATTAAAACAAAAGTCATTTCAAATCAATAATTCTGAAACTAAACAAAACAATTGCTATCTACAAATTGCTTCTAAAATTCAAAGAGTTCAACGAAAATAGATTTTTCAAAAATCCCTCGCCAAAATTGGTCTAAATATTATTAGCTATCGTTTGGCGTTTATTTCAACCCGATAGATGTTATGGTTGGCGAGAAATTGACAAAATACTGATTTTTTTTTCTCTTTTTTTTTCTTCATTTTCCAGAAAATTCAGTAAACGTTTTCGGTAATTTTTTTTGGCCCGTGCACATCCTTGGGATTTCCTTAACATATTTGCAAAAGACCCGAACCCTCTATCTGGTAAGGTTCAGGAGTAGTTGCTTGTGCAAGCTCGTACAGACAGGACAGATATTTCAAATATATAAACGCAATTTTTCCCATGGGAAATTGCGTTAAAAAATGATTAGCAAGGACCTCAAACATGTTTTACCCTTGCTACATTAAAAATCTTCACCATTATTCCTTACAAACCTACAGGTCTATGATATAACAAATTTAGGATCGAATTTGGAGGGGCAAAATTTTATAATAGTCAGTTTTAGCGTGTCACCGGCTAACGAAGAGCTTAATAAAATTCTATTTGACATTTGACTGCGGCTGATATACTTTTAACCAAGAGGATAATTACTGAGAGTAACTTTCAATAGCCAGCCTGTTCTTTCGCTACTACTAATCATTAAACTCAAATAACACAGGCCGATAACACGAATGCCAGAGTGAACAGCCTAGGGTCACCGACTAAATGTATTCTTGCCAAGTCAGCCATGCAGTATCCGACATCAATTTGTTCAATATTCTCGGCATAATTAACGCGAAGTACCCGGCACTGAGTGTTGGGCAGTTTATCGTGGCAGAACGGGGTGTGGAGATCTTGGACGGTGGCAGGGTGGGGGTTGATGAATAGCGATGCTAGGCAGCGGAAATGTATAACGAGAGGGCGATATTATTCAGCGGCAAACATTACTATAATAAACAGCGATAATGGTCATAGGCTTTGGGGGTACCGTGCATTAATTATGCGACTGATCTCCTGCTAGGAGAGACACAACCCCACACAAGGCGAGGCCCAGCTGTTTCCCGTGAGTTTTAATCACGCCCGAGTGTCAAGGTCTGGGACGTGTAAAATCCTCGCTGGGAGACCTGGGGGGGGGGTTGCATGGGGCTCTGGGGAGGGTGGAGTGGGAGGGAGGGGAGATTAGCGCGTAAAGTCACCCACCAGACGGGGAGTTCCGGACAATATTTCTTCAATAAAACGTTCAAATATCTTCATTGGTGTCAAAGAGTTGCTGGAAATTGTTTTTAAAAAATCAAGTGAAATAAAAAAAAACGTTAAAAAATAATTTTTTTAAAAACTATAAATCCTTTATGTACGAGACGTAACTAAAAGAATGTTAATTATAATACGCAGCACAAGAAAATCCAAAAATACAAAATTGTATTTATGTCTCGTAAAAAATGTTTAATATAATGCGCACTGATCAGGCATATGTTTATAAAATGTATTGTCAATAAAATACGCACCTTATAGCGCGACGGGAAAGGTTGTTCAATATCATACGCACCACGACACAATAGCAAAAAAAAGTTAACGGGTTACATAGAGATAATCTAAAAATTCATTAATTTAATTACGGTACATTCGAGTTATCTGAAATTTTGATACATCATTTTTATCATCGGCACGAGTCTGCCTGCAAAATTTCAGCTCACCAGGTTACGAGGAAGTGGGTTAAAAATCGATCCATAGTTTTTTCGGAGCCACCTGCATGCCTCAAGAAAGCAGACACCACGAGTTAATACAAAGGATTTTTTAAAACAACATATATTTATCGAGAAAATAAATTAAGGTAACACTGAGATGAGACACTATTCCCACCAACTTTAGGCTTTTCAAATAAAAATATAGACAACAAAAAGTGACGTTTGTTGAAGAAGAACAAACTTTTTTTTTGGGGGGGGGGTGAAAAATATATGCACAGAATAATCGAAACTACAATTAAGCAGGTTTTATATGAAAACATCTTATAAATCATATTTGTTTAATGCCAATCGTGAAAGGCCCGTGTTTTTATTTTCCAGACATTTCAGATTCATAAATCACACAGCCTTACGATACATCTTAGACTTGTACTATACAACTTTAAATATAAGGTTTGATTTAGATCGAAATCTTATTTTATTATATTAAGAGTACAGTAAATAAAAATGCATTTCTTCAGTACACATGCATAAGAATGCATAATATATTCCCTATTACATATTTATTTTTGTGTTTTATGTGCACAAACATACACAAAGCTCTATTGAGTTCTACTTTTGAACGACCTAATCATTGATGGCCATATAAATTATTATTTTTTTTAAACCATCGAAGATTTTTTTTCTTCTTTTTCTGTTGATGAAAACACGAACTGATTCTTTGTGAAATTAATGAATGGCTAATCGATAACATGTTTGATGACGCCGTCTGAGCTGAATACAGCGAATGTGAAGATGGTCGTCGGTTCAATGGCCAACTATTACTTAGGACGATGCTTTTTTTTTCCTTGTTTTTTTTGGTTGTTTTTTTTGTTGTTTTGTCCTGTAGAACTACAACACAAATACATGTGATAATTACCGTTTGAAATTAAAGGAATACACGAAGAGAGAAAGAAAATTGTTAGTAGAATTAGCTGATTAGTTGTGTGCCCGTGGATGCCAATAACGGTCGGTGCCGGGGTAATGTTAGCGCGATGTGTGTCGTGGTGCTTATCAAAGGGTTGCTTAATGAAACTAAACGCAATCAGCATTAATTTACGGATTTTTTTACAGTAGATGTTCACGAATTAAAGAACGGGTAGGGGGATGGGGTCGGAGGTGGGGGGGATAATAAGACGTCGCCGATCAGAGGCGTAACAACGACTTGGAATCGGGGCAGTTGCCAAGGGCGTCGAGGGCTAATCCTTCAATAATCCATTTATATATGTATAATTTAGCATTTTTTCCTATTTCTCAAGGGCGCCAAAAACGAATTAGCCAAGGGTGCGGAAAACCAAGCTACGCTTCTGTCGCCGATGTTTTGTCTAACATGTTTAATTTATAAATGGGGTGCTATAGCGAAGCAGTTCTGACATTTCGAACAACTTAGCTGCCATTTAAGATTTAATTTTAGGTTCATAAAGTGATCGAGCCCAACCTTTTTCTTCCCTCCATCACTGCCGTAAAGGTGTCCGAAATGAGGGAGAACATAATGTTTAACTGACAATATATATATATATATATATATATATATATATATATATATATATATTATATATATATATATATATATATATATATATATATATAAATGAAACGAATGTTCAAATCTAATAAAAGAAGTAACTTAATTTATTAATATAATCTGAATAATTTCAAACGGTATCCATAGAGCACAAAAAGGTTCGCCCGAGAGCAACGGCATTAATTATTTAAAGACTGAATTATCTTTTGGAAATAGCAGGATCATAAAAAAAAGTGTGATGTAAGACATCACATCCCTTGTGTGTTAGGAAACCGAGAAAGATGTATGAAAGCGAAGTGTGAATATTGCAATTGTTTGAGTGAACCAAAGACACGGCTTTCCATATGCATTGACTCAGAAAAGATGCAGACAGATGACGTAATATTACAGAATGTCGCGAAAGGTGCAGACCGATGACGTCATGTCACAGAATGTCGCTAAAGATGCAGACAGATGACGTCATATCCTACAATGTGGCTAAAGGTGCAGACAGATGACGTCATATCCCACAATGTGGCTAAAGGTGCAGACAGATGACGTCATATCACAGAACGCCCTCAATTATGCAAAGAAAAAAAAGCAATTACGGTGTTATCATATCACTCACTTATCGCCGCACTAGTTCCACAAAATAATGACGTCATATCAACAAAATTTTGCTGCACTGCAGACAGAAGACGTCATATCACAAAATTCCTATACAGGTGCAGATCGATACTGACGTCATGTCTTAAAAATTCCCTCTAGCTGTAGATAGACAACGACGTCATATCGCACGGACAAGCAACCGTTCACACGTCACGGGAACAATGGCCACCCTTCAAGACAACTCATTGAAAGTGATGACTAATTTCAAATGAAATTGAAACTCTTACAACTCCCTTAGTATTACCCCAACCCACTATTAAACCCATCCCAACTGAGAGATCGACAGCGAGAGAGAGAGAGAGAGAGAGAGAGAGAGAGAGAGAGAGAAAAGATTGGAGAAAGATTAAGTAAGGGAGAAAGAGAGAGAGAGAGCGAAAACTCGTCCCAGCTAAATGATGGATGGAGCAGTGTGCTAAGGGAACACATTGATCGCAGGAAAGGTCCTGACAGGCCCCGGGTTCCGGAACTAACGAAGAACTCTTTTCAGCTGAAAATTAAGTAACAAACACAGAGAGAGGGTTGGGGAGGTCATGTAGGCGGGTTTCAATGGCGGGGGTGGGGGGTGGGGTGAGGTGTGAAGTTGAAAAAAGGGGGGGGTGTTAACATTTCATTGTTTAAGCAACATTTTATTTAACTCTGTTTCTATTTCAGCTCGCTTACCAGGAAGTAAACAAAATGTTTGCCCTTTGTCATTGAAGACACTAGAATTCGAAAAGGCTTCATCCCGTTATTATATTTAGAAATATTTTTAAAACGAAATTTACGTGTCCGCAGTTGACAACTTTTTATGATTAACGTATTTAACTAGCAGTTGATACCAGTCGAAAGGGGCTCAAGGGGCTATGAAGTTCAGTCATAAAACATCTTAGGAAACCATAGACCCGTGTCTCGCAATAAGGCTTAAATTATTACTCTCATTTTTCTTTCAATGATTTTCGGTCTGTCTGTGTGTGTGTATATGTGGGTGTCCGTGTGGGATGTCAACAAATTTCGTATTAGTTTAAATGTACGAGTCACTTCAAATCAACTTTAAAAGAAAGAAACAAACAAAAAGCCGTTTTACCAGTCCCTTTTCTTCCTAAGTAAAACAATGACAATCTTAAAAAGATGCTTGAAACATATTTGCTCCAGAAGGATTCGTGTAAAAAGTGTATGCATATGAGACTTTGGGCGAGACGCTTAGGAGAACACTAACATAAACAAAATTATATTGAATATTGTTTTAGATTTTCTTTAAAAGGACTACACTCAGGATCGTTCGCTGTACAGGAATTTCAAAATGTTTCTTGGCCGCGAGCAGTGATACGTGTCCGAGACTTCAGAGGGCAGCTCAAGAAGTTGTACTGAAGACATGTGTCCAAAACATCAGAGGTCAGCTCATCAAGATGTACTCGAGACATGTGTCCAAAAAATCAGAGGTCAACCCAAGTGTTGAGCCAATCCCCGATATGTGTCCGAGGCTTAGATGGTCAGCTCAACAAGATGTACCCGAGACATGTGTCCGAGACTTCAGAGGTCAGCTCAACAAGATGTGCCCGAGACATGTGTCCTCCGAGACTTCAGAGGTCAGCTCAACAAGATGTGCTCGAGACATGTGTCCCAGACTTCGGCGGTCACCGTTGGTGCTGCTCCAAATCGTGCCGAGGGGTTGCTGCTCTTTGCCATAACACAAAACTGTTCGCGCGTGGAGAGAAAATTGAATTTAAGATCTGTCTCGCTGTCGCGTGGAGTGAAGAGGGATTCAAGAAAGACTTAGGATCGGTTCGTGGGGTGGCGGGGTGTGAGTTCTGGGCCCTTCATTGCCCCCCCGCCCCCACTACATCGAGAGCCAGGCCCTGTGGCCAACGTTCGTTCAATACCGCCTGTAGCAATTATGTTGGAACCCCTGGGGATTGGAGGGAGGATAGTCTCAATGCTGGTGGAGGAATAAATGTTTGGGGGGGGGGAGGGGGGTTAGCAGCAGTCTGACTTAAGCATTCTGTCAACACCGTGCCTGGGTCAAACCGAGTTTCACATTCCTGTGCACAAAATGAAAATCGAAGACGGAAGTGGCGTTGGTGAATAAGCCTCTAGGTGATGGAGGTTGAATACAATATGGCGGGTATAGGCATCCCCTGCTGGATTTCAAAGAGCGGCGATTGCTGGGTGGGTTTAAGGTGGGATGGATATTGCATTTTAAAATTCAGTTTGGAAATAATATATTTTTGCTTTTTAAAATATTGTTAGTTGAAGATTATTTTTAAAAATGAACATAAACGATTAAGCTTAAACTAGACTGATGGACGACACATTCACATGCGTTATGTATCTTATTTTATATGTGACAAACGAACCTCTGTACAGAAGATTATTGCGTCCTTTTGCTTATCCGCGGTTTGTCTCTAGCCTTGGACGGATACCGAATTATTAACACTCCAGGAAGGGAAACAATCATATGAATATTTTAAAAATTTTACATTTTAAAAATAAAATTTAAGAGATAATAACAGAGCGAAACCCTCACTTTAAAGTTACAAGAGCTTCTTTAAAAAAAAGGAGATCATTAGCTACTGAGCATTTATTTTGCTAGTCAACAGCTGCTTGTGGGAAACATAGGTCAAAGCGTACAGATAAATTAGCGTTGTGTCTAATGTATCTACAAGAACAAAAGCGTTTTTTTCAATGATTTATGATATCCGCTAGGTTTTCCCGTATGTAAAAATGTGAGAGTGCCACTTAAAAATAAATAAATCAGATAAGCATCTCTTTGAACTCCAACGAATGCCTCAAAAAATTTGAAACATCATTTCAGAATAAGCTTTACTTCGCTTTACCTCGCTTTATCTCGGGATGACAACTGTACCGTCCTTTTTGTTATTACTGATTTATTTTTGCTTCTGGGGTTTACTTTTCAACCATGAATATTAAGGAAATATCATAAATATTTATTGATTTCACTAAATTTCGAAACTGCCTAAATGCCGTGACGTACGTAGGGGGGGGGGCTGTTTGGATGGTTGTCTCGGGCGCAAACGTTCACATGCGTAAAATCGCGGAAAGCAATGATGACCTGTTGTAAGGGACTGCTATCTTTCCACAAGTTGTGACCGAATCGTGTTCATCTTTCCCCGGGCTGTACCAAAGCCACGCTACGCCATTGTCTGGTCTGTGGTTTTAGTTGCTGTTGCGTGTATGTGCCTTTAAATACCAATATTTGTATGTTTATAGGTTGCGAAAGTCATAGTATAAATATTGAGAAAAAAATTGTATGTATAGATTTAATAGAAATATTAAACTTAATCTTTCCCACGTTGACATCTTGAATCCTTTTGCGTTCTTGACAAGAGGACGTCACAATCTACCCCGCCCAGAAATAACTTGTCTCCCTTATCTGTTGACCACCTCGTCCGATCTAATTAGATTGTCCTCCGCGAAACCTGCACGGTTGGCTGAACTTCTTTTTTTAATCTGGATTATTTTTTTTTATATATATGAAGCTCCGTTCCGCCCAACGGTAAGACGTGCGTCCTTCCAGCCCACATACGTCAGAGGCGGGTTAATTATATTATACACACAGCAGCCAAGAACAAACTTCCAGGACAGGGTTTAATCATGCGCGCAATAATTCAAGGGCCACTAATCCCATCCGTCTAAATCCCCAGTGTTCGTAGACCTGGCTGACCGGTTTGGGTTGAGATAATCTGCAGGGGAGTTATTTTAAGACAACCACTACGAGGACGTCAGAAGATGGTGGAGATTGAAAATAGAAGTGTCGGTTTTAAAATAATCTCCTCGCTTGTTTGATAGCCACTGTCTGACAAGACCTCAAACATTTATTTGACAACTCATTGAACCATGGACTTTTATATTAAACTAATCAATATCCCCCCCCAACCTAAAGTAAAACATTGTTAGCTCTGCTCAAAATATAACTAAATCATTTCAGACTCTTAAATACGACACGACTAATGTTGACTAAGCGAATAAAATGCAGTTAAAAAAATAAACTAGCTTTACTAATCATTACGATTACCGTATATACTCGTTCGCAAGCCGACCTTTTTGGACATAAGCTAAAAGAAAAAGTTGGGGGGTCGGCTTACGAGCGGGTCATCAGCGTATTTCTGCATGGATATTGAATATCAGTGTTGTTATTGTAGATCATCAAGAACCTTTTATACATTCTGCAAGATTCGACTGCTCTACCAGAAGCTATAATATGTTAATAAACATCTGCATTTACCTTATTGAATCACTTTATTTATATTTTTGAAAGTTTTAATAAATAGTTTTACAAATTTTGTTTTAACAACGAATTTTAATGTACGCGCTTTTCGTCACTGTTTACTAAATAATTTTTAAAAAAAAATACCGGTAGCTCTTGCCTAACAAAGAGCACAAAGGCAAAGATAGGCAGTACAAAGTAAACAATTATAATGACCGATTTAGCTATTTAGCTTGTGGTTTTTAAAAAAAATGTGTATTATTTTGTTTAAGCTGTCCTATTATATATATATATATATATATATATATATATATATATATATATATATATATATATATTATATATATATATATATATATATATATATATATATTGGGGGGGGGGTCGGCTTGCGAGCGGGTTACACACTTTTAATACTTTTCTCTTCCAAAAGTGTGTGTGTGTGGGGGGGGGGTCGGCTTATGAAAAAACGGGCCATAGAACGAGTATATATGTTATCTTAATCTATTTGATATAACGGCAACAGTTATTATGATTATTTATATATATTAAAAAGGGTGATTTTCCCCAAATGTTCAAATGTAAATGGACAGCTTCCCCTAATAGTTTGACGGGTCATTATTTCAAACAATTAAACGCCATCTTAAACTGTTGTGGAATATTTCCTTACAATTAGAGGCAACATAGTCAACTTAACCAGGACAATTTTCCAGGAAGGGCGCGGATAAATTCTTGGTCCCGCTGAGTGCAGTGAAGCTATAACAAACATATCCGTCGTGAAAGCTTGACGGAGGAAACTAACTTTTGAAAAGGATTATTTCATCTAGAATAAAGTGTTTTTTGCAATCATTGGTGACCTTGCGAGTGCTGCAACGTATGGTGAATAAATAGTTGTCAGACGCTTCCAAAAGTAAAATTTAGTTCTCTCATTTTGGTGCGTTTAAAAACTTAAGAGTTCAATTATTCTAAATGTTTATTTTGTTAAAAGACATTGGCTTTCAGCTACGTCACCTTCCATTGCTACTGACAAGTAGTGTTATCTGTAGTGGATATTTTGAGAATGTAAAGAAAATTATTAAGAAGTATATAAAGTATAAACTAATAACATTTGTTTTTGTTGAAAAAAAAACCCGCCAAAATTATATATTTTTCACCAACATTCGTATTCCTAAACAGGGCAGATGTATATCACTGGAGATATTTTGTTTGAGATGAACTTATGTGGGTGTACCTGTGCGTATTTGTGCGATGTGCCCATGCATGCGTTAGTATTTTTTAAGGTTGTGTTCGTGCGTACAGGTGCACGAATGTATTAATCTGCATGGGTGTGCGCGCGCAGGAGTGTGTGTGTGGGGGGAGGGGGGTAAGCAGCAAAACCGATAACGTGGCCTGTCTCGACAATCCTTCCCCCGCCACTCCTCCCCCCACTTTACTGGCTCGGCGACAATTGTTGAGAGCACCATCTAGTTAAGGTGACAACATCCATTGGCGCTTCAATCCAGCCACTTGAAATCTCAACCGACATCTACATTTCTAATCACGGTGTTATTCCTGGGACCGCGACACCTCCTCCCCTCTCTGCCCCACCCCGAGGGTTATTAAACATCTTACCACCTTATTAATCGCTCTAATTCAACCGTGGGGATTCATGATAGCGCATCGCGGATTTATATATGTGTCTCTCTCTCTTCCGACAAAGCTCGAAGAGAAACTCCTGTCTGTTAATTTCACGCGCGTGAAAACACTATGATCGACAGAATGCCAGAGTTAATCTTCATTTGAACGCGAGTACCACCATCGACAGACGCGATCAGATGTGTCTCCACCGGACGGGGGCCCAGCGACATGGGCGGACCACACTGATGGATTGCCTGCCGGACCGCGTTTGATTTCGACTTGCTTTTGTTTAGATATTGAAAGCCGGTGAGGGCCGCGTGGAACGGGTGGGTGGACGGGTTGAATCAAATGTCATTGTCTTTAGGGCACGTGTTTCGACTGCGTACCTCTTCTTGTCGGCATGTGTGTGTGCGCGCTTGTGTGTGTTTGTGGCGATGCGTTCGCTTTCTTTGCCCGTGTTAGCGCTGGGCGCCGGTGTATTTCTGTAGAGTGCTTATGTATTATTCTCATCACATCCCAAGGGTTTTGTTGTGTTTTCCTCTCCCTGCCAGATAACGCTGCGACAGGTTGAACTGTTGAACTTTTCTCCTTTGGTTTTTCTTCCTGGCCTCATTGCTGGACCACGCTCTCTGGTGATCTCTGTTCCCTAGCTAAACACAGGGACTTCCCGAGTCCTTCCCTGACGTCATCGGTCAAAAGATCAAACTGATAAGGAGGTCATAAATATCTAATCGCCGATCAACAGGCATGACATCTTCACAGTTGTGACTACATTAATGTCATCAGGCTCTTTTATATCATGCAGATTTCATGTCGCTGAACGTTCGCGCTCATACAATCAATTTAAAAAGATATATATATATATATTATATATATATATATACATATATATATATATATATATATATATATATATATATATATATATATATTATATATATATATATATATATATATATATATATATATATATATATATATATATATATATATACATATATATTGGATATTTTTTTATTATTTATTTATGTGTTTCATCAACGGTGCTCTTCTGTGAAAGCTTCAGAATATTGGAAAATATGGTGCAGATGGATATGAACTTAACAGTTTTCGGAAACCATAAATAAGACGGACACTGATGTTCGGTTAAAATGTGTCTCATCATACTGTTCTACGTTTTCAAACATAACCTCATCGGATTGAAAACCTTTAGTGACACATCGTATTTGATAAATTTGAAAAAAAAATATAAAAGAAACAACAATAAAACTGTATGACATATTTCCTCACTGAAAGGTTCATATCAAACTGTGTAATTAAAAGAGGACAAAACCCTTTTAAATACATAATAGGTAGACGATGGTTCTAAACACATTTGATCATTAATGGTTATTAAAAGCTAATACATGAAATATTTGAATACTACCATCTAGTGTCATACAAATGTCATAAAATTACAAGGAAGGAATTATGCAGTAGATAATAACACTGTATGTAAATTACTAAATAATCTAAGTGTATGGATAAAATAGGCATAAGGGTTTCAGAATTATTTTCACGTGCTCTCCAGAAAAACGATCTGACGTTTGATGACGTCATAACAAAGGCAAGGTAAAACAGCCGTTCTTACCAGGATGACGTGCTGCTTCTGCTGGACGGACTCCTGACCTGTGTCTCGGACACGCTCCCGATCCTTGAGGCGGCATGTAAGGGTTCGGGTTTCTCGGAAGTCTTGCCCTGCATGCGCTGACGGCAGAGGTCCTGTTGGAAGAAATGGAGAAAGTTGCAACCAGCTATTTAGGCTTTGATCATCACGTCAGAGGCGTTCAAACGGCAAGTGTCGATGCCCCATTGCCCACAGTGGTAAAGTTAAAAATTCGCCCATTGAGAAGATAACGACATTACATGTTTCATCAAAGGAAAAAAATTAAAGGGGGGTGGGGTTGTTGGGACTTCGAGTAAAGGAAGAAGACCCTCCCCCACCAATACACCCACCCTCTTAACCGAATGTTCTGAATATAATCCAGTAAAACTAAAGGACGTCAACATACATAAAATTATTAAAAGCATTTATTTGTATTTGGGGGCCATCCATAAAGTACGTCACGCTATTTTTGACCATTTTTAACTCCCCCCTCCACCTTGTCACAAATATCGGAGAACCCCCCCCCCACCCCCCACTCCAAAGTACGTCACACTTTCGAACAAAAAATATTTTTTAATAAACAAAATAATTAAAATTTAATAGAAAACACCGTGACGTTACACGTGGCTAGACCCCCCCTCCCCCCTGTCACAAACTGTCACCCTTTCTTACACCCCCTCCCCCCTCAGGAGCGTGACGTACTTTATGAATGGCCCCTGGAATGTTTCTGTTAGAGTAAAGCACCTCTTAGTTTAATAATAATGAAAACCCAAAAGTATGTTCTATCCCTAATACAAATATGCAGTAGAGTATCGCTTGAATTAAAGTAATTCGATGAGTGAGAAATGTAAATGAATGTAAAAATTAATCCGATAAGGAAACAAGTTATTGATTTGCTAAACATTTTAAAATGATTTATTTAAAAAAAGAAATTAACCAAATAACACATTTGATTTAAACAAATTCAACAAATTTAACTGGAAAGCCATAACTGTTCCCCAATGCTTTATAACATCTTTAATAAACATAAAGTTCGAATTGATTTTAAAGATAAAAATTTCTTTTTTAAATCAAAATTTGCGATCGTCTTTTTCCATGAAGAATAACCTAACATACACAGATAGGTTAAATGAAAACCAATCGAAAAACAAAACCAAACCAACATAGTGAAGCTAAAACCAAACCTAAAACCAAACCAAACCAATATAGTAAAGCTAAAACCAAACCAAACCTAAAACCAAACCAAACCAACATATTAAAGCTAAAAACGAACCAAACATCAAACAAACCAACATAGTAAAGCTAAAACCAAACCAAACCAACATAGTAAAGCTAAGACTCGCTGATACGGGTTATCCGTGGCCTGTCTCCGGGAGCACAGATAGAACTCGAGGCACTAAGCGTTATCTCCCCCCCTTCATCCTGCTGACTTCCTGTCCCCAAAGGAAATCGATACGGTTCAACCTTTGAACCCTGTGCCACGAGATCACGTTCTTTGGCTTATCAGTGTACTGCATTTTCCCGCGATTTTTATATATATTTTTTTTATTTCGACACGCTATCGATAGCGTTGAGAAAAACGAGGGTTTGAAAAAAAAGGGGGTGGGGGTTCTAAACATGATTTGTTTTTAAGCTTTCCTTTCATTTTGAACTGTTTTCACGTGTTGGCGTATTTCGGAGATAAGATGAAATGCAATAACTGTGTCGGGTTCAGCGTTGCCAAATTGTATGTGCTATTTGTGGAAATGTTTTTAAGCCTTGGATAATTCATTGCACAACTAATTTTTATTTAACCAATTATTCTTTAGCTTAACAAGAATTAAACCAAATAGCGCATGATTCTCTTCATTAAAATTGAAACGTTCTTTAAATTACAGTGTATTAAAAAAATTTTAAAAATCTTTTTTTGAAATCATTAGTTTTCAGCTTATTTTTTGATCATATTAAAATTCGCAAAGAGTACGACAATAAAATTGCTTTATGTAAAGCTAGTAGGTACACAAGAGAAAATCTTACAAAATAAAACAATTCTTTTAAGACTTTGAATTCTATACGTTTTTTTTTCCCACTTGTTTCGTTTAACAAAAACAATTTATGAATAACTTAACCAAGGTAGACCACCCAACACCATTCTACAAGTCTATACATTCAGTACAAATTTTGTAAGTCTATATGTTCAGTACACATTTTGTAAGTCATTATGTTCAGTACACATTTTGTAAGTCTTTATGTTCAATACATATATATTCTATTAGTCTATTTGGCCTATACATATTCTAAAAGTCTATATGCTCAATACATATTATAAAAGTCTATATGCTCAATACATATTTGGACACATGTACGTTACACAGGATATGTCACTTTAAAACAACTAAACCTATTTCAAAGGCTTCGTAGCCCTGAACATCTGGTAGGAGATTCTTGATGGCTTATTGGTTTGTTGTTACATGTCATGCTAACGCACATCTTAGCCACTGTTGATATCAAATACATTCATGTGAGCCCCGGCGATTGGAATTTTAAAATTCGTATCCTATTTTTACACACTAAAGAAAATTAAAACAAGTTCAACCTTCTAACCATCACACGTGAATCTTTTTTTAACGTATCGGTGGAAATCCGAGAGGTACATACGTATGGGCCCCTTGCACATTAAGAGTCCCCCCGCCCCTTTTTCCCCCTTACCCAGATGTATGAGACACTTCCTGGGAGTGAGTCACACTCGGTTCCGGCTCGGAAACACTCTAATAAATTACACCAGGAAGTCTCGGGGAAATGCGCCCAGCGCCGAAGATGGGGAAAGTGTACCTGGTAGTCTTTGGAAGCCTCGTTGCCGTCAGTCGTGGTGGACAGCTGGGTCAGCTTCTGTTTGGACCTGGCGTGCCGCTTGATCAAGTAGATGGTGACCACCGCCAGCACCACACCGGCAATGGTGCCCACCAGGATGAAGGTCAGGACGACATAGCGGTTGTTTTGTTTCACCTCCACGCGGTTACCCTGGTTGGAATGAGGAAAAATGTTAACATTATATTTTAATTAATTTTAAAACAAAGAGAAAGATGAAATCGGGTAATCCTATATAACGAAAGGCAATTTTCTGTCTGTTCTGTCCGGTCATCTATAGCGATTGGTCCCTCAAACACATATGACTCCTACAGCCAATCATATTGAACACCTTTACGCGGACGTTCAAAACTAGTTACTTTTGGTGCAGTATTTCTTCCAAGACTTTATTTTGAGTTATGTGCTTTGGGATTTGTAGTCAAAAGCTCTGTTTTTACGAGTTATTTATTTTAACTATAATGAATAGTATTTTTGACGTGATGCACATGAAATGCCGGTCGAGACGGCTGTTGGGAGGACGAACGGTGGCGGAACGTCCTTGGACGGGCTTTGTTGCTCGCACTAAATAACAGAGCATATTATATTCAATGATCCATATCTTTTAAGTTAACAGTGGTTCCTTGCAGGCCATTAATATAAACTCAAATAAATAATGTATCATCATCTTCGCACTGAATTCGAGCCGTAATGCGCTCTTACTGACTGCTTACTCTGTCGTGCGCTAGATTATTTTTTGTTTCTCTAAACACCCTAAATACCCCAATACAAAGGCAACATTTACCTTCAGTGGCGAACAAAGAAAGCTTCAATAGCCATTAACAACTTGTCTAAATAACGTCAATATAAGGACGCATTGGTTAATTTCACATTTGAGATACTGTGTGGATTTAAAAAAAAAGATTCTGCACCACTTCCCGCATTTTAAACGCCAATGAAAGAATGTTTTGTAAAGAATTACATTGTGAGATAAGAAATAAAAACAAAGTAAGCTATTTTTTAAAATTCTGTCAAAATCTTAATTTCCCATAAGGCTTTTGCGTTAATTTCCTATGATAATCTGAAGGCGGTGGGAAAGCCAAAAACCAACAGGCGCATAAAATCCGTTGTCTCTAAAATGAACCACGATGAATAATTTAAGCACCTAGACATATCAAGTCAGTTGTCGTCTGAAGATGCAGATAGAGACACGAGATCTTAACGTGAGAGTGTGTGAATTGAAACACCATCTTATCACACGGGTGATGATGGAGACTTGTGATCAAGCAGTGTTCAGGCACTCATTGTTCGGGTCTCCCGCCTTCTGTTCTAGCAGTTCGCTGCAACTGCGCCTGTCTGTTGTCGGCCCTGCTGACGAGTCAGTTTTGGGGCCCATTAAGAGTTAAAATGAAAGGATTGTTAAAAACCTAATGTTCTTATCCGTATTAAGCTTTGACTAATGCGCTATTGATGATGAACATTTAATTATGCACTCATGCACTTCAAAAAATGTATATTCCCATTGCAATTATGCACTGCCTATACACTAATTTTAAAATCACTTATTCGGCATTGCTATTATGCACCCGTAAATTTTGCCTATATAATAATTAATTTATCCACTTTTTATTCTTGCATATTTGGTAAGTATTTTTTTTACTTTTCTGTTGTATATTTGGTAATGTTTATACGTATTTCAAAATTGCCTTTTCTGTAATAACCTTGTGCAATTTTTAATTTTTCATAGTTACTAATGCATGTACTGAAGTACTTTATATGTACTTTTATTATTGCATTTTCACTAATGTAAATCTTTAATTTATGTATATTCAGCCACTATATTATGCACTTTGAATGTTGCATATTTAGTAACGTTGTTCCAACAATGCACTTTCAATGAGATGCACTGCCAATGATTTAAATGTACCTGTTCTGTGCATTTGGCGGTCAAACAGACCTGGACTGAATCCCAGATTCTGGCCAGGTTTAAAAGTCCAGAAATCACGTCAGCAGCTCACGATTTTCTTAGTTAAACTCTCCCACCCCCACCCCCGCCCTTTCCTTTACTTTCCCGTTGGGGGA
Source organism: Ampullaceana balthica (assembly GCA_944989445.1). Lineage (NCBI taxonomy): Eukaryota > Metazoa > Mollusca > Gastropoda > Lymnaeidae > Ampullaceana > Ampullaceana balthica. Next base: position 386,362 of record CALYLW010000316.1, on the reverse strand, counting down.
CATCGACACATTCATTTCACTATTACGATCCTCGTATTCCACCAAATCACGGGTAATACAACGGGTATAATCACCCGCTCCCCCAGTCCAAAGTGTTTTTAAATCCCTTATATTAACTTCGCGGCCGTCTCTGTCTTGGGCTCGGCGGGCGGGCGGGCGGAAAAACAGAAGTCAAAAATGACCCACTTCCCATGATCCGATCGAACTGAAATTTGGCACACGGACCCGTCTGACCTAACAATGCATCGAATCAAAATTTCAGATCGATCGAACGTACCGTAATTAAATTAATGCATTTTTAGTTTATCCTTATATGAGGTATGTAATTTAAATTCACGGTTTGTTTTTGTTTTTTTCTCCCACTTCCACGTGAGTTTGAGTTGACGCCGACCGTCGTGTTGACGCCGACCGTCGTGCCGACACCCCCTTACATCCCACCCCCATTTAATAAAGACAAGGGACATCACTCGGTGTCAGTCTGTAAATGTTTGAAAATAATCAATACTGTTAGTTATGTCTCATATATAAGGGATTTATAGTCAAAAACTTTGTTTTTACGGGTTTGTTTTATTTTAAAATTGAGACGGGCAACATGAAATAGATTGAAATAGATTGAGATAGATTGAGGGAGTTACACATGTAAAATATTTGGTCATAACCCAAAGCCCACGCCAATGATTTTAAGAAAATCAAAATTTAAAATAAAAAATAATAAATAAGATCGTGACAGGTAATTCTCGGAGCAATGACTAAATTGTGTTTCGATTTTTTGCAGAACGTTATTTTGGCATGGCAAAAAATGACAATGCAGCAAGTTTACATCATTGTGTTTCAAATTATTCGATTCCCAATAACCGTCGACGGCACAAACTCGATCTATAACAGTGAACATCGAATCTAATTCCAATTTGGCCAGACCGCCTATCACAACGGCGCCTCGGAAAGAGCCAATCAAACGGAGAATAAAAGCTAGGAAGGGGAGGGGGACGACAATAAGGACCCCAAAACAACACGTTAGCGAACAATAACAGCAACAGGGTAACGTTGATTTAACCACACACACAACAAACAACAAAATTCGTTTACTGAAGGGAATGTGATTGTTGTAGTCAATAAGTGTTGGTATCTATTCACGCTCATGACGGCGAACGGCCCGTTTAAACGAGCTGGCATTTGGCATCCCTGACGATAATTAAAGATGAATAATAAAAACAACAACAACTGCGAGTGCTAGAGGTCATTTAGAAGTAGCCAGGATAAAGGAAGGAAGGAAAAACAACATCTCATTACCACCATCCTGTGATTGGTTTGTGCCCCCCCACCCAAAGCCCACTATATAGAAAGGTGGGGGTAAGGCCTCTGAAGGGAACACAATGTGTGCGCGGGGAGGGGTGCTGTGGTGAGGGGGGAGGGGTGGCTGGCTGCCTGCAACAATAAATAGGTTTAATCACAGTACGATATGTTCGACGGGCAGATCGGCTCTCGGAGACCGGGCTGGGATGAAACAGTATAGATCCTGGAGGGCTGAAGGGTCGGGCGGGGATGTGCGGGTGAGGGGGGAGGGAGTGGCTGAGAGACAGACCAGGACCCTTAAGGGCGTATGTAAATAAGGATGGGGGTGATGTCATGGCTCTGGAAATGTGACCGCGGGAAAAGTTAATCGCGGCATGGGAGAAAACCCTGGGGGGAAAAGGGGGAGGGAAAAAAGCAAGAGCTGTCGAGCTTTATGGTCAAGGTATTGGGTAATATTTACAACTGATTGAATCGCGGGATCTAATGATGGACAGGTGGCGGTGATTAAAGGTCCAATCATGACAGTCGGATGGTGGACCCGGAAAGTCAAGCTATAGTGAAAATATGTTAATGGTGCGGTGAACTTTCGTATCACTTCAATAGTGAATGTCAGTTTGGCTGAAGGGCAAAGATACGTATTTCTATTACGAAAGTAATTTGGTGGACTGGTAGTGATACTTGTGATTTCTTTTAACACAAGTCGATTGGTGCATTGGTAGAGATACTATGATGAGCTTTGTGGAGTTGAAAAAAAATACGTATGATTTCTATAATAAAAGTTATTTCGTCGAGTAGCTAAGACAAGCAAGGGTAATTCATGGTAAATCATGAATTTCAGATTTAAAAAAAAATTCATTTTCTGAGATTTTCCTTTTCCTAGCATGAAATAATACTGGTATAAATAGTTGGCCGGTTATTATTTACTATATATATGGTGAGACCTGTACTAGAATATGCATCTTCTGTATGGGACCCATCCACCAAAGAAAACATTGATAAACTAGAACAAATTCAAAAAAGAGCTGCCAGATTCATTACTGGAGAATACTTCGAAACTGACAAGAATAACACCATTAGTTAAATCATTAAACCTTGAAACACTAGAGGATAGAAGAACCAAAAGCAAAGTAGTAATCATACATAAAGCAATTAATTCTAATTTAGAAATACAACACAAAGATAACTTAATACAACCCTCTGATAGACATAAGGATAAAAACACCTTTCTTATTCCGTATGCAAGAATAAACACATACAAGTTTTCCTTCTTCCCGTCTGGAATTCGGGCGTGGATGGGTTGCCTGAAGAATCCAGGAAAACCAACACTTTATCAACATTTAAATCTCTAATAAAAATGCAGGACTAAACACCAACCATAGATAAGCGTAGGACGCAATAATCTTCTGTATAGAAGGAGCGTCTGTAAACAGATAAGATAAGATAATATATAAATACATCAATTTGGTTGGTCTCAATGACTGTGTTCGTTCCCTTAGCTTTTGGAAAATGAGTTTTGTTAGGGAGGGAAAAGGTGGGCCTCTCTCAAAAGTAATAGAGGCTATAGAGGTCGTTTTTGTTTGTCTTGAAGATATCTTTTTTTTTGTTGCTCCAAAGAACTCTTCAATTAATTTAACTGATCACAGCTTAAGTTGATCAAGATGTTTAAATGTGTTTTAAGGTAGTGCTAAATAAATAATAAAATAAAACAAACCCGTAAAAACAAAGTTTTTGACTATAAATCCCTTATATATGAGACATAACTAAAAGTACTGATTATGTTCAAACATGACAAATATTTACAGACTGAATCAGTCTTAACTCCCCTTTGCTTTTAACCCGGGTGGGGGGTGGGAGAGGGAACTGTCTTGTCACCGATCGCTGGACCGAGCTCAGCGTGACACGCAAATTGTAAACAAAAGCATGCCGGTGTACCTGGTTAAAACACGAGATGTGTTCACCGAAGGCTGGGGTGAAGTCAAGTGACCCGTAAAATGTAAACGATAGCGACCGCTACATATAGTTTAAATAGATAAACTAAAAATGCATTAATTTAATAACTATACGTTCGATCGATCTGAGTTTTTGATACGATGCATTGTTAGGTGACACGGGTCCGTGTGCCAAATTTCAGCTCGATGGCATGACGGGAAGTGGGGACTTCTAATTTTCCGCGGTGCCCAAAACAGAGAGAGACGGCGGTGAAGTTAATATTATGGGATTTAATAAACTGTGTTCCCATCACGATATAACAAGGAGTAAAGTCTGTAGGCCGATGCTCTTTAATTTATTGTGGAAAATCCAGCGTTTACATTGAACAAAATTTAATTTTTAAAATTTTTATTACCAAAAGCTTTTGCAAAATATTTTACTGAAACGTCCCTTAGAGCACAGGCTCTCAAACTGTTGGGGTCCGCGTAACGACTGCCTGGGGTCCGCGAGAGGAGTCAGAAATTACTTTAATAACTCATCCACAAAACGACAGTTTCTCGGTTTATCTCATAGGACCGTGCAAACATCCAAATAATGATTAATCAATGCGTCCATTTTTACTTGTGATCATTTCTAATTCTATGTATGGGTTCTTCGGTACTCGATCGTGCAGCGTTTTAGGCACGTCAAAAATTGACGCACGAAACCGTCATTGTGATGTTGTATTCGGATCTGGTGGTGAGATCGGTTATTTCCGTTTTACTGCTGTAAATCTCAGGACCAAAAATTTAACTAACTGATTCGACTTCAGATACAAGAAGTTTAGACACTTTGCCTACGGCTGTGTTACCCTTAATTTTGATTTGAAATCAGGCCGCAACCGAGGGTCCAAGAAAAAGTATGTGCCTTGTAATGCGGTTCCTGGAATTAAAAAAAACCTGAAAACCGCTGCCTTAGTTAGACTAACCCTCCACCCCCCGCCCCCCCCCCGCCCCGTTGTAACTAATCTGTGTGAGGATTCTGTCCGAATCTAAAACAAGATTTGATTCTTAGCAACAAGTGGACATTTCCATAGAGCTTAAGCTTTTTTTTTCAAGTGCTGGTCTCCTGTTTTCTTTCTTTACAAGGGGGCTGGCTAAGATCAGTTTGAGCACCGCTAATTTACATGGGTGCAGTTGGGTAATGAATGATGAGAGGTTTTTTTTTGGTTGAAGGGAGAGCTGGGGCGGCGGGGGTTGGGGAGTAGTTCTTGTAAAATGCTGATTACAGCTCCGCTTTGGGGTGGACATATTTGCATTGGCCAAATTCAGAAATCGGATCGAAGTGACTGTGTAATTGCGAGCAGCCAGCAAGTGTGCAGTGCCGCGGTCGAGCCGGGGTTCGACATTTTGTTTAGTAGTCTTGAGGGATCAGTGCAGAATCGATGAGACGCGCAAAGGCTTGAATAAAAGTGTGCAAATCTAAGATGCTGATAGATGTTAAAAAATCTATTTTACAACTCGTGAGAGGACAAGAGATAACGTTACTTTGAGTCAGTGAATAGAAAAAAAAAGAAAGTAGTCATTAAAAAAAAATCTTTCCACCAGCTTATGATATATTGAAGCAACTCAAAAAGTAGAAAATTTACATTTTGGCGAATCTGATTATAAAAATTGTTTTTTAACAAACAATTCATTTTATATCTTCATTGTATATGTTAGGCTACAATTGACAGACCTTTTAGCTACGAGCCAAACATTTACTAGAGTCTAACAGATGAACCTCAAGGTAAAGTCAAACAAACCCATGAGAACGGACCAGCAATGAATTTGTTAACCAAACCGAGGTATCTATTCTCTAATTTAACAAAAAATGATAAAAAAGGTCACGGTAATCCAAGCCAATTCAATCACAGTCAAAACCCAATGTACAATGACCTACTTCTAACGGTACTTCATCTCCCTCTCTCTCTCTCTCTCTGCCACCACTCCATTAAGTACTCAAATACTTCCACCCCGAGCCCCGGGTCTCCCATTAAATACTCAAACATTCCCACCTCCACCAGATGCCACCTTCCAATTACAGTTGTTGAGAGACGCCATCAAAATTAGCAATGGCCGAAGTATTTTTTATTCTTTAATTATTTTTTCAGCCGTTGTAAAAAAAAACAACCATATGTGAATGTCAACACCCCCACTCCTCATTTCCCTTTACTGGCCTAACCTCCGATCTTTCATGGCTGATTTATGGCACAGAGCCACTATGGGAGCCCGCCCAACTGAAAAAGAAGTTTTCACCATAATATTTTCCCTCCGGGGGCAGGTGTCCGAGAGACGGGCCCCAGTTGTCGTTCGAACCACAAGCGAGGAAGGCTGCTGGTGTGTAAATGGTCAAGCTGAGGGTGATGTCGAAAATAAAGATTTTGAAAAATAATCAGTTTAGTTTTTCTTTTCTCTCTGTGTTTGAAACAATAAAGACGGCCTATCATCCGATAACTATTTGTTGTTTTTTAAGTTTTTGCTTTAAATTAAGCCGTAAACCAGGCGACCACATTGATCATTGATGTCTCTAACTAAAAAAATTAATATATCTCTATAAAATTTATGTAAATAACACCCTATATCCACTTTCAACCACCGCCTTAATTCCGTTTAAGACGTGCACTCTATCCACACATTAACCCGTCTAAACCAAAGACACCGCCGCGCTACTGAACACGGGGTTTTTAACGAGTCTCACGCATGCGCTGTAGTCGGGTGACAAATTAGCCTCTGACAAGTCTTTAGTGTTGCGCTGACGACGGTGGTGTGTTTTTTTAAATGATGGATAGTTTACAAGGTTTACAACGAAATTGGCATTGATCGCCTCATTTAGGTATAGTTATAGAGGGCAGCACGTTGGAAGAGCGTGTGGGGGGTAAAGGCAGAATGTAGTAGGGGTTCTTAAACCATTTTTGCGGCACCACACCCCCTCTTGATTTTGAAACGTTTTCCGATAAACCCATCGTTACGTCATTTCTAGCTATCCTCCATACCCAACAATTAAGAAAAAAATTAATAGAAATGCAAATAAGTCAGATTTTACTATTCTTAAGCTGCCCTAAATAAAAACTTCCGCTACCCTTTTAACTGTCTACCCTGATACTGTCAGCCCCGCCCCTGATACTGTCATCCACACCATATGACACTGTCAGCCACACTCCTGGCACTGTCAGCCCCGCCCCTGATACTGTCATCCACACCAAATGACACTGTCTGCCACACCCCTGGCACTGTCAGCCTCACCCTATAACACTGCAAATCCCCTGACGATGCCATATTTCTCATACTGTCAGCCCCACCCCTGATACTGTCATCCACACCATATGACGCTGTCTGCCAAATTCCTGACACTGTCTGCCACACCACAGGCACTGTCAGCCACACCCCTGACACTGTCTGACACAACCCTGGCACTGTCTGCCACACCCCTGGCACTGTCTGACAATGTCTGACACACCCCTGACACTGTCTGACACAACCCTGCCACTGTCTGCAACACCCCTTGACACTGGCACTTCCCTGACACTGTTAGCCACACCCTTGACATTGGTTGTCACACCCCCTGACTCTGCCTGCACCATCCCCGACACTGTCTCCTGCCCTCCTGGCTCTAAAGCCCCAGCAGTGCTATACAGTATATGTCTGCTATAATATTTTGTGCACGCACACAAGACAAATTGAAAGGTTGTAGCGTCCAACGGGAAAACTAAACTTGTTATGGGGAGAATAATAACCATATTGGCATTTAAAAAATAATATATATATAGATTATAGAATCATTATTATTTTTTTAAAAATTTATTTTTATTTTTACAAAATAGGTTGAAGTGATATATCATCCGACTAGAATAGTCTGATAAGTTTAGAGATCAAATATTATACTGTAAGTAATAATCTTTTTATTGGGAAAAAAATATTAACATTAAAAAAAAACACACTTTTAACGTCAAGTTTAACAATAAAGTAAATACTTTCACTAATATGGTCAAATTGCAGCTTAGGGAAAAAAAAACTTTATTGATCGCTTTACACATAGACCTATGGAAAGCTTTAGGTAGCCTAGTAGAAAGCATAAATGAGTGCTTTATATGCAGTATTTAGATGACTGTAGCTTTGATTGTATATACCTTAAAATATGTCAATTTGGGCTGGGCTAGAGAGAATCACAGGTGAATAGAGTCTAAATATATCAAGAAACTAATTATAATAAATGACCTTGCAAAGAACAATTAAAATATAGAAAGCTTTGACTATTAAGGTGGGTCTGAGCGTCTTCGATGGATTTCAAAATATATCTGACTACTGTAATAATTTTATTAATCAGACTCAAAAAAAATAATTGTGAAATACATTGAATAAGAAGAACACGTTAGAGGAAAGCAAAAGTGCATAAACTGCTTTGAATTATTCATATCTTTGAAATGTATGGAGGAGAGATTTGTTAAAATACCGTATTGAAAGACACATTATAAAGCTATAAAATAGGCTGAAAGAATAGAATCAGTGTTAAGGTATGCCTAGCTACCACAGACGTGCATCTCTTACCTTGTAGACATGCCACCAGTCGGTAGGGCGCCTTCAGATCTCCTTCGAACAGAACATGGGCTCGGCTTTAGAATTGATATTACGCTACTACAACAGGTCTTCTAGGGCGGGACGAAGGTAAAAAAAAATCCTCCTTGATTGAGGGCTGCATTTGCATAAATCGATATCTGGTCTCTACTCCCTTGTTTCGTGGAGATATTCTTTTCTTTTTTTTCAGCTTTGTCGTGAGTGTGTGCGCGCATTCCGGAACTGCATTAAAAAAAAGTAGTTTCGAAATGAAACCGAGGCTTTGTGTCAGACACGAGGCGGCATAAGACGTTAATTAGTTCGAGCTTACTGGTGGGGCTTTATAGGTATTGATCTATGCCGGATAGCAACTGGATTTATTCATCAAGTATTAGGTGACACACCGAGGAACACCTGTCGGCTGGACTGGTTGACAGCGGCGGCGCCTTAATCGCAGCTCGATGTACAGGGATCCTCAAACGGAGACACACCTTGATCGCTCCTTTGATTAAAAAAAAATAATTTCACTGCTAAGAGTCTTTATTTTTTCCTTCCTCTCCTTTTAAAATTGTATTGTTGTTAGGAATAATTCTATCACCGCTATCATCTAAGCACTGTTCTTCAACGGGGGAAAAAAAAAGAAGAAAAGAAACTCAGAGCGCTTTCTGAGCTCCATCTCTTCGGAAGTCAGAGTGGACACTGTGACGTTTCTACTAAGTTGTGGCGAGAAAAATCTCAACGTCGAGGAGGAAGTAAGTTCTTACAAGAATCTCGCGGTTTCTCTCTTCTCTTCCACCCCTCCCCCAACCGTATCGAACCCCCTCCCCCTTCCCTGCATCAACATAACCAAGACATCGGCACGAGTCGTGAGGACGTGGGTGGGTGGGGGTTGGAGGGAGGGAGAGACCAAATCCCCCCTCCACTCTACGCCACCCTCACCCCAGCCTCCTTGTTGGAAGGGCACGGCCGCCGCTGTTGCTACTTGCTCACTGGTTAGCGCCTGGCTCTCAAACCTATTGATCAACAGATTTTTACATTCCCGCCCAGAAAGGCCAGCTGACCAAAGACGTTGCTATGACAACGCAAACTGTCGGCAGTGGCAGAGATCCTTGGAAGCTCCTACATTAACACAAGCTTGTCTTCCCCTTTTATTGATTGGGCAATCTCGGCCAGCACCCCCCTCCCCCCCTGGAGCCGCCACCCCCCCTCACCCCCTACCCCACATGCTCTTGTCGTTGTCGGTAACCAAGGATTTTACCGGCCAACTTCACTAATGACTGCGACATCGGCGACCACCAGACCCACCGTGTCAACGCCTCCCCAACCCATCCCCGTCCCCCTCCCTCATCCCCCCTCTCTCTTTTACGAAGGAGAAAATTTGAGTCATCACGAATTTCGACTGAAATCATGCGAGGTATTAATTTTTTGACACAATTCTTTGCGAAACCAAATTTTCGTTTTTTTAAAAATACAAATATATATACATTTATCATTGTTTTTATAATATTAATATATTATTTGGACTTAAGCTGCAAAGTTACAAGTACAGCGGCCATCATTTTCTAATACAAATTGATGGTCTTGTTCACAACCTCTGCCAATGATGATGGTCTTGTTCACAACCTCTGCCAATGATGATGGTCTTGTTCACAACCTCTGCCAATGATGATGGTCTTGTTCACAACCTCTGCCAATGATGATGGTCTCGTTCACAACCTCTGCCAATGATGATGGTCTCGTTTACAACCTCTGCCAATGATGATGGTCTTGTTCACACCCTCTGCCAATGATGATGGTCTTGTTCACAACCTCTGCCAATGTCGATGGTCTCGTTAACAACCTCTGGCATTGATGATGGTCTTGTTCACAACCTCTGCCAATGATGATGGTCTTGTTCACAACCTCTGCCAATGATGATGGTCTTGTTCACACCCTCTGCCAATGATGATGGTCTTGTTCACAACCTCTGCCAATGATGATGGTCTTGTTCACAACCTCTGCCAATGATGATGGTCTTGTTCACAACCTCTGCCAATGATGATGGTCTTGTTCACAACCTCTGCCAATGATGACGGTCCTGTTCACAACCTCTGCCAATGATGACGGTCCTGTTCACAAACTCTGGCAATGATGATGAAACCATTAAATCACATCGCCGTCTGCACCAACGTTTCCACATAAATATTTAATTAATTCTCGGCCCTGATGTTCCACGACTTGGTCATTTTCTAAGTTTTCTTTGAACTCGTGTTTGTGTTGGTGAATGGGCTGTGTGTGTGCGTGCACGCGCGTGTGTGGACAGCTTTGTAGTTGGTTATCTATAGCCGTGGCAGCAAAAAAAATATATTGGAAATGAATATCAAGTGATGCTTGTTACACTAACTGTTCACGAACACATCCAAAAACCAACGTGTGTTCAAGAATAGAAAACTTGAGCTAGTCGTCTCTAATGTTCCCTCTAAGTTTCGTTGGTCCGTGTGCAAATTAAAAAGTCTCGTGTGCAAATTTGCAAAACACTCATTTTGTGTGCAATATTTTAAAAAATTTGCAGCACGGTAATTCTAAACTGCTGCACGACCGAATAGCCGCGCACGGCCGTGCACCTTAAAGGGAACATAGGTTGTCTCTTGATGGTGATCTACACCTGACATATATTTTATTTAAATTGGGTCTGATTTAACAGGAGTGGAATAATTTGATTGTCAAATACAATAGGTCGGACAGCAGTGGACGATTCGACTGTTGGCCACTGTGAGCCCAGGACCCATACAGGCAAAGTGAGGCAGAGGATGCACGGAAAAGCAAGACTTAAATATCCAGCCTTTTACAAGTCATATTTAAGTACATTTTTTCTTAATAATCCCTATGTAACGCTATGCAACGCCACACTTAGTCGATTTAATAAAAAACGACAAACTGCAAGATGAGGAGTGAAATAATGATCGATCAAATTCTGTGATTATTTCTGCTTAGTTTCAAATCCACCGCCACACATTCATATAAAATAAAATATGTATCAAATATCTTGCTATCTATACGTCACGGGTAATCGCAAACGATGGCACCATGATACCCCCCTAACCCTAACTGTTCACACGAGACACACACTGGTACTAACCACAGCCACCACTCCACATGATCCACACACACAGGCACTAGCCAAAGCCATCACTCCACATGATCCACACACACAGGCACCAACCAATGCCAACTCTCTACATGATCCACACACACTGGCACTAACCAAAGCCACCACTCCACATGATCCACACACACAGGCACCAACCACAGCCCACTCTCTACATGATCCACACACACTGGCACTAACCAAAGCAATCACTCCACATGATCCACACACACTGGCACTAACCAACGCCATCACTCCACATGATCCACACACACAGGCACCAACCACAGCCCACTCTCTACATGATCCACACACACTGGCACTAACAAAAGCCCACTCTCTACATGATCCACACACACTTGCACTAACCACAGCTACCACTCCACATGATCCACACACACTGGCACTGGCTAGAGCCCCCTCTCCACATGATCCACACCATTGCGCACCGCCTATTGTCCACATGATCCACACACACTGGCACTAACCGCAGCCCACTCTCCACATGATCCACACACACTGTCACTAACCGCAGCCCACTCTCCACATGATCCACACACACATGCACTAACCGCAGCCCACTCTCCACATGATCCACACACACTGTCACTAACCGCAGCCCACTCTCCACATGATCCACACACACTGTCACTAACCGCAGCCCACTCTCCACATGATCCACACACACATGCACTAACCACATCCCACTGTCCACACGATCCACACCAAGGCCCATTGTCCTCATGATCCACACACACACACACACCCAAAACACCTTCCCAGAAAAGCCCTCTTTGCTCAGCCTAGGGAATCTTCGATTGGCGAGCACAATTTGAAACAAAAAGAAAGATACTTAAAACGACATTTTCCGGGCTCAGGGCTGGAGGTCAAGACAAAGTAACGTAGTGCATGGTTCTTTTCACGATGTTGCTTCTCGGGCAAGTTCTGTAGAACTAGACTCAATAATGGCTATTAATACGCACGAAGACATGAGCTGCATCTAAAAGAAAAGGGACATCTTATGATCCAAAAAATAAGCCAATAGAAACAGGTAAAGGAAAGAATAGTTTAAAATATCGATTCATTTGATCAGCATGTAAAATTTATTTTAATTTGGAAGTCATGATCTTGTTGTCACCCTTCCTCTCACCCCACACAAATCATAAAAACATAAACAGAAGTTGAGTTTTTTGTCGCCTCAAATGTTATCAGAAATAATGTCATGAATTTTGACGTTGCGTTTCCGGTTTTTCTTTGGGTTTTTTTTTAAAATTGAAAGAGAGCCGCCAGTTTTGTTTTTCCAGAAACCCCACATAGAAATTTAGAGATACAAATTGAGTAGTTGAAATATAGAGAGTGACTTAGAAGGGGAATTACAGAAGGGCGCTAAATGGAGATAAAGAGAGCTAGAGAGAGAGTGAGAGAGCAAGAGAGAGAGAGTGAGAGAGCGAGAGAGAGAGAGAGAGAGAGAGAGAGAGAGAGAGGGAGAAAGAGGGGGGGGGTGAGACACAAAACAGAGAAGAGACAGAAAGAGGATGAGACGAAGAGAAAATGCCTATTAGCCAAGATGTCTGTCGCGGTGCTCTGTATCCGCCGTCGTTTCCATGGTAACAATAAACTTTAAAGGCTAAGGCTTCCGGTCCGCCATTTTCTTCCTAAAATCCCTTGAATAGTAGCAAATTATTCTCTACCCTTGCACCAATCATCGATCACCAGCCGAACAGTGGCTGGCTCGGGGCTTTTTACAGGCTCGGAAGAATCCGGTTCTTTTCAAAATGATAGCCACGGGGTGGGGGGTGGGGGAAGGGAGGAAGGAGAGAAATGGACGAGGTAAAACGGGAGAAAACGTCCCCCACCCACCCACCCACCCACACATACACACACACACACAACAGTGTCCTTTTAAAGGCGTGAGTAGCATTTCTTGCTTGAAGTTTATTATTCGATGAATGGTATTCAATGATATTAATTTAGGGATTGCTAATTGAAATGCATGGGGCTATTATAGCAAACTGAGAAAAGCGCATAAGGCCACATGGAGAGGACGACTTCGTGAGATGGTGTCGAAGACAATGGTTGGATTTCAAGTTGAACACGAGACGTTTGACATTCAGCGTAAGGGTTAACTGTTAAAAACTAGTTTCGTTGGTTTTTTTTTCTTTTCTGGCCTGGAATATTCCGTATCAAGTGGAAGAATTGAACAGGAACACGAGTAGTCAGACGAAATATATCAGTTACTCCCCTTTAGAATGTTCTCTGTGTCTTGATATTGGTTCTAATCATTAAAATACTTAAGCCAAAGATACTGCTTTAAAAAAAAAGTTCCTGTAATTCTTTAAAATAAATAAAATATATCTAATTCGTTGATATTTAACAACAGAAACATGTTTTTAAAGAGGTAGGATATTCTTAGTTCTAGATCAAAAAAAGCTTCAAATAATTTAGGTTTAAAATGGGCAAGTAAAATCGTTTTGTTGCTATCTGCGGTCACATTTTAAATTTTGATTTTTTGTTGTTTTTGGAAGGAATCAGCGACATTATCTCCATTCACCTGTCAAAATGGCGGGGGCTGCGATACCCTAGGGACCGTCTTTCATTTACCTTTTAAGGCTCAACAATTTCGAGACTTCTGCCCCTTTGCCCGACACGAGATAATATAATTTTGTTTTCTCAATAAATCACTCCACAGCGTCAGATGTTCTCTGAGTATGAAATGCTGAAACGTATTCAACAAAACGATGCTTCATCAGTCTTTAGGCATTTTCCTTTCAATACTCGGTTGTCTACCTTACTTTCCATGCCATCATCGCTACCTCATCTAAACAGAATGGCGGGAAGTCAAGTTAAGGATATTGGACACGGACGCTTGTCTTTTAAGAACGTTAATCCGCTTGTTAAGGCCCGACAATATTTTAAATACATCTGAGATTTATTTTACTGTTACTGAAAAGTCTCATGTTCCAAAATTTGACGAATAACTTATACAGGCCTTGTCATAATATGGCGGATATCTAAAAATAAAAATATTTGGGCTATGTATATATATTTTTAAAGACAAGTTTAATAAAAAAAATAAATAAAAGATACGAGTCAATATATAAATGTAGGTATATTGAGAAGGATGTATCTGATCAGCTATTTGTCAATTATTCCTTAATTTAAGACAGCTTATTGGACTTGAAAAGGGAAAAAAAAACAGGTTAATAATTTTACTATGCTAACAATGTTAAGAACATTTTAATTCGACTGTATGTATGCTTCAAAACATTGTTCCGCTTAAATTTAATATAAAAATAGAACATTACTCATTGAGCTATGACATTTTCCGGTTTTAGAAATGACAGAGCCTATAAGTTATATTTTTAAAAAATAATTATGATAGTTATTAACACCTTTATTAAAAGTAATATTAAAAGTAGTCACACTCAAATGTCTCAAACGTCTTTGGGGGAGGTGTTATAAAGGCCATCCAAGACAGTGGTTTTATCATAGAAATATATTGCGGAAGCCACATCACTGCTGTGAGAGACGCGTTGTTGTGTTTACATTGTATGAGCATGCAAGGACGTGACCTAGAATGAAACACGTGGTTTGTGATGTGAACTGTAAGCGTGCGTGGTCATGGACTTGGAGGGGATCCGACTATAAATGTACGGTTCAAGAGGTGACCGAGGTTGATTGCATACGAGCCGCTTAGGTGGTTGATTGTGCAGTTGATCCCAGTTGATGTTATAGAGTGATTAAAGACAGTTGTTAACTAGAACACAGAGTGTGTTAAAAGCCTTGTTACTTGACTATAACTTCTATTACAACTGCAGTTACGGTTTTTCTACAAGGCTGTCCCGTTAAAAACTTGTCAAGTAACACTTAGTACGTTATGCGCAGGCAACCCCATCCCTGTGATGTCATGATGATGTCATGATGATGTCATGATGATGTCATGAATAGATACTCACATCTCGACCTACTCCCGACCTTACAACGATGATGCCAGTGGCTTTCTTCAACTGCTCGTTGACATTTTCTGAAACAGATGAAAGAAAGAGGTGGAAATGAAACGTTTGCGACCTCATGCTGTGTTGTTTATTTCACAGTAAACACGTGTTTATTTTTCAATTCAACCGCGTACCTTACAGGTGCCCTGGTAATTTAAGGTGGGTGGGTAGATTAAGGCCCGCGGGCTTCATGCGGACCACGGGCCATATGCGTTTCAATACGGTTTTGTGTGCGGCCCTCGTAAGCCTACAGCGAATAGATTTTTTTTTAAAGTCGACATGTTTGTGCTTGCACTGGGGTTGATTTTTTAAAGGCGTAGGCCTTAAAAGTTTCACGACCCAATGAAAAGTGCGACCATCGCTGGTTTAAAAAGTTCTTGGAGTAAATGACGTAGGTTTGGGGTAATGCGCGGATTTTCCGCTTGGGGTAGCACTTTAAAGCAGAATGTTAGTAGACAAACTGATACATTAATTGTTATATCTTGAATAAACATCTTCATTGATATTACCTGTAGCCATGAGATCATATGACAAGATATTCAAACCATTTTTGACCTCACCAAATTTTTTTTTATTTAAAAAAGCTATAATTATTCTCACAATTAATTTAAAGAAATAAAATAAAAACATTTTTGTAGCCAATTTCTCTAATATGGTTGTAAAAATGCGTGTACTCGTATGTGGGAGGGGGGCATTATTTGAAAGGAGCGCTGTATCTATCACTTTCTGGAGAGGAAAAAAATTGTTTTTATTTAAAAAGTTTATAAAACACTATTTAATTTTTAAAGGAATAGATACCGTCTTTTATTTCAATTGTTATTTATATATTATTCAGTAAACATCAACTCAAGGGACTACCAATTGAAAGTTGCTTTACCTTCGATAATTTCTTTGCTGCAACGAAAAATGGAGCAAGATTGAGATGCTATTACTTTGTTTAAAAAAAAATATCGTTCGAAAAGATTTTGTTTAACTTTGTCGCTGGCTATGTGACGACAATACCATTTTTTTTCTTTGGCTTCCCAGCCCGTGCATTTTATGCATTGTCCCTAGATTTCTCTCAATCGAAGTGGAGCCAATGTTCCAGAGCCATTTCAAAATCCTTGTCCCGTACATAACATAACGATGAGATATGCTGATGTTTTGGAGTGTCTTTTAAAGGTTTCAACAAACTGCAGCAAAGTTGAAGCTTAAATATACCAGGGAAATGTCTACGGAATCAAAAGTATCGGATGGCACCGCGGGTGTGCAGTGTCATCTGTCATGGGATATGTCATGTAATCACTCGCATCTACGGCGTTAAGCGTACCCAAAGACAAACACCGGAAGTTTAGAGATAACTTGTACAGGCAGAGTGTGATCCTTAAGTGTGGATCCAAGCATCCGTGGACTATAATAAAGCAGGAAGTAAAGAGACTGTCAATTTCTCCCTCCCCCAAATCCTTATCTCAACTCAGACACACACACACACACACACACACACACACACACACACACACACACACACACACACACACACACACACACACACACACACACAAACACACACACACACAAACAAACCACAAACACACGAGAGAAAACAAAAACCAGCAACATGAGCAAATATTTTAAAGATATTAGACGCACACTATTCCCCGTCATCCATATGATGCATTAATACATAATCTATATACCATAATTGTTCATCCCGATCTACCAGAGACTCGTCTTGTTTAATAAATAACACGTCATTTTCCCCAATGAAATAACTGGTCAATAACTAAACGCCTCCTCCCCCCGCCCCCCAATAATCGCACTTATTAGTCACGTTGGCTGGTCGAGACCATGTAGGCATGTCCCTATGTTGGCATTGCTATCATTATTATTATACCTTTTTTTTTAGGGATGCCCGCTTGTGTGCCCGGTGTTCAAGCCCGGCACACGTATAGCAAAGAGATGTTCTCACCAAACATATAGGGGGCGCTGGATGTTACTGTCAACTTGTCACGTGCCCTTATTACTGCCAACTTGGCGGGAGTTTGACGAGAAACAGGTTCCGTCGGCTTCTCGCCCCCGTAGAAACGAGATCAGCTGTTATTATCGTAACCAAGGCATGCCACGCTTTGGGGCGGGGGGGGGGAGGATTAAGTGGGGCGGGGTGGGAGTGGGTGGGATTACGAGTAGGTTGATATCGAATGTGATATGAAAGAGATTAATGTAGTGAAGATGTAACCGTATGTGGAGTTGTGATCAATAGATAAGTGCAGTTCAGTTGCTATAAATGAATGTAGTGTGGCTGCAATATATGAGAAGTGTTTCGTTGACATCGATGGGTGCAGTATTGCGAGATCAGTGTAGAGTACAGTTGATGTTAAGTTGACATCGATGGGTGTATTGTGAGATCAGTGTAGAGTACAGTTGATGTTAAGTTGACATCGATGGGTGTATTGTGAGATCAGTGTAGAGTAAAGTTGATGTTAAGTTGACATCGATGGGTGTATTGTGAGATCAGTGTAGAATACAGTTGATGTTAAGTTGACATCGATGGGTGTATTGTGAGATCAGTGTAGAATACAGTTGATGTTAAGTTGACATCGATGGGTGCAGTATTGTGAGATCAGTGTAGAATACAGTTGATGTTAAGTTGACATCGATGGGTGTATTGTGAGATCAGTGTAGAATACAGTTGATGTTAAGTTGACATCGATGGGTGTATTGTGAGATCAGTGTAGAATACAGTTGATGTTAAGTTGACATCGATGGGTGTATTGTGAGATCAGTGTAGAATACAGTTGATGTTAAGTTGACATCGATGGGTGCAGTATTGTGAGATCAGTGTAGAGTAAAGTTGATGTTAAGTTGACATCGATGGGTGCAGTATTGTGAGATCAGTGTAGAGTACAGTTGATGTTAAGTTGACATCGATGGGTGCAGTATTGTGAGATCAGTGTAGAGTAAAGTTGATGTTAAGTTGACATCGATGGGTGCAGTATTGTGAGATCAGTGTAGAGTAAAGTTGATGTTAAGTTGACATCGATGGGTGCAGTATTGTGAGATCAGTGTAGAGTAAAGTTGATGTTAAGTTGACATCGATGGGTGTATTGTGAGATCAGTGTAGAGTACAGTTGATGTTAAGTTGCTGAAGATAAGTATCTTGTAGCTGTGTGGACAGGACTAGAGCATTGTATGGACAAGTAAAACCAGTGCTAACAACGAGTGGTCAATCAAAGTCATCTGCCATTCAAGTGCATCTCATTGATTTAGATTTATGTTGTTAATAATTGATGTATATTCCCTGAAGAGAGCTTCTAGCCAACCCCCCCCCCTCCTTTTTTTTACGTTCCTTGTTTTCCAGCTTCCGTTTTTCAAATTTTACCCAACCTTGTTGGAACATATTTCTTTCAACTGAACCTGATTGTATTGCCCCCACCCACCCCCCCCCCAACCCCAACTCAACTATACAATGTATGCGAACCTATAAAAAGTGCAAAGTAGAATTAATACTCAACTAACGTAGGGCAGGGCATGTGAGTTCGGACCAATTGGTCACCAGAGGTTACTCATTACCTGACGCAAAGCCCGACTAAAATCACCCTCTGTACAAACTAGTTTATTCGCATATTTTCAGAAAGAAAAATAAGATGATGACTTTGCGTCATCCTTGGTATGGCCTATGGGCAAGTGCCCTTTTCTCTAGACGCCGACGACATCAACAGCGGAGACGACATCAACAGCGGAGACGGCATCAACAGCGGAACGACATCCACAGCGGAGACGACATCAACAGCGGAGACGACATCAACAGCGGAGACAGGGATGTCAAAGAGTCAGAAAGAGAAAAGAAAAAGTACAGACTGGCCTATAGTCATATCTACGATAATGCAATAAATACAATCTGCATCGACTATACAATAAGCTACGTAGATTGGTGGTTTTCTCTCTAAGCTAAGTTTGGTCCCGGTGAAAAGACGTTAAGACTATAAACATGTAGAACCCCTGATTATAACATGTATTGAATTAAGATAACTATCGCGTGATACGAAAAAAATGTCGAGGGCGTGATTTCGTAAGACCGCTATATGAATCCGGAATGTTAAAAGGATTTCACTCCCCGGCCCCACTTTCCAACCCCAACCACACATTTGAAATATATATCACAATGTCTGTCTGCCTGATATTTGACCAGCATTATACACTTATCCATTTTAAAATTTTCAATAATACATCATTGGATTCGGATATGTTAAAATCAAAACCCTCCGACCTTTGCAGCAAAGATCAGTGCTTCTCAAACTTTTTAGTATGGAGGACCGGCAGGAATTTTTCCATTGCACCAGGGACCGGTGAACTGTCATCACTGTACTGACGTGGTAGCGAAATGTAATTTATTTTATTTTATTCGCTTCATTTTATGTGCTTTTTGCAGTAAAATTGACATATCCTGTAGGGTTAGTATTAAAGGTTGCAAATAGAGGATAATAATTACATTTTACTGTCTTTTCTTATTGATAACTTCTGCGGACCGGCAGCAGATGGCTCACGGACCGGCACCGGTCCGCGGACCACACAATTTCAGAAGCACTGACATAGATGACACTTGATCTCTAAAGGGAACAATACACCAATTCCACGATTTAATTATCTAACCTTGGTTCACATGTATTTCTATAACGCCTTTACGGGGAATGTTGTTAAAATTAAATAGGAACAAAACATGCACACTATAAACCATATCCCTTTAAACTTTAGGATGACGACATAAGAAACAAAGACAAAGAGACGCCAATACGACACGTTTGTCACATCTCCCTGTCTCTTTCTCCAGAGACGGTCTTTAGGGAGGGGTAGCGAGTAGAGCAACCATCGATAGAGGATTCTTTACGGCATGAGGATACGCGTATTTAATTCTCTCGGTCCTATCTTTGGCAACCACCAGAGCCACCGCGTACTGCCCAGGCCGCCTCTGCTTTCTCTTCTCTCTCTATCTTATCTTCTTATCTTATCTATACAGACGCTCCTTCTATTCAGAAGATAATTGCGTCCAAAGACCATGACAGATCATCTGTTTGCAAGTGAAGCAGCGTTCACATGCCACGGCTTTGTGGGTTCCACGCATTACCCAGCCGCATTTCCCTAGGCCCCGGGAACAAATCATTGCCTTCACCTGGATTCGAACCCGTGACCATCGGTACGCCAGTCGAGCGCGCTGCCACTCGACCACCGCCTCTCTCTCCTGCTCCCTCTCTTCTCACTCTCGATGAAGTATCATCATTACCTCATCCATTTCATTAAAAAAATATTTATTGTTAAAACAGTTTCAAATGTCAATCCTCACTTAATTTATTTCAATACGAGTCAAAGTCACACGCTGCTGGTGTGGCTCAATCGTAGTTCAAATAAATAAATACGGACTTCCCGGAGATCCTAGGGACTAGCGTCCAGCGTGTTTCCTTTTGCGGGCTTAGACGTGGTCTCTCCTGATATCGTCACGGGGCATCCTGTTTGTTTAAATAAAGGCAAGCACGAATACGTCAGGGCGGCTTTCTGCCCGTGCGGTATGCCAACACAGCACAAATACGGTAAAAGCCCCCTGACAGCGTACGACAATAAAGCATGACAAGCCTATTAATGAACCGCCGCGACACGTATATATTTCCTTGAGACTGTTGTTATAGCCGGACGCCATTAGCCGGAGATTTGATTAGAAGGAGACAAAAATGTACCCCGGTTGGCAGGAGTTTTGTTTTCTTCTGATACTGCGCTTCCCTACCTGCCCAACCACCTTCCCCTCCGCCGATAGTTGACCGGAAATAAAAGAAAAGGACAAAATTAGCTCAAAGTTCACTGGATGTTTGTCTCTCAGCAAAATTGTGCACGAAACGTGACGTGTTCCGGTCTTAGAATTGACAGACGCCATGACCAGCAATTTTCAAGCTCTAAGAAATGAAACTTCCTTTTGCCTCCATGGAAAAAAAAGTCTTCTTATTTGAATTTAATCGGCACATATCACTTAAGTGCGACAGATAAACAAGAACTAAAAAACAACAACTAATTAGTCAAAGACGTAAACAAAAGATGATTCTGTCAGTTGATATGATAGACAATATTCTGGAAGATACAGTAATGCTATGTAATTGGTTGATATTAAGGATGATTTGAAAATTGATTTCTTTTAGCAACTAAAAAAATATATAATAAAACAAGTATAAAATTACATTTTTCAGAAATGCCAACAAGTTTCCGATCGATGCTTAATATGAAATTGTATCGTTCAATTAGTGCGGACTAAACGACACGTTAGTAAAACAACGAATTTTTTAACAGTCGTGATCACATCAGTTTGTTTTTCTTCTCCAAATCCTTCTTTAAAAAAAAATCATTGGAGTATCTCTGGGCTAAATAGACTTAAAGTGAAATTGGAGAGCTTCATCGGACTTTTTCAGGTACGGAACACGAGAATATTCTGTAAGCAACTAAACTAAACGGATGATTAATCTCTTTGAGTGGTATCCCATATGTGGGTGCGTGTTTGGAGAATTTTGTGTTCGATTTGAAATTAATGAAAATGGCTTTGGCATACGTGTATCATTAACACATGTGGTACACAATGGTGATCACCACTGGAGCTTTAACGGTAAATTTTGAAAAATCTTCGACTTTAAAAGGATGCAGTTAAGAACGGAAGGACTACCATAATGTGAATATGATCACGTGGTTTTATTCTCGCGCCTGAATTTCTCTACTGGTCAACTCTAAATACTCGTTACTTTCTGACCATAAAATGACTTCACTCCCGACCATCAAGCATTAGGATAAGTTTAGGGTGGACTCGAATAGGTGATCTCTGCTGTGAAGTCGTGGTAGCTATGATGGACAGCAAAGGGGAGAGAACAACGCTCAATATATTCACATCATTTCAACGGCTTTTTAAGCAACGCGAGCATGATAACAAAGAACAAACAGCAGTTTTAAGTGAAGAGATCAACTGAGAACCAACAAGGACGTTTAGAACAGAGATGGCTGGGTAACAAATATTCAATATTCGTTTCATGAATCGAGACACACGGGTCTGTGACGGGGTGTTGATATCGGATTCAATTTAATTTGAGTACATAGATATTTGAATATCATGTAACTAGATACGACCCGCTGTGTAGCGCACGCCGCAGACTTGCTCATAGATAGTGCAAAGAAAGGGTGAGGGGGGGGGCGAACGGACAAAAACAGCACCACGAAGAAGTGAGAGCAACTCGAGTGAACGCAAGACGCTTTGTTGGTCTCGAGACATGCGCACTGCGGTCGAGCTACCGCCTGCCCTCCCCCCTGCACCACACCAGCGAGGGTCATTCGTCATGCTTGCTTGCTGGCGTTGTCTTGTGCTTGTCCTAATTTCTGGCGATTTATATATATAGAAATTTAAATTTAAAAAAAAGCGTTAGAATCCAGAAACAACATTAGGATAACCGGTAAATGATATGATCGGGGTCAGGGATCAAGGGGTGTGTGGGATCGACTGGGGTCTGGCAAGATTGGAAAACAAGTTGTGAAGCATATGAGGAAAAAAAACAACAACGCCGGGCTTTAAATGAAAAAGCTTAATGGATGACAAGAAAAAGTACTGAAGTTTAGAGCCTAGTTTGAAATTTAGAGCGTCTGAGAAGTGAGTAGAAGTTATGGGCGAGCTTTCTAAAAGGAAAAATAGAGGAGAAGTCCGAGTGCTCCGTGAGTAAGAAAAACGTGAGAGTCGCGGTGGAGTGTTAACAGCAGCACGTCCGCGTTTCCTGTCGAATCGCAATCCGAAATACGAGGCTTAGATTCCCACAGGAGGGCAAATCTCCGCCAGAGCCGGTCGAGAAAAGCCTTATGTGAACACATCGCCATCTTTATGGACGGTCCCTGGAGCAGGGGCCTCGTCCCCCCGGCCTCCTCACTCGTGTCCATAGTAAATGAACACTGACACACACCAGAAAGCAGTGTCGTGTCCTCAATGCAGGAACGTCTGAGTTTTTTTTTGTGTTCTCCTTCTCTCTCGCCAAAGCCTCGTGTTCAACGCTTTTGTACAATTCAAAAGTCACGCGAGGCACCTCGTGAAAATGACGCCATTTGACTTGACCTGACTCCCGCCTGTCTTCTTGACGCTGCGAGGATTTCACGCAGAGGAAAACATAAATAGTGTCAAGTGCTTCGTGACCTTTTTGGATCAAAGGGCAGAGGTGTGAAGGTCGCTGTTCCTCTCGTTTTTGGTTCAACTTAGCACAATTTAGATGCTAACATGCCTTAACTAGATACATATCTATATTAATATATAAATATATTATAGATATATACCAAAGCTTTTTGTAGCTAAGCGCCTATGACTTCTACTAAATGCATTTCCTTTTTGAAGAAAAAAATTATTTGCCGCAAAGACAAATGCTATATAGTTACGGTTGAAACAAACAATAAATACAAGGGGGAATTCGTGACGTTAACGGGAGGGAAATATTTTCTGCCCAAATCATTCTGGTTTCCTCTTGATATTTGAGCTCAAAGCAACAGATTTCGATGTAATGTTAAGATCAGAGCTACCTCCGATTGTTATTATGGGGAGCTAAGAGCTCCAGTTTTATGGCCACCGGGTGCTCTCTTATCGCTGGGTTGCTGTGGTTCGGTCAGCTTATAGCGCCCGGGTTGTCTTGGTTCGGTGAGCTCAGAGCGCCCGGGCTGCTGTGTCGCTGTATCGGGGAGCCGGGTTGCGCTAAGTCGACCACTGGAAGCCTGGACACGGCGCACGTCCCCGCGGTGCAGCTAAGCCTATCTGGAGAGTAAATTCAATCTGGCACCGAGGGCAGCCGTACAAGACCACCGGATGGTCTTTGTCACTTTTCATTAGTCTGCAACGTCCAGATTTCTGTCTGTAAACATTAGACATATCAAATAAATTCAACCGAAAGTTGGCAGGTTCCATTTAAGGCTATTTCAAGCGGAAAAGAAGCAAGCGTTTTCTCTTTTTCTTTTTTTTAAAGTAAGGAATGCATTGATATAAGATTTCATAGATACCTTAAGCGTATTTCATAAGAAGTCGATCACGGTATTAAATCCATTTCAGACATAAACCTGAAGATTGTTTATACGGTCCACGATAAATTATACAGACTGATTCACCTAAAATTTAACTCCATTTGTACTTTGATTGTGACATAGTAACACATATGTTTAGATAGCGTTGTGTTCAAGACGTCGTCCGCGGATTCAACGTTTTTGTTGGTTTTTGCTTTTAATGGGAAATTGGAGTTTAAAAGGTCTGAGTCTAGTACTTACTTTCCCTTCAAATAGCCGGAAACGCAAAGAAATGACTCAGCAAAAAAAAACAACTACGCAACCAGTCGGGGTGTTAAAAAATGT
The DNA here is from genome assembly GCA_944989445.1 of Ampullaceana balthica. Taxonomy (NCBI): domain Eukaryota; kingdom Metazoa; phylum Mollusca; class Gastropoda; family Lymnaeidae; genus Ampullaceana; species Ampullaceana balthica. The sequence goes on along the minus strand of CALYLW010000316.1, from coordinate 362,081 downwards.
TTTTAAAAAATGTGTTCCTCTCAGTAGGGGAAAGACAATAACACGTTAATGGAATCAAAATATAAACACATTGTTACCCTTTTTTAGTCAAATTCACCTATTACCTTAGAAAACTGACTAGTCATTGATGAATTACTTCATGTAAGAAACATTATACAGATAACCTCTACAATAACAACCCCAAAAGGAAATGGCCTTGTGAATTTTGTATCAATATTTATCTTAGTGACATGCATGCGTTAGTTTTGGCCTAACAATTTTCGTTTTCAATAATTTTATTTTATTACATATATCAACTCTGACAGTGCAGCCAAAACATTGTGTTAGTAATTTTGTTTAGGTTTTTTTCACAGGCATTCTCTAACAACATTGTAATCAAAACTTTGTTCAGTAAGTGAAGTGAGTGGCGTAAATGAACGGGGACTGACACGGTATCGTTAATAAGATTTACAATTTTATATTGAAAATTTGAGTACGGCTTAGTCTCAGAAAGCTGATAGCTTTAATCATCAATTCTGATAGCTTTTATCAACAATTCTGATAGCTTTTATCAACAATTCTGATAGCTTTTATCAACAATTCTGAAAGCTTTTATCAACAATTGTCAAAAACACTAACGCGGAGCAAGCTTTTAATTTCATAGGATAGTGCAAGCTTCATGGGCGCTTACGAAATTAGAAGAGTGGATATGAAATGTGGACTTAGTTATCATGTACACATCATATAACTGATACTCAGTGGCGTCAGACTGGTACTAGGAAACCATATTAATATTTGAATGAAATGGTCCAGACGGAATACCCGGATATTCTATTTATAGATCTAAAAATGTAAAATACTTAGGAGCGTAACGTTTACAGAGGTGATAAAAACATAAAACTAAAATGATGCCTTACTTTGGGTAGACCTGTAATAGAATGAGCATCTTCTGTATGGGAACTTTGCACCAAAGAAAAACATAGATAACCCAAAACTAATATTTAAATAATAAAGGTATCAAGATTCATTACTGGCGAATATTCAAAATTGACAACAGTAACATCATTAGTTACATCATTAAAACAAGAAGCTCTAGAGAATATAAGAACAAAAAGCAAAGTGGTAATAATACATAAGGCAATTAATTCTAACTTGGAAATACAATACAATGATAATCTAACACAAACCTCAGATTGACATAAGGATAAAAACACTTTTCTTATTCCGTATGCACGAAAATACACATAGAATTCTCGCACTTCCCGTCTGGAATTCGGTTGCCTGATCAAACCAAAAAAAACAAAAAAAAAGTATCAACATTTGATACTCTGATAAAAATGCAAGACTAGACATAAACCATGGATAAGCGTAGGACGCAATAATCTTCTGTATAGCAGGAGCGCGTGTTAAAAAATAAATAAATTCCAATACATGTTACTATCAAATGAAATAGGTTGAATACAGCTAATTTACCATCTTGCAAAATCAAGAAAAAAGTTGGGAGAAAAGATATAAGACTTTCGTATTTTAATACATCTTCTTGTGTATGTGTGTGTGTGTGTGTGTGTGTGTGTGTGTGTGTGTGTGTGTGTGTGTGCGTGTGTGTGTGTGTGTGTGTGCGTGTGAATACCGGGCACAGTGCCTCTGCTTGAGGTCATGAGAAACTTCCTTTAATGAGCTGACAATCTCAACACGACGGCTCTGTATGATACACGCGATTTCCCCAGAAGGCATGGAAGCTCTTCCTCTAATAGGTTTCTGGAACCCTGGGGCCCAGAAGAGGAAACGACTGGCTGAGATAACTGAGGGCCTAAACCAAATGATGTGTAAGATTCGACCTTTTTCCTGGAAAAATAAACGATTGGTTTTCGTGGCCAAAGATTTCAATTTTTTTTTGTTGTTGTTGTTGAAAAAGTTGAGTTAGAATTTATATGAAACAAATATACTAAAGGAGATTTGAAACCAAATATGGTTGGTGTTTGTATTCCTTTATATATTTAGAACAAATCATTCTTTGATTGTAGATTGTAAAACCTGATGAGTGTATGCGATGTCATTACAAAATAACTTCATGGCCTCTCGGATTGTGCAGCCGCACACGTCTTTGTTCAAGAAGCCTGCAAAACGCACGAAGTACACCAGCGATCTTTGCTGGATTTCAGAAACTTAATAAACGTCAAAATTGCAACAATGTTAAAAAACAAACAAACAAGAAAAAATGTAAAATAAACACGAGAAACCATTGCAATGTTAGCGACAAGCAGTCGTCAGGAATGTCAGGGAAAGGACATAAACGTTAAAGTTACGGTTGAGAAGACGTGGTTCATAAAAAAGATATTAACGGTTTAGGAAACGGGTTAATGTTGATGTTAATGTTGATGTTAATGTTGATGTTAATGTTGATGTTGATGTTGATGTTGATGTTGATGTTAATGTTGATGTTAATGTTGATGTTAATGTTGATGTTAATGTTGATGTTAATGTTGATGTTAATGTTGATGTTGATGTTGATGTTGATGTTAATGTTGATGTTAATGTTGATGTTAATGTTGATGTTAATGTTGATGTGTTAATGTGTTGATGTTAATGTTGATGTTAATGTTGATGTTAATGTTGATGTTTAATGTTGATGTTAATGTTGATGTTAATGTTGATGTTAATGTTATATGTTTGATGTTAATGTTGATGTTGATGTTGCATGATGGGTTTTAACTTTAAATTAAAAAAATAATAAAATAAAAAAAATAAACTGAACAAAAATGTATTCTAATAAAGACTAACAATAACGAATTACAAATTATTTTGGTAAAATATGAAAGTATTGTCAATTGCAATACGCAAAGAAAGAGTTTAGAATAGTTTAGATGATGACTTTATGATCAGTAAAATGGTTTTAATTACATATATATTTTTTTAACATAAAAAAATTTCTTTAAAAAAGATTTGTATGCAGTTTTTTTCAAGTATTTGTTGTTGTTTTTTTTTGTTGTTTTTTTTTCTTTTGGAAATATTTAAATTTTAGACAAAGTTATTTTCTTTCAGACCAGCGAATAAAACCTGATTGATGTGCCCAGTCATAATACCAGAATTAGGCATGAGGCTCCTGGTAATCTCTTCCCTCATCATATATTTTGAAATTCCTACATAATAGAAAATGGTATAATTGAACAAAATTGAATGTAAATATCAAATCTTTCTGTATGTTTCTTACTGCCGTTAATTTAACTTTTTTTTCTGAAGTTTTTATGTTGACCATTAGCACCAACCTAATCAGACCTTTTAAGAATCAAATGATTTCCTCTGTACATTAAAGATGTACAGGAAAAACAAACATTGGATAGAAAGGTTAATTACAAGATTAAAAAACAACACTTTCAAATAAGTTCATTAAAAATAATTGTTTATTTATCTTTATTCGCACGAAGAAGCACATGGATATAACCTTTGATGACGCTGATTTTATCGAGGTTTATGGACCGTTAAAAAAAACAACAACCCAATATCTCATTGGAGACTCTCTCCAATCTCTTTGGAAGAATCGTAAAATATCAAGAATGTCCAATGTAATTTTTATCATTTGAAAGATATTTGAATGTATATATTTTTGTCAATTGATATACTCACCACTGAACTAGGTGAGAACTATTGAAATGACGAATATTTACAATGCTTATTTCTAAACAGTTGAAAAAAAACAACAAATGTTTAATACTCCAGAAAGAAAACAAGAAGAGACGATTGCATATAGCTTGTGGCGCAAAATGCTATGGTAGCTATTTACCAATGTGGGGATATAACCAACATAAGACGAGATGCAATCTGACAAGAAGCAGGAAGTTGTTGCATTTATGACCTTCGGAAAAAACAACAACAACAACAACAACAGCTTTTCGTTTCATTTAAAAAAAGTGAACAACAAACCTTTGTGTAAATTTTCAATAGACAAAATAACATAACATAACATAATCTATGCTAGAATATGTTTAAAAAAAATTAAAATGTAAAAAAAAACTTTTATAGGCTTCATGAAAAAGACATCGAATTTGTAAGACAAATAACAAAACGAAACATATCACCCCCCCCCTACAAAAAAGCAACAACCCATATCATAATCTAGAGATCTGTCGAAGCTCAAATGAAGTAGATCTGTGACATTACCAGCTCGTGTCAGATCTCGTCACCAAACCTTTTGATGCTGAATTCAATTTCCATGACGTTTTAAGGGCAAGTTATGATCACTGGCGGGTCATTCCCTCATTCATCAGTAGTTTACCCTCACGTGCAGCGGCCACAACAAGTAAAAACTGGCCTATTATTAATTCCAGTGTAAAAGCCTCATGGCAACAAATTAGCACTCTGATTGAACAATTTGAATTTCCATTTCCTTCGGGTTTTTTTTATACGATAATAAAAGGAAAGTGGACGAAAGACAGAAGAATGAACAAAATCAATCTGTGAGTGAATAATCTGGTTGGGTTGAGAAATTTCATAAGGCTTGGTGTGTGTCTGTGTGTGTGTGTGTGGGGGGGGAGGGGTGTTTGAGTTTGGGATGAGGAAAGCCGTGTGTGTGTGTGGTGGGTGTAAGGGGGTTGGGGTGGGGAAGTCGTGCAACAACAGCCGGCTGTCCTTAAGGCGCTTCATTACTTTTCTTTAATTCCAATATCTTGAAACGGTCCCTTTGAAAGAATAAGGTGGAATTCGGTAGGGGTGAGGCTAGGTGGGAGGAGGAGGCTACAAGGGACATGCTCGTGGGAGGAGGAGGTTGCAAGGGACATGCTCGTGGGAGGAGGAGGATGCAAGGGACATGCTCGTGGGAGGAGGAGGATGCAAGGGACTGCTCAAGGGACATGCTCGTGGCATCCTTTTGAAACAGTTGCTCTAATGCTTTAATTTCACTGAGTGTGTAGAGCACATTCATGGGATTAGCTGCGAAGCGTGGTCTTCTCTCCGAGTTGCGTTCTGGTAACTTTAGTTCAAAGTATTCCGAGAGTAGCGTTCTGCATTTATAACACAGTCTTCCAACGGCAGCTTTCTGCCAGCAGCAGTTTGTTACAGAGTCTTCCGAAAGTAGCGTTCTGCCGACATGAGTTTGTAAAAAATAATAATAAAAAAATGGGCAGACACAGTAGCCGACAAGCGTGTGGGAACAATAGCTGTTTAAAAACAGTGAACAACGGCAGACAACACAAATTTAAATGGGACAGCCTCAGAGGCTTGTTTAAAAGTGTCAGGTAGCTGAGACCAATGTTCAAAATATGGGAAGTTAAAGTATTAGAAAATAATGTGGATAAATCTCGTTTTATAGGTAAACAATTTGTAGACCCCAAAAGGTTATGGCTTTTTTGCACCTTCTTGGAAGTATTATGAGCACCAGTAACAGGGGTTAAAATTTCTGGCTTTAGGAAACTTTAGAGAGACTAAAGAAAATGAGGAGGTCTAAATACGAATCAAAGAGGGAGCTGACCATTGCTTAAATAGGTCTCTTTAGAAGCCATTAAAAAGAAACGATTATTTCGTAGACCGGTCGAAATCCCATGATCGAAATTTTTTTCTACCTTTGTATCATACGAAACATTCTTCTTTAAAATGAACTATTTAAATATAGAAAACTATGTTAAACTGCAGGCCAAAATCTTTTAAATGTATACTTAAGAAGATAAAGACAGCACAAAGACAACAAGTTAATCATATTAAATAAAGCTCTATATCAAGACAAAAACAAACAACAACAACAACATCACCACACACTTTCCCCACAACTTACAACGACAATCAACATCCACATCTAAAATAAATAGTTGACCAGAGGACGGGATCACTGATTACTATCAAATTCAAACAGAAAGGACATATTTAATAGCAGATATACACGGAGCTGATCGCTCGTCACTCAATCGTCGCTAGCGCTGAAACCGTATTTAGGGTGCGGAGATGGCCCATGAGACAGAATCTGGCATAAAGTTTGCAACCTATCTATTGAACAGCAAAATAATACATATTACACTAAAAAAAAGAACTCTCAGCAATGTTTCTTTGTATTTCAGAGTGGTATAACTTGAATGACAAAAAAGTGAACTATAGCTGACTGCTTACACATAATATACATTTTTCATCATATTTGTTTTAAAATTAGTTGTCACACCCCCCCCCCTTTTGTGTGTGTGTGTGTATCAATTCTTTTTGACTCTTTTAAACTCATTTATCACTATTTCAATTTTAATAAGAAATAACACCCCAAAACAAAAATGCCAGTAACATGGCGACCACAATAAATTCATAGCGTAAAGCCAGCTGTCATGTTTCAAATGTCTTTAAAAAAAAATAAAAAAATAAAAAAATTTAATGTTTTTTTTAATGGGGAACAAAATAATAACTTAATTTACAGAAGCTGTCTAAATAAAACGAAAAACATATTTAGCTTCACCGGCTAAAGTCCATTTGTCAAAATTCTCTTCTCTCACAAACTCTCTATTTGAGATGCAATGGAAACCTTGCCTCGAGACTGGACCGGCAGAGTACAGAGGTCTCACGACACCATTCATTTGCCGCAACTCTTCCTGTCAAAGGACGACAACTGATTATCGCTGTCAGATTGCAGCTGTTTGATCTACAGCCTACAGATTATAACTCGCAGCTTCGATTTCAAAAGACCATAAAATATGGCTTACGATTTTATTTTTCCATTTTGCTTCAAAAAGAAAAGAAGCTATCCTAAATTACCCACATTAGCGACAGGGAATTATGATCTACGGGATGGGAGCTGTGGTTTAAGATGTTACATTTATCAAATTAGCGAATGACTGCTGATGAAACATAGACAGCCTGCATGTGACAACTTAAAAAAGAAAAAAAAATACTTTCACCGACGATCATTCATTGAGTACACTATAGGGTTGGTAGCTCATCAAGAAGATTACTTTGTCCTTGCCACCAGGGGCGGATTAAGACTGCACGGGGCCCCTGGCTGCAATTCAAACTGGGGCCCTATCCAGCCAGTGTACCTTTAGATAAAATGATTGATAGCAGCTAATATAAGACTATAACTTGTAAATATTCATCCAAAATGATTATTCATGAAAAACCCGAATTCGAAGAAATAACTTTTTGCCGGTATCCTAAAATTGAGTGTATAAGACAATTTATAAAATTAAAAAACACATGGAAAAAAAAATTTCCACCCCACCCGGGGATCGAACCCGCCACAGCTTGCACCACAAGCCTTAGTACTTTACATTCGGCCACGAGAGCTCATTTAGGATGTCAATTTAAAATATATATATATTACTTTTTAATAATTTCTGTTATTGAGCCTATCAAATCAGGTTTTTTGACTGCTAAGACTATCGTGTGGGAAAAGAGATCATTTTAATAGATGAGATTTTATTAATTTATCATATTTTCAGCAATTCATGTATACATTTGTACACATTTATTATAAAATATGCTAAGTTTGGGGGCCCTAAATCATCGGGGGCCCCTGGCTTTAGCCCGTTCAGCCCACCCCCCCCCCTTAATCCGCCATAGCTTGCCACTATTCATCGACATCACCGAATTTGCTTTTTATATTTAGTTACATACGCCCACCCACTGTCCTTTAAAAAAAAATTAAAATCTCATCCAAATGACTAGGTGTTACATTAAACTTTCTCTTTAAAAATAACAATAAATAATATAAAAGCCCAAGTCACTCCCTGTTGGGGAGGATGTGGAACTCTGAGGAACGATGTCTAACAGTCTATAGCAGTTGAAAAATCGTGCGTTGATTAGCACTGTAAAAATATTTAATAGGACGTCATTGTTTGATCTTATATTTTAAAATACAAGGTGTGCATCGGTGCGCATGATGATTATAAATTAAAGATGTAAAATACTTTGTGTACATTTCAGGAAGTTTAATATTTCGTATTTATCAAACAAGGATAAGTTACTTGGGCTTTTGACAAAAAACAAAGTGGGCGCCGTAGGCGCCCTACAACCCTTATTATTAAATACTTTGCGTACATTTCAGAAAGTTTAATATTTCGTATTTAACATAAAAAGGACAAGTTAGTTGGGCTTTTGAAAAAGGTTGGCGCCATAGGCGCCCTAAAAAAAGTGGGCGCCGCAGGCGCCACGGCGCCCTGGCACAATCTAGTAATAAAATAAAAAAAGTTTTTCTTTTCCTGTAAGAGGATGTCATGGAGCTCGCCGTTCACCAATTAAGCTCGCATTTGGTTAGTAAGGGGCCGTCCATAAATGACGTCATGCGATTTTGGCCGATTTTTACTCCCCCTTCCCCCTCGTCACGCGTCGTCACAAAAACTTAGACCCCCTTCCAATATGACGTCTCAAAGCTTTGACAACCCCCCCCCCTAAAAGCTGTATTTTCTATTTGAAAAAGAGCATGTTTCAGATCACTTTTTTGTAATTTATGTCATGTATTTAATGTAAGGTTGCACTCTAATATCGTAACGCGCGTGAAGCTTTGTAAAACGTCATAGAATAAATTGTAAGAAATCAAATATTTAAGTGGAACTTTTATTTAAAGTTGCGATTTTTGATGTGACGTCACATTTAAAGAAACACCCCCATCTCCCTTTTCACACATCGTCACAAATGTGTGGACCCCCCCCCCTTCCCCCTAGTTGCGTGTCGTCATTTATGGACGGTCCCTAAGTAGCCAAGCGGTCATCTTTTGACCAAATTTGTTTTATCTGCCAGAGACTGTAGTGATCCGGTAAGGTCATAGAAAATCAAAGTGTGTATGTGTGTGTGTGTGGGGGGGGGGATAAAGATAACAAAGAATAAGGGAGGTTATTCTTATGACGCAGCTACACCTCAGAGAGTCATCCAGATTGGGTCGGGACGCTGTTAGCGGGGCCTGATAAAAAAAAATCTGGTTGGTTTTGAACTGCACCACCGGGACCTCCAGATGGCCCGGCATCTTCTCTATTTATAGAACCCGTCGAAAATATCTCACCACAACGGCCTCCACACAGGCAACATGTGTGCCGTGGCAATGATTCTCGACAAATAACATCCAAGTATTCAAACAAATGAAAAATAAATTATGAATAACTTTCAAGCAACAGCCGACGTTTACCGAGGAAACCTTTTAAACAGATTTTTAAAAAAAACCTTAAGAAGATGAATGATACGCTCAATTTTTTTGTCACGTGAATAAAAAGGCTCCCATTTCGACACCCCCACGCCCCTTAAGCTGAGAAGCCCTGCCCACGGGTTGTCATTGTACGGAAGTGTCACATGCTTGAACATGCCCACGACGTAGATATGTGTTTAGGAAATTCTATAGGATTTTAATTAGCCCCGTCGCTAACTCTTCTATTCTGACATTTGAGGACATGATGCTTTATATGTATTTATATCTACATTTTCTATTGCCATTCGTTCGAATGAGTGCAAGTCTAATTTTTTAGCTATGAATAGACCTGAGCATAAGAGAAATGAATCCACTTCTTAATTACGTGTATGTTTAGATGCCTGAAGACCTCACATTAAATATTGAATTGTAGAGCTGATAAACAAGAAGAGATTTGCTGAAATGCATATGTTACATGCATAAACTACGAACTGACTGGAGATATAATTGGAGTTGAAATATAACCAAAACAATCCAATGACACAGCGTATTACTGGATTTGCCCAAATGGGCAATGACATCCAATCCATCAATGTGATAATTTTAATGATTTTCTATCGATGTCATAAATTTGAAGAGAAAATAAATAAGAAATAATTTGTTCAGTTCTCAATAATTGAACCATATCTCCCACCCTAAGCCAGACAAATAAAAGATAAATTTAAAAAAAAACAACCGAACATAAAACTGTTATGTCTAGTTTTATTATCAAAAGCCGCTATAAAAAAGTGTTAACCCTCGTTACCAAAGCTCAAAACTTTGACGACAAATTATCTCGGTTTTGGTAAAATTATTTTTTTCAAAAATAAAATCCATGTAATTCGCTAGTGCTCGTACAACATAAACATTCTCCATTGCTTCAAAAACAAATCTCAGATTATTGATATAATTCTAAGTCTCCTGTTGCTCTATAATTCAGGAGTCCGTTTGCTTTATTATTTAAGTGTCATTTCTTCCTTATGATTCAAGTCTCATGTAGCTCTATAATTCATGAGTCCTAATGCATGCACCGCTGCATAAAACACGCACCAAAGCATAATAATTTAATATAAAACAAGCCAAACCCATTGCCTTTTTTAAAAAAAAGACAATAATCTATACAAATGTTTTTAAAAAATCATTTAAAAAGTGATAACTTGTTCCACAGAAAGTGGCTCTACACTGTGTACAGTTATAGTGACAACATTACACTGTGTACAGTTATAGTGACAACATTACACTGTGTACAGTTATAGTGACAACATTACACTGTGTACAGTTATAGTGACAACATTACACTGTGTACAGTTATAGTGACAACATTACACTGTGTACAGTTATAGTGACAACATTACACTGTTTACAGTTTTAGTGACAACATTACACTGTGTGCAGTTCTAGTGACAACATTACACTGTGTGCAGTTCTAGTGACAACATCACACTGTGTGCAGTTCTAGTGACATTACACTGCATGTGCACTGTTCTAGTGATAACATTACACTGCATGTGTACATTTCTGGTGACCAAATTACACTGCATGTGTTCAAAAGTAACAACCATTGGGGTCCGGTAAAATTCTAGATGTTGACAAGACGTTAAACGACTCGTACAACGAGTCAGGCAAATATTGATCATGATGATCTAAGTCAGCCAGACCCAAAATTGGTGATTGATACATCAACTCATTGTAGCCACACACGGTATCTATAACAGTGCTTCCAAGACTCAACCATATCCTATGTAATAAAAGGCAATGTTCTGTCCGGTCAAACTCCTACAGACTCCTACAGCCAATCATATTGAGCACGTTTACGCGGACGTTCAATACGAGTTATTTTTGGTGCATTATTTCTTCCAAGACTTTATTTTGAGTTATGCGCGTTGGGATTTATAGTCAAAAGCTCTGATTTTACGAGTTATTTATTTTATTAACTATAATGAATAGTATGCACAGGTATGCTGGTCGAGACGGCTGTTGGAGGGGAGTAACAACATGCCACCGAACGATGGCGGAACGTCCTTGGACGGGCTTTGTTGCTCGTAATTATATAAATGTATATATTGAAGACGACCAACCAAATCGTTACGACTATCAGTATACATAATTCCCGTTTTCTGTATGGATGTAATGATGTTAGGTGGCCCTGCGATGGATGTAATGCTGTTAGGTGGCGCTGCGATCGACTTTGTTTTATAGTGCTAATAATTTTAGAATTACTGCACCAAAAATAACACTTTTCGAACGTTCCGCATAAAATTGTTGAATATGATAATAAATGAATCAAATAAAAATAAATAAAATAAATGAAAGTTCTGTATTACGTTATTTTTTAATCTGATGTGTATTTATTTTGAAAACTTCCCTAATTTTTGACGGGTGATAAACTAGTAGCTTATAATATATAAATTTGAATTTTGGATACCATCATTGTATGCGACAGGATTGTTTCGCAGTTATGTTTAGTTACATTTTATATAACGGATGTGTAATGGGGCGGCAATAAAGGGTTGTGGTGTATATGAAGAAGGAAATCAACAAATGTTGTTTTAAAAAAAAAGTATTTAGGAAAACAATAAGCACACGAACAAATGGTTCTACTAATTGCTTTCTTTAACATACGATATATCACAAAAGATAAATTTTGTTTTTAGAAAAAATTTTTTTTGAAATGCAGTATTCGACATGTTCATTTCAATAAACAGTCTAGCTGGTAAATTGGCTTCACAAAATTATTCTAAAGGAAAGAAATGATTTTTGGAATGTTTGAGAAACGTTTAAAGTTTAAAGCTTTTTAAGAATTATTTTTTAAAATTTAAAGATATCTATACTATCTATATATATTCAAAGGGGGCATTATTTCTGTGTTTTTCATGACGTCATTTCCTGGCGTTAGAGCTGAAGTTGAATTTTATTTGACTCTAGAAATTTTCTGCCCCTTTCATGTCTTACTTATACTGTAAAATCTTTAACCTAACGCCTGCTCGTTTTAGTCGTCGTTTTAACCTAATCTCTCGTCATTTTCACCTAACCTCTCGACGTTTTAATCTAACCTCTGCTCGCTTTATCTGCCTACTTCACGGCTTTCCCTTCGCTTCCTCCCCCCTCCACAACCTCGTCACATCTCCCCCGTCTCTTTGAACCCACCTTCTCCCCCTCTTACTTCACCACATTGCTCGGCATCCCACAATGCCCTGAGTCATCATTAAGGTTCACTGTCAGTTCCACTAATGAATGTCACATAATATGCCATTGTGGCCTCAGAACTCCTTCTCGCAACCGACCAATGAAATCATCGCTAACAAAAAGCTGACCCTTGGGGGAGCAGAAATGAAAGGAAAATAAAAGAAAGAAGAAAAAAGAAAGAAAGGGAACATTATAATTCAATTGAAAAAATATTTTTCTTTTAAAAAAAAAGAAGAAAAGAACGGAAATAGTGACTGGGGAATGGAGATGGGAGGCGAAAGAAGTCCAGCCCAAATTTTTTCCCCACCTCACACCAAATTTATCAGTTTCAAACAGTCGATAGAAATTCGCAGAAATGCAATTATATAGTCAAAGGAAAACTCATTACGGGCCTGGAAGATTTCGTCTTATGTCTCTCACATTCACGAGAAAGAGAAAAGTATTTTTTTAATTTCAACCATGGCTTTATAAAGTCATCTGATCTACGTCTTTGACGGTTTAAACAAAATCAAATAATCTCTTGGGAAAACTGCATTTCATTTTGGCTTTCATGGCCCGTATCGTAAGCGTGCATTTTTTTTTATGATTACTGTTTGTTTTGTTGTTGACTATTCGTCTTATTTGTGTTAAAATTTTATTGTCTATCATTTAATCTTTGAAACAAATGAAAGGTTGTTTCAAAGACATGCGAAGATAATAACCAGTGACGAATCGGGAAACATTTTTTTTCAGGCTTAGAAATACGAACCGTGTAAAGAAAAGCGAGTCAAATATTGAACACCCTACAAGTTATTTGGAGATCATTTTTGCAAATAGTTTTGAAAAACGACACAATTATTCTAATTTAAAATTGTTTAACGGGGACACATACTTCATACAGCTAGGGTCCATTCTTTGATAGCTAGAAACCTACGAAACGAAGTAATTTTCCTGAAAATAAAAACAGTTTTGAGATTTTATTAGCTTATCTTGAAAGTATTTCCCAGTTAAACCCCCTAAAAACCAGATTCTTCCGCATGAAAATGAATGTAGAAGCAAGCCTTAACTTCAACTATTCACCTTGTGTCGAAGTAGTTGTCAATTCTTGTCACTTGGTTGCACAGCCTGATTTGAACATTTCTTTGCACAAACATCTACTGAAGCACAACCCCCGCGTATAAAAAAATGTGTAATGTGAATTAAAAACCTTATTTGGACGTCTCTTTGGACGTCTCTTTGGACGTCTCTTTGGACGTCTCTTTGGACGTCTCTTTGCACACACGTCGACTCCAGCCATAACCTCATATAACAACGAATAATGATAACTTTAATAAACGAGGGTAGGATGAGCCCCATCATGTCAGGTCTGACCAGAGGCCTGGCATGTTGTCGTAACTCGTTTCAACGCCAATCACGAGGCAAACAACCGTCAGAATGTCAATAAAAATACCACCCACCCCCCATCCCAGTGAATTATTTGGACTTCTGAATGCTGACCAGAGACGCCGGAAATGACATACTCTCCAGAGTAAGGGTCATCCTCATGGAGATGACATCTGACGTGCAGGTCTAATCACGGACAATAATCTGGTCCAGGTGAGGCAAGTTTGTTCCAGACATCATTTTTAATAATCTTCAGATAGCAACGCTAAAATCTCTGCTAATATTAAAAATGAAAAGAAATGGAGTTTTCTACTTTTCTTGATTGATATTTCACTTCTGTTCACACACTAACCCACAACACACACACTATACACAAATAAACACACACACACACACATGCAAGCATAGCAAATTATACGTGTTATTAATCGTGCAATACGTAGTGAAATAGTAAATGGAAACATTGTAATCTAAATATTTTAAATTATTTTTTGTTTTTTGTAAGACAATGTGTATCCTATTAAAAATATTTTTAAAAAATTATTTAATTTGAATACAAAATGCCAATTAACAACACCACAAAATGAAATCAACAACACAAAACAAATCAACACAAAAGTAATAAACATGTGACCTACAACTGTATATTACCGTAAAGCTGAAGACGCATACGCATTACAACGGACATTGAAATTTTGTGTGCAAATGTTGAACCTCGCTTTCTCGTGGAATTCACTGTTGTAATTTCACGCTAAAAGCGTCGTGTGACTCATTCAACGGAAAAAAACAAACACGGAAGTACGCGAGAGATGCATAATAGTTAAAGCGTTTAATATCCGAGGGTTAACAGAGTGCATTAAATTTAAGCCCTAACTGTAAAACACGGGGACGTAACGCTGTTTTTTAAATCCCTTATATTAACTTCACCGGCGTCTCTCTCTCTCTCTCTCTCTCTCTCTCTCTCTCTCTCTCTCTCTCTCCTCTCTCTCTCTCTCTCTCTCTCTCTCTCTCTCACTCTCTCTCTCTCTCTCCTCTCTCTCTCTCTCTCTCTCTCTCTCTCTCTCTGTCTGTCTGTCTTGGGCTCGGCGGGCGGAAAAACAGAAGTAAAAAATGACCCATTTCCCATGATCCGATCAAACTGAAATTTGGCACACGGACCCGTCGAACCTAACAATGCATCGTATCAAAATTTCAGATCGATCGAACGTACCATAATTAAATTAATGCATTTTTAGTTTATCCTTATATGAGGTATGTAATTCAAAATTCACTGTTTGTTATTTTTTTTTAAATTCCAGTTCCACGTGAGTTTGAGTTGACGCCGACCGTCGTGTTGACGACGACCGTCGTTCCGACACCCCCTCACATCCCACCCCCATTTATTAAAGACAAGGGACATCACTCAGTGTCAGTCTGTAAATGTTTAAAAATAATCACTACTGTTAGTTATGTCTCATATATAAGGGATTTATAGTCAAAAACTTTGTTTTTACGGGTTTGTTTTTTAAATCCCTTATATTAACTTCACCGGCCGTCTCTCTCTGTCTTGGGCTCGGCGGACGGAAAAACAGAAGTCAAAAATGACCCACTTCCCATGATCCGATCGAACTGAAATTTGGCACACGGACCCGTCTGAACCTAACAATGCATCGTATCAAAATTTCAGATCGATCGAACGTACCGTAATTAAATTAATGCATTTTTAGTTTATCCTTATATGAGGTATGTAATTCAAAATTCACTGTTTGTTATTGTTTTTTTTCTTCCAGTTTCCACGTGAGTTTGAGTTGACGCCGACCGTCGTGTTGACGCCGACCGTCGTGCCGACACCCCCTCACATCCCACCCCCATTTATTAAAGACAAGGGACATCACTCAGTGTCAGTCTGTAAATGTTTAAAAATAATCACTACTGTTAGTTATGTCTCATATATAAGGGATTTATAGTCAAAAACTTTGTTTTTACGGGTTTGTTTTATTAAATCCCTTATATTAACTTCACCGGCATCTCTCTCTCTGTCTTGGGCTCGGCGGGCGGAAAAACAGAAGTCAAAAATGACCCACTTCCCATGATCCGATCGAACTGAAATTTGGCACACGGACCCGTCTGACCTAACAATGCATCGTATCAAAATTTCAGATCGATCGAACGTACCGTAATTAAATTAATGCATTTTTAGTTTATCCTTATATGAGGTATGTAATTCAAAATTCACTGTTTGTTATTGTTTTTTTTCTTCCAGTTTCACGTGAGTTTGAGTTGACGCCGACCGTCGTGTTGACGCCGACCGTCGTGCCGACACCCCCTCACATCCCACCCCCATTTATTAAAGACAAGGGACATCACTCAGTGTCAGTCTGTAAATGTTTAAAAATAATCACTACTGTTAGTTATGTCTCATATATAAGGGATTTATAGTCAAAAACTTTGTTTTTACGGGTTTGTTTTTTAAATCCCTTATATTAACTTCACCGGCGTCTCTCTCTGTCTCTTGGGCTCGGCGGGCGGAAAAACAGAAGTAAAAAATGACCCACTTCCCATGATCCGATCGAACTGAAATTTGGCACACGGACCCGTCTGACCTAACAATGCATCGTATCAAAATTTCAGATCGATCGAACGTACCGTAATTAAATTAATGCATTTTTAGTTTATCCTTATATGAGGTATGTAATTCAAAATTCACTGTTTGTTATTGTTTTTTTTTCTTCCAGTTTCACGTGAGTTTGAGTTGACGCCGACCGTCGTGTTGACGCCGACCGTCGTGCCGACACCCCCTCACATCCCACCCCCATTTATTAAAGACAAGGGACATCACTCGGTGTCAGTCTGTAAATGTTTGAAAATAATCAATACTGTTAGTTATGTCTCATATATAAGGGATTTATAGTCAAAAACTTTGTTTTTACGGGGTTTTTTTTTATCAGAGTTTCCAGTGTGGCCCCAGGAAGGCAAAGATTTTGATTTTCTAATAGGGAAGGGGAGGTAAGAAGAACTGAAAGATCTCTTTTTATTCTCAAGAGTTCTTCACGTTATGCTATACAATCAACGTTTTCATAAGGTGGTTCTGATCCATGTTAGTACTGCGTCCAGATGACGTCACAGTTGAATTGGCGCGGTTAAAACTGTCATTCGTGGGTGTGAGTTGAACACGTTGTTTATCGGAATAACGTTATTAAGGATACATGTAACGTTAATCAGATATAATTTCCCTTTCAGAACAAAACGCCATACGTGTTTAATCAGCTCCCCCTCCCCCCACTTTGAATGTATCCCTGTAGGCAATTTAACAAGTGTGCAATAATTGGCGTAGCACGACATGGCAGGATTCTTGGCAAAAGAGGGCACAGCCCAGCCCGCTGCCCGACCGCCCAGAGCTCACCTTGGAGTTGGATTCTGACCAGTTCCGAGAAAAATAGCTACAGGGGCTGTGCCGAAGGCGAGACGACAAGGGGCCTTACTGATGCATGCCACGACTGAGCGCAGAGGTACTTTCACTGGCTGGACTCTAGAAGAAACCCCGGCTGTCAACTTGGCGGGAGGACGAAAAGGGAGAGCACCTGCTGTCCGAATGTCCTGTCCACGAGTGGGGATTTGTACAACCCCAAACCAACGTTTGTAGATATTTTCTTGATGAGGCTCGCTAATGATGCGATATGCTAGATACTGATAGGAAATCAGTAAAAGAATGCAGCAGCCTATTCAGTGCGCAATGGAACTATACAAACAGAACGTAGCTTGTTTTCATATTTATTGCAACCCCCGTTGAAAGCCACACCTTATATTAAATCACTATAGACAACATAATGCTATAATTTACGTACACCGTGCTGTTAAATAAATCGTTCTTTAAAGATATTTTAAGAATTAAAAACAAAACAAAAAAACACACAAACACCACTTACTTTAACTTTAAACGTCTCTTTTGTTTTGGAATTACGATTAATCAATCCCCCATCCTTCTTTTGTTTCCTCTTCTTCACTCCATTTACCAAAACATTTTTTATTCACTTCGCGGTCATTAATATACATTCTTGTCATCGCTTCCTATAAATCAGTATCGAACCAAATGATTAAATGCGAATGTTTTAGATTATATACTACAGAATAATGATACCCCCTGACTCGCGTAAAAAAACCATAAAATTTCAGCTAACATTACACATTGCAGCCTGGTTTTCCATTTTATTGTTAGAAAATGCTTGCTGTTTTTGTTTTTCGCCGAGGAAGGTTTCTTGGGGACTTGTGTCTTTTCCAGGTTAAATCAAACCAATTCAATATGTTCTTATGTACATGAAACGTTTTCCAACTCACCCCCTTCTTCTGTTTTGAAAAAAAGAAGAAGATTTTTTAACATTTAAAAATTGAAATATGACTGCACAATCGAGTACATAGATTATTGGTTCCAATGATAGAGTGCCGTCGGTCTGCAATCAGGCAATGTAGATGAGAAGTTATTCAATTTGAATATAGGTAATTACTTTCTGGTTGATGTCCAATTTAACTACACGTTGCAGATTTTGTTTTCTTCTCACTTTTTGTTGCATTTGTCTGTTCGCTGAGGAAGGCTTTTTGCCGATATTTCGCTGTTTTGTTGCGTCCGTTCAGCCTTATCCATACTCTATTCAACAATGTATTTGTTCCAGCTGCGAACCTTGAATTCCATTGACCAGTGCGGAAATGTTCGTGAGGAAAAAAAAACAACAAGCAGTAACATCATTAATCAGGTCATGTTATTGCGTAATGTATCAATGACAAACAAGTCAGTCTCCAGCGACACGAAACAAAAAAAAAGGCAAAGGACCTATTTGAAAATAACGTTAAGGGCCGTGAATGGTTTGTGCGCGGATAAAACGACGGAGGGTGAGCTGTAATGTCAATTTACAACCTGGCGTGACGGACTCTCGGTACAAACGGAGGGATTTCATCATGGCCTCGACTTTCAAAAGCTCTGACACTAAGCTTGGCGGTGTCAGCCTGGTTCACGGTGTGGTGTGGCGATGTCGTCCCCGTAATTTGTTTGTCTTCGTCCACCCAGGTGGTGGTCATCTGACCACGTGACATCACCGCGGGAGGCCTTCATTAGCGGGCGTAATGGTCCACCTGTACGCCCCGTCGTAACGGCCTGTCTCCGCGCTTGTCGCCTCGTTCCCACAATTTAGCGCCCCGTCGGCTAATGATGTAATGGCGGTGCGCGATTCGGTTCTTTCGCCGTGGAGGAGACAGCTGTGTTGACCCCCTTTTAAATGAACTCGAAAAGGTTTTTTTCCTTCTTTTAAAATAATAATCATGCCCCTCAAAAATATTTTTTAAAAAAATACAACATTTGTCTTATGTAAAGGCGTATCAAATGTTTTAAGGTAACACGCTTAAGGGTTACAAACGTTTTTAAAAAATATACATCCATGCATCAATCCATCATTCCTTGGATAAAATAAAAATTAAAAATTTACTAGTAGTCAATTTGCAAGGCGAAAAACATTCCACACTATTCATTAATATCAACTAGAAATGGGCACGTGCAAATGGACGACAGAGTCCACGAAAACATTAATTATGTAAATTTAACTAGTAAAATGCTAGAATTTAACATTTGCTTTAAACATACTGTTTTAAAAGAATCTCTTCCTCTGGTTTTCATCTTTTAAACTAACGTAGCCTTGAAGTCTTGAAATCCTGACATTGTCTTCCCCGGCTATAACTGTAGGAAGTCGTAGAGATCAGTTGCGCTTGGGTAACGAAATGTTTAAATTATAACGAAACATACATTTCCAGGGGAGCGGCAGCGCGCTCGGCTGTCGTACCGATAGTCACGGGTTCGAGTCTCGGTGAGCGCAAGGCCAAAGGGCGTCCCTGAATCAGTTGGGGAAGCAATAGCGGCTGGGCATCGTGCTAGCCACACAATCCCCTCGTATGCCGTGGCTATAGAAACTTGTGAACGTTGCTTCACTTACCCCTTAGGCCAGCGTTGTTTGAAAAGGGAACCTAACTTTACTTAGCATACATTTCCGCTTGGGGCTATTATTTGTAATTAAGATAGTTATAACTCATTGTCAATTCTTATTTTCCCCAAGAAAATGCTATCCGTTTACACAGTGCTTTTCGTAACGTACCGGTAACGGCTTTGAAGAAAAGAAAAACCCGATAAAATTCCCGATTTCTGCGCTAAATGAGAGTCTAAAAGAGCGCCATTTGCAGTAATGTTTTCTTATGTTTTTTTCTTCTTCCGAAATTTAAATATAAATGTAATAACCATGCAACAAGCCTGCAAAAAGATGGTGAAAAATATGTTTATAGTTCAGAGAGCTTACTACGTGTGTGTGTGTGGGGGGGGCGGGGGGCTGGGGGGATTATAAGGATTATTTCAAAAGTTGAAAAGATGTTGCCTGAGCGTATGTTTGTAAAAGTAACTTGAATAGATGGAAAGATGACCCATAGCAACAACTATTAGTATTTTTAAAAAATTGTGATGGTTTATATCGGGGGTTAGCTTTGGTGGATGTTTCTAGCAGTAAGATTTCTTGTGTTGGCCACTGTGAAATATTATTTATTAAAGCTTTGAATAGTGCCGTTAAAATATATACATAAGTCGTCTCATGTTTCTGTGTAAAGAAACTCTTCCTAAAATACATTTACTAGTTAACTTTTGCTAAATAAATATTGATTTTAATTTTTCTTTAGTTTTGAGAGAAAGTAACAAATAGCTTTGCGCAAGCCAAACTGAGTAATGATAAGTCTGTAGCTGTGATCTTATTTCAAATTAAATAATTTCAACTGAAG
Organism: Ampullaceana balthica; assembly: GCA_944989445.1. NCBI lineage: Eukaryota > Metazoa > Mollusca > Gastropoda > Lymnaeidae > Ampullaceana > Ampullaceana balthica. Next base: position 341,656 of record CALYLW010000316.1, on the reverse strand, counting down.
TCCAAGATGAAGATCATATTTCTTAATTGTTAAGTTGGCTAGAGATCGATTGGTCGAACTCCATCAGCTCTAAAACTAGTTGCTGACCAGAGTGCATGTAGATCACTTGTGTTGTTTCAGCTGGGATCAAAAAGCTCTGTACACCCCCAGTGATTTTATTATAAGAATAATAAAGGTAAAAAAAATGATTTTTAAAAACCACGTTTTTATAAGTGGACTAAAAAGTAGAAAATAATTTAAAACTTATAAGTTCAAGTACCTCTGTTTAATATGACTAAAAACGTGGGGCGGGCGCTTATGAGGTTTAAAATATGCAGTTCAGTCATTATCTCACTTATAGATCTCCTCTTTTGCCTTCTAAATTATAAATCTTTTATTTTTATACCGAACACGGGGCGCGGTGGTCGAGTGGCAGCGCTCTCGACTGGCGTACCGATGGACACGGGCTCGAATCCATGTGAAGGCAAGGATTTGTTCCAAGGGCCTAGGGCGTCCCTGAGTCACCCAGCTCCGAATGGGTACCTAACACTAGTTAGGCGGCTGGGTAATGCGTGGAACCCAGAAAGCCGTGGCCTGTGAACGCTGCATCACTTGCCAACAGATCATCTGTCATGGTCTGTGGACGCAATTATCTTCTGCATTGAAGGAGCGCCTGCATAGATAAGATAAGAACAACCGCCCCACGTTTTTAGTCATATTAAATCGAAGTACTTGAACTTATAAGTTTTAAATTATTTTCTTCTTTTTAGTCCACTTATAAAAACGTCGTTTTTAAAAAATCATTTTTTACCTTTATTTATTTTATTCTTTTAGTCCACTAATAAAAACGTGATTTTCAAAAAACATTTTTTTACCTCTATTTATTTTACCAAACACCTCATCAGCGCCCGCCCTACGTTTAATAACAAAGCGATGCGGTCACGGGGTGAACTCGCCACGTGAAATTAAACTACGGCAGTCGGGTACAGATGCTTATATAAAGATAAACTAAGAAATGCATTAATTTAATTACGGTACATTAGATCGATCTGAAATTTTGATACAATGTATTGTCATTCAAGATCTATCTGTGGTAAAATTTTGAGCTCTATAGGACCATCAGAAATGGTTTAATTTTACGTTGGCAGATTTGAAAAATCTTGGACAAACAGTGCCACAGGAACGAAAGCGAGTTAATAAAAACGTGGTAACAAGTTCAACCGTAAGGTTGTGATGAGTGTCACTCTGAACGGGGCGGATCTATGTCAGAGGTCAAAGTAAGAGGTCAAAGTGGAGAAGCGAAAGGTTAACCCAACTATGACAAAGTCATATAAACAAGTGAAATGACTTTTTATTACCGATTCCGTGTTGAAAACAGGGTGTTGTCCAAATCACACTATTACTTTTATGAACGACTCTGCACAAGGAGGTGAAAAGTAACACACATAATTATGTCACGACTTTAAGCATGGCACTTTAATAAATAACTACCAGCCCATGCCTTTTTATTCTATTTTACAACAATGTGTGGAGCAAATAACTTCATAATATTAACATTTAAATGAAACAATAACCAAGTTTGTAAACAAAATATTAGAACTGTTAAAAATCTGTTTAATAAGTCAATTAAAATTTGAACAATTAACTTTACTAAAATTTAAAATAAACTTAACGACAATGTATAATAAAAAGAAATATCGCCCCTCTCATATTTTCCCGTTCATTTCACGTTTGAGGTTTAAATGTATTTACACCTACAGTAAAATAGATTTTAAATATTGACCATGATAACTGGCATGGCTAATCATATGGTTTAATGGGAAAAAAAACCATTTAGTTAACGAGTTATTGTAGTAAAAATAACTACATGCATCAATTGTTATACGATCTATATTCATTGAGATGGTGTCAAACATGCTTATCAAGGTGCAATGACTATGTCAAAGTTGCATTAGACATAGATTAATCTTTGTAAATTATTGCAACGCATGATATTATCCACTATTCATGGTTTCAAATACAAATGGACGAATGTAAAACTTCATACTTCTTATCCCTAATAACAATATAAGGTAATTGCAAGGAGCGGTTTTCGGTCAACTAAACGTATAGTATTTCTGGACTCCATATATGCTATCATCACGTTTTTTTAATAAAATAGTCAACTAAATCCTCATCCCAAATCTTTACCCAAATTAACCGCATTATTCTAAATTTATAAAACTAAAACCCTTTCATTTAGTTCACTCTGACTTAATACCAGCGTAAACATCACCCGATTATTTTGCTTTGGTTTAGCCCAGGGGTCTTCAAACTTTTCTGCCGGAGGGCCGCATTAACTGTCAAACACCAGTTTGTGGGCCGACTACACACAGTTTTGTGGTAAACTACACGTAAAAATAGTATCTTTTTTTTAGATTAAAAGGTCTCCAGGGGCCGGATGAGAAGGCCTCGCGGGCCGCACCTGACCCGCGTGCCGTAGTTTTGGAGACCCTGCTTTTGCCAAATATTTTTTTTTCTCATAATCTGTTCCAAAAAAAAACAACCCAACCCCAAAACTATTTTTAATCTACTTACGGGCTTCTATGGCGATCTTTTCGGCATCCCACTTTCCTTGGCGATCTGTGTTGACCTCCAGACTTATCATCAGGCCAGGTCCGACACTGTAAATAGAACAATTAGGGAAAGTTAGACATGAAAGTCGCTGACCCATTTAGGTGAAGTTGTGCTTCCGCCTAAAACAGTCATTGTGGCCAATGATAAGCAATAACGCCTCGGTATAGGGAACGCCGAAACATTCACAAAACACGACTCATTGATTTTACCATTAGACACCCTAAATGGTGACACAGGGGGGGGGCATCTACCCCTCCCCCCACGATCTACCCCCCCCTAATTGGCCACTGAATGAGTGGGGATGGTTATTGCTGATACAAGGACATATGGAGCAAAACAGACTCAGGGGTATGTTAAGAACAAAGCAACAAATTAAAGCATTGGGCGTCCTTGACAACCTAGAAGTTGGATATCAACGTCATCTAGTTACGGTGAGTTAACTCCCTTTGGTTTGTTCATAATTTTCAATTTCAATAGAGAATGAAGTAAAGAGCCTCTTTATATATGTACTAATAACCAAATGTAAAAAAAAATAGAAATGATTTATTAAATTTTTTTTAAAAAAAATATGGGAGTTCTTGGTTAAGTAGAACCCCGAATAAATACGCGTCGACCTAATGTACTAAAGTAACATCAAAAGGTTTAAGCGGGTGGTCAAAAGAAGAGGTAGCTGGGAAAACTATAATTCATGATTCAGTTCACAGAGGAACTGTCCTTCCCAGAGGCGTAGCTGGGTTTCCTGCGCCCTTGGCTAATTCATATTTGGCGCCCTTGAATAATAAGGAAAGTACAAAAAGTTTACAGAATACATTGATTATTGAAGGAGTAGTCCTCGGCGCACTTGGCAACTACCCCCGATGCCTAGTCGTTGCTACGCCTCTGGTCCTTCCAGGCCCTGCATATGATCCATGTGCAGCCCGAAGTTCCAGAATGAAAATTGAAGCAGCCGAGTTCTTAAATCTTAAGCTCTCCCTGAGATCAAAGATCCGGCTAATGCGCTCTCTAGCGATGTCAGTCTTTTTTGTATGGTTGTGAGGCTTGGACGCTCACTGCAGACCTCCAAAGAAGAATAAATGCGCTAGAGATGAGATGTTTCAGAAAGATATTGAACATCTCCTACACAGCGCACATCACAAATGAAGCGATCCGCAACAAAATAAGTACTGTCATTGGCCCCTACGAGGACCTACTCACATCAATTAAGAAGAGGAAATTACGATGGTACGGACACGTGACAAGAACTGGAGGTCTCGCAAAAACCATATTACAAGGCACAGTCCAGGGAGGAAGGAAAAGAGGCAGACAAAAGAAGAGATGGGAGGACAATATCAAAGAGTGGACCGGCCTGTCATTCAGCGATTCTCAAAGGGCAGCACAGGGCCGTGACAAATGGCGTGTGTTAGTGTGCCGTTCACGATGGTGCCCCAACGACCCAACAACTGGTTAAGGGATAGTTCAAGATATCTTAAATAAAAAATTCAAACAGCAGCAGATTTTGATTCGCACTCATTAATATAAAAAAACAACATTTTATAAAGCAAAATGTAGAAAAAATTCAACGCACTTCCCCGAATTTTATGCAAAGTTCATGCGTCACTCATTCAACAGGCCATTAACGACGTTTAACTAGGCTAGGAGTCTACCGATATATTATCTGGCCGATTTCAGGACATCGGCAATATCGGTATCGGTAGCGTGTATAGGTACAGATATTACGTCACCGAATTTCATAAGTGACATTTTAAATATTTTTGACAACACAAATTTCTGGGAAAAAAATTATCACTTTTATTTTAAATATCTCAACAAATTAATATATTGACCAGGATACCGGTATTGAAAGAACCAAACGTAAAGGTAAAAAGGGATTTTTAAAAACCACGTTTTTATATGTGGACTAAAAAGAAGAAAATAATTTAAAACTTATAAGTTTAAGTACTTTAATTTAACATGACTAAAAACGTGGGGCGGGCGTTTATGAGGTTTAACATATGCAGTTCACTCATTCTCTCACGTATATATCTCTCTTTTACCTTCTAAATTATTATTTTTTAATCTTTATACCAAACACCCGCCACACGTTTTAGTCATATTAAATTAAAGTACTTGAGGTTATAAGTTTTAAATTATTTTCTTCTTTTTAGTCCAGTTATAAAAATGTGGTTTTTAAATATCTGTTTTTAACTGTATTTATTTTATTCTTTTTAGTCCACTTATAACAACCTGGTTTTTAAAAATATTTTATTTACCTCTATTTATTTTACCAAACACCTCATCAGCGCCCGCCCAACGTTTTAATACCACGGCGATGAGGTCACGGGGTGAACTTATCAATTTTAATATAACAGCAGACAGATGCTTATATAACATGCTTATATAGAGATAAACTAAAAAGTGCATTAATTTAATTACGGTACATTTGATCTATCTGAAATTTTGATACAATGCATTGTCAGCCAAGATCTATCTGTGGTAAAATTTTATGCTCTCTAGGGCCATCAAAAGTGGTTTAATTTTACTTTGGAAAATTTGAAAAATTGCTGACAGACAAGAACGAAAACAATGCGGACAGACAGGAACGAAAGCAAGTTAATAAAAACGTTGTTAATAAAAGAGATCTAGTACATGTATTAATATGTATACAGCTTGCCATGTACTTTGATATTGTTTGAGTTAAAGTAGTTTGTAAAAATTATAAATTAATCTAAATCTAAATTTAAGATTGTTTTTGTTATTATTAATTAAATAATGTTTTGATGTGTTATTGTATCGCTATTATAACGATATTAACTTCTTTTATGTTAAAAAAACAACAACAACAAACAACAAACAACAACAACTCCTATCCATATTCCTGCATTGTATTCGAGGAAAAGAAAGAAGCAGGAAGCGAAGTGACGTAAAGGATGGACACGAAATACGGAAGACCGTAATCGACACACACATATAATTCAAACGAAGTTGTCCGATTTGTTTCTTAATTTACGGTTGTCTTAACTAAACCAGTAGCCTAAGATGTAAAATATAAATAATTAAGAGTCATACTTTTAAGAATGACGTCGTCAAATATGACCACTGGTTTTTGTCCAAACAAATACTCATATGGATAATATCGGTATCGGCAAAAATTGCATATCGGCAGACCCCCAAGTTTAACCTATAATAAACCTATAAAAATAAGCGAGGCCCAAAACTCGAACTAATCCGGAGTTTCGTGGATCCTGCATACACTTTACAGACTAATAATATAAAAAATGTACATATGCGTTGTGGTTGTATGCGTGTCCGTAAAACGTGTTTGCATAACACAATAATACAAATCGGATTTAAATCTCCTCATACTACTAGTATTTTCTATTTAACAAAAGCAAACATTTTGAATACAATAATGCTAATATTTGTGATTGCAATAAAAGAAAATGTTCAGATAGCGAAGTTAGTTTTTCTTTTGATTTTGTTGTTATTTAAATCAAATGTTGCGTTATTTTAAAAAAAAATGATTGCCCCTAATAGCATTGAATACTACAATTCTAAATGTCCCCCTCCCCCCAACCCACACACACTACAAATAACCCTTGCGTATTAACACGATTTCTCTATCGAGCTCAACCCGAACCAAAAAATCCATCTAAGAGTAATTGCTGAAAAGACTTCTCGTCTTGAAGATCGCCCCGCCTCATTCTCACTGCCATAATTGCGATCTTGGCACATCTCTTTCCTTTGGCTTCGGGGCCAAACTGCAATTTCCGCTGCGACCTTTTAAAGCTATCATCATCATCTTCTTCATCATCCTCTGTACTACTGTCGTCGTCATCATCTCTGTCCTCGTGGAGAGCTGGCCCTTCGGTGTGCCGCCGCTGGAAGGACTCGCCGGCGATGGCGCTTGAAGCCATAGAAATGACCGAGCGACCCTCTGTTGGAGGAGGCAGTAGGCTTGGCCACCGGAGAGCAAATGTCAGCGAAATTACAGGGGGCAAAGAACTCCACCGCACGGAGTCGTTTCTGGTTCTGTACAAGGCGCGTAATTCCCCTCACCCCCTCTTCCAACCCCAGCCCAGCCCCGGGGTTACAATTGCAGACGTTATTCAACAAGTGGTGTTCTGGAATTATGACCTGCATTTATAGGTCAATACCACCTGGCGGGATGGAATCGTCTGGTGCACAACCAAAGGTTTTGTTCCCTGAACCCAGGCATTATGAGATGACGTCTTGGAAGAATCTAAAACTCCACCTGCGCACACAAGCCCAAGGGAAAAAAACCAACATAATCATTTGGGAATTGCCGAAATAAAATGATAATGAAAAAAAAATGTCTCATAGGCATGAAATAAATTTGTAACGACATTTATTGCAATCTACAACCTCAGACTCGTTGGACTCATGTGGTTGGTGTCCACACTTTTGCTTTATGGGGTCTGCCAACTAAAATTTAATTGATTTTAGAATAGGGGAGAAAAAAAAAGCTTGTGACGTCATTAACAAGCCCTATTAATTTTGGGGGGTTCACTCAGAAATATAAAAAAAAATTGGTGTTGCCGAGTCTGAAAAAAATATACTTTTTGTAGGAGCAACCCCGCCTCCAAAAATCCTCAGAGACACCATCAGAAAATAATGCCATATATTCCTATACCGAACAGAAATGTATTCATTGGAAAAAAAATCTACAAACTAATAATAATAAGAGTTACAAAGTGAGAAAAATCGCTTACTTCAAGCGTTACTAATGAATAGCGATTTTTTTTATTTTTATTTTTTAAATTGACTTTAAAACATGACGTTGTTAAGAAGTAAAGCGTTAAACTAATAGGACAATTCAAGTTTTACCCTTCTCTCATACAATTTTAAAAAAAAATATTTGGGGATGTAGATGGGGAAAATCCAACAATCGCGTGTGTGTTTGCGTGATAAAAAAAAAGTATAGGGAAGGAAGACACGAAGCTCAGCAAAGTCCTATTTACACGGCTTCTGTGTGCATGAATGAACGTCAACAGTTGGACTGGCTTGATTCTAATCAAACCTTGGCCGGCTTCAACGGGGGAAAATAGATTGTAATTTCATTTCTATTAGTTTTCATTTTCATTGGTTAATGTACTGAAACATCCACAATTTTAAGCAAGATGGGTTGTTTTTTTTTAAAAAGGGAGAAAGAAAGAATGCATGAAAGGAAGATGCCTGATGTTTTTAAGACAATAAAATAAACTTAACTTTCAGATGTTTTTTGTTTTTTGGTTGGAAAATCGTGCTTAGAATTGTAGGAAGTGGGAACATGGGTGACAGTGGCGTAGCTAGGGATTTGTAGGGAATTCGGGGGCCCGGGGGGCTTGGCCTCTTTGGGGGCCCTGCATACATGGCGGTGGCGTAAAATTTAATTGTAATATGTTTTTCGGACACTCCTTTTGGGCCCCCTCGAGGGGGCCCGTGGGAGACTTTCAAATTTGGACCCCCCTCCCCTAGCTACGCAACTGATGGGCGAATTTAGTACCAACAGTAAAGTAAAACTTTAATCAAAACAGGTATATCAAAGAACAATAATTATTTGTTCGAGCACTGACCGGAATAAAGAAAGCAGGAACAATAAAAAAATGAAATAATAAAAATGAAGAAGAATTCTCCACCCGCTCCTGCCATTTACACAAATATCATGTCAGGTTCGTCTCAAAATCATAAAAAGTTTATCTATTTAAGTATAGTAAAAAGTAAGTCCCATAACCGATGGTCGTAGGGGATCGCTAAAGTTTCCATTAGAGCTTACTCGGGGCTTGTTTATACCTGGTGGGTGCCACAATTTCCCTTCCAGAGGGTCAGCAGGAGGACTTTCTTAGCGTAAAATTTATATCGTGGCTTTGCGTGGGCTCGATCCCACGCCCTCTCAGCTTTGTAAGGCGAGCGCACTACTGACTTTGTTATCCAGACGCTATTTAAGTATACTTGTTTATTAATTTTTGGTGAAGGAAAGAGACTGGCGCCAGAAATAAAGTAAACACAAACTATTCTTTAAAACATTGCAAGAAATGCACACTATCGGACAAATGCGGTTTAATTGTGAGTCGGTAAAATATGTGTCATATGTTATACATATATGGTTTTTTTTTCGAAAACAGCGAAACATTAGGCATGCAGCACACAGGGTGTCGAGACTTGAACAGCCAAAGACATCTACCTGATTAAGCCATCTAGTAGGTGAAGCGACGAACGACACTCTCCAAATTAGCTTCGTTTCTGCGATAATTGCCGGAGAAGGCTGGAGAAAATCCAGTTTTCCTTCAAACTTGGTGTCTCCCACCCCTCCCACGGACCCCGAGTCCAGCACACAGAAGCCTTACCGGGTAGTGTGTGTGTGTGTGTGCGGGGGGGTGGGGTCCCCGTAAGAGAAGGGTGTGGGTCAGCAACAAGGTATAGCCAACCTAAGCTAATCTCTCGCTCTAGTCGCGATGTCCTGTCAAGTTAGCATCACCTAAAGATTGATCTCACACAGGATCTGAACGTATTAACCATGGAAATGTCTGACACGGATTTTTCATCATAGTAATCTCTGTAATTTGATCTTGTTTGTGGAGAGGGGGGGTGGGGGGTGGACAGGGTTTGAGGTATGGAGGTGGAAGATGACCCGTATACAACAGATTCCTTCTTGAAAATTTCAGCCCCCCCCCCTTTCTTTTTTGTAATCGGATGAGACACTCCAAACAACACACCCGAACTCTCACACACACACACACACACACACACACTCACAGAATGTGTGTGGGGGGAAAATGAGACAAGATGATCCAAGATAGAAAAGAGCTCACCTTTTTAAAAAAAAATTATTAATACGGCCGTGCCAAATGACAAAGTAGAAAGATTGAATTGTCTAATCCCGTCTATTTGAGATTTCTAAGTCTATATGATAGGTTTGCTAAGGAGGATCGGGTTGTTGTTGTTTTGTGTTGTTGTGTGTGACTAATCTCATAGGAGTTGACTTTTGGGGGGATTGTAGGTCTGGGGAGGGCAGCAGGTAAACAAGATATTGTGGCAGCTAGCCGTCTCTGGTTGAAATGGTGGACGGTGGTTTAATTAACGAATCAGACTGTATCTCCGAAAAGGTGAGGATTATCAAGATGAAGATGATGCTGACAGATTTGTATGATCGTGTCTATCTGGACAGTTACGGCTTCACGTCTAGCAATCTGCGAGAAAGGCTAGCTGTACTTTTGTAATGATATGAAGTGAATGTTGAAAAATTTAATTCGCTGAAGAGCATTGCTGTAATCAGGGAAGTATATACTTTAAAAAAAAATACTTATCTGCTTAAGAGGCACATTATTTATTTAAAACGATAATCTGTCAACAAGACTGATCTATTTACAATAAGACACACGAACACATATTAAGCATAAATAACTAAAGAGAAAGCTCATCTATTTTTTTTAAACTCTTCTTTTTTATAAGACTGTAACTCCTCTTTTAGAATGCTTTTCTATTTAGAAAACATAACTATTTAGAAGACTAACTATTTAGAAGACTCAACTATTTAGAAGACTCAACTATTTAGAAGACTCAACTATTTAGAAGACTCAACTATTTAGAAGACTCAACTATTTAGAAGACTCAACTATTTAGAAGACTCAACTATTTAGAAGACTCAACTATTTAGAAGACTCAACTATTTAGAAGACTCAACTATTTAGAAGACTCAACTATTTAGAAGACTCAACTATTTAGAAGACTCAACTATTTAGAAGACTCAACTATTTAGAAGACTCAACTATTTAGAAGACTCAAAATAAAATGATAATAATCAATATACATAATTCCCTTTGTCTGTATGGATATAACTAGGTGGCGCTGCGAAATTTGTAATGCTGTTAGGTGGCGCTGCGATCAACATAATAAAATTACTGCACCAAAAATAACACTTTTCGAACGTTCAGCATAAAATTGTTCAATATGATAATAAATGAATCGAATAAAAATAAATTAAAGTTCTGTATTAGATCTACATTATTTATTATTCTGATGTGTATTTTTTTCAAAATTAATAGATTTCAGCTGAAATGTATTCATTTTGAAAATTTCCGTCATTGTTTACGGGTTACACCAGTTATTAATATTTGCGCATGGAACTGAAGAGCCGCAACTTGACATCGAAAGAGCCGCATGCGGCTCCCGAGCCGCAGGTTGCCGGTCCCTGATTTAGAAGACGCATGTATTTAGAAGACTCATCTATTCAGAAGACTCGTCTGCATATGAGTCCTTGATGGCTACATAAGAAATTATGCTTGTAAAATGACTATAGAAACAGTAGAGAAAGGGCAATGTTAAAATTGTACCCATAACCCCTGGCAGTCCAGCGCCCTTTCATCTTAGACTCGCCATAGGGTGGCGTTGTTTTGTACTGCCAGGGGCCTTGTTGTGGGAGTTGGCCACAACTCTTAACCTTCCCTGAGATTATGACCTTCCTCGCGATTACGACCTTTCATTGATTATGACCTTTCCCGTGATTATGACATTTTCAGTGATTATGACTTTCCTGTGATTATGACCTTCCCCGTGATTATGAACTTGCGCGTGATTATGACATATTATTGTGATTAGCACTAGATATGTTATCTCATTAGTTAAAAAAAAATCCATCATCTGAGTTTAGTTTAATGAATTTAATGTGACAATGCGATTAATGGGGAAAGTCATATCGCGTTGCATCAGTCTGCTAAAAGCTACATGTGTATTAATTATTAATGCGTATTCTTTTAGTCTAAATTATGTTATACTTTAAAGGGAAACTTTTTAACAGCTATTTGAATAAGTATCTTCTTTTAAAATAAGAAGATAAGCTGACTTCACTGCTTCAAAAAGCGTTTAAAAAACAACAATTCATTCTAAACATTAACTTTGTTTAAAATTTCATAAATGTAGAGTTTCATTGTGAATAATATTTTTTACATTTTCATAATTTTAGAGTTACTCGACAAGTTCAACATTAATAGAGAAAAGCGTATTTCGCGGGACAAACCGTGAAAACAATTATTACAGGAGAAGGAAGATAAACACCAGAACGCATAAACAAACACGCAAAGATATATGGGGGAAAATGAAGACTTATATTGCTTTTTGAAAAAGATAGCAAACGCTAGGGATGTCTTTCCCAATATTAAAAAAACAAAAACAAAAATCGTTTGAACTTAATAAATGCATTCCCACCTCCCAAAATCGCCCCCCCCCTTCCCCCTTCCTTTTTTTCCAACAATAATAACAGGAACCCGTGTTATTTCAAGCCGATGTCCTCGGCCAATCACGGAGCTGTTGGCACGCCGACCGAATTGGTCATCCATTGTCTCTACATTTCTCTCGTTGTCTATAGATTTCTCTAATTATTTTTAGATTTATCTCATTGTTTCTAGATTTCTCTAATTGATTTTAGATTTCTCTAATTGATTTTAGATTTCTATAATTGATTTTAGATTTCTCTCATTGTTTCTAGATTTCTCTCATTGTTTCTAGATTTCTCGTATTGTTTTTAGATTTCTCTCATTGTTTCTAGATTTCTCTCATTGTTTTTAGATTTCCATAATTGTTTCTAGATTTCTTTCAATGTCACTAAAATTCTTGTATTGTTTCCAGATTTTCTCATTGTTTCCAGATTTCTCTCATTGTTTCTAGATTTCTCTCATTGTTTTTAAATTTCTCTCATTGTTTCTAGATTTCTCTCATTGTTTTTAGATTTCTCTCATTGTTTCTAGATTTTTCTCATTGTTTTTAGTTTTCCTTATTGTTTCTAGATTTCTTTCAATGTCACTAACATCATTTCATTGTTTCTAGATTCTCTCATTGTTTCTAGATTTCTCACAGTTCACTAAAATTCTTTCATTGTTTCTAGATTTCCCTCATTGTTTCTAGATTTCCCTCACTGTTCCTAGATTTCTCTCAATGACTCTAGATTTCCCTTATTTTATATATATATTTTATTATTATTTCATCGTCACTACATTTCTTTCGGTGACTATATTTATATCGTTCCACACCCCTTCTAAATCTCTCTCTCTCTCTCTCTCTTTCTTTCCATCTCTCTTATACCACTCTATTCCTCCTTAATTTCGTCATGCATAGAAATATATTTTTAGGCAGTTTATATCTACACCAAGCTCTGCATGTCGTCATATTTAGCAATCAGGGGCGTACATCTGGTTGATGGTAAACTGGGTCTCCACCATTCCCATCTACACACTTGTGTTGATCGAATTGAGCAGAAGTCGTGCAGTAAAGCAAAACATTTTCTGGCATTGGTCAGGCAAAAAACAAAAATAGAATAAAAATAAAGGAAGTAAAAACCCACAGACACAACACACAGACACACACACACATACACCCATACTTACTCACGTACCTCCACCCTCTCAGAAAATATTGAGAGAAACATAGAGACAATATAGGTTATCTTTATTTTTAAAGAGGAAACGAAGATGTGCTTAACGATATTTACGTTAAAAGTCTTCCTCAGTGCATGTCGTTGTATTGATGGCTCAGTCATCATCTATCAGTTCATAATCAAACATATATCTATTTGAAGTTAAGCATTTTGCGTGCTATAGTTTAATCTCATTAGCTGAACCGTAGTTTAGTCTCGTTAGAGGAACCATATTTCGTTACCCTATGTTGAACTTCATTTTGATCTTATGTGTTGAGCCATAGCTTGATCTCATGGGGTATGCCATTTTTTTGGTCTCATTTATTAAACTACGTGTCCCGTATCATTTTTATCTACCATAGTGTTTACTCTTTGCTTAGGTTGTGATAGGTCTTGTAATAATCGTGGCATTACGTGAGTCTTTCCGTTATTTTGAAAACAATTTCTATAATGCCCTGAGATCATTCAGAGTTATACACGGAAAGAAAATCATTGTTGGGATTAGTGTATATAGAAATAAAATTTAACGATTTCGTTTATTTTATCATGAAATATTACAATGATAAATAAACATAATTTGCAATGCATGTCACGTCTGTCTGTCCCGTCTGTCTGTCCGTGACGCTACTAATTTTAGAAAGCAGCGCACCAAATTACTGCACCAAAAAATAACTCTTTTCGAACGTCCGCATAAAATTGTTCAATAGGGAAATAAATTAATAAAATAAAAATAAATGAAAGTTCTGTATTGCGTTATATTTTAATCTGATGTGTATTTATTTTGAAAACTTCCGTCATTTTTGACGGGTGATACACTAGTTCATATATAGTTATCTAAAATTTGGATTAAAAAAATAAAGGGTCAATTTCCTGGTAGATCTATAAGGACATATTAAGTTTTAAAATTGCTTGAACGTGCACAAAAATAACCGAAGTCCGCGTGTCAGAATGCCACCAAGGTTGTCAAATACCGAAATAAACATGAATCAAGAAATTAGGAGCTGGCATCGTTTAAATTTGGCTCGTGTGACATTGTCCGCTTCGGAATTTCTATCCGCGATGATGCACCACCTGCGAATGTGTGCACCATCTGCAAATGTGTGAACCGGCCACCAGCAACAATGCGCTCATGATTAAGGGACACTGGTGTTAGTGCAGGGACAAGGTCATGCGGGGAATTCACAGTTTCATCTCTTGCTGCCATCTTATTAAATGAGAGCTCTAAATTTATGGAGCAGCTTCCGGTGTAGTTTTAAAAACGTTCTACAATTATTATGATCAGAAAGATGCAACTTCCGGTTAACCTTGATGAAAAAGTTCATTCCCAAACCATTTTAAAAACGAGAGAACGAATTTCATTTTAAAAGAAGCAAATTTTCACAACTTGCTTTAATTTCTGATTAGAATATTAATTTTCTAAACTGAAATCGTGACTGTTTCGACGGTAGAATGACTCGACTGGCATATCCTGTTCTTAAACCAACAAAATACTTTAAGTATTTTAAGTCTATGCAACAAAATTGCCATCAAATCTATGTATTTAATGAGCTCATGGGAATTGAAAACAAATTCAACCGAAGCAAAATTAGCGCCAAAAGGAAGAAATGTAAATAAGAAAATGACATGGTACTGATAGGATCTCGTGTGATCTGTCCACAGTTACTTCCTTTAGATAAAAAAAATAATAAACAAATAAAATTGACAAAGTAATCTAACATTTGAATTAAGGTCACGGAGTGCTTCTTAATTTCCATCAATTTAAAGTCAATAAGGAAGTTATTTCCCACGTTACTTTGGTCGTATTTAATATTGGGAAGTGGTGGGATCGACTATTTTAAATTAAATATATTTTATCATCACTGACCACTAACATTTCTGTTAGAGAATATCTAACTTGCCAAGTAGTAATTCCTTGTGACATCATCGATGCCATTGTTGTATGTTATAAAAAGGTAAATAATGTAAGTCTCCCATAAAAAAACAAAACAAAAAAAAACAACAACCTGGAACTTTTTAAAAAGTTCTTATAGTTACATTCGTCGTAATCCATAAACATCATCCAGTAACTGATTGTAAATATTTCCGTATTGTACACAGATTCGTGGAAGAGGTCTACAATGTCAATCTGAGTGACAGCCGTCTCCCACACAATACCGTCAAGCTGCGCCGGATGATGCCTTTCCCATGAAGAACTCTTAACATTAACCGGGCGATTTGGGGGGGAGTGGGTTATCCATTGACCCCAGGTCCAGAGTAAAATAACGATGAAATAAATGAAACAACCCATCACTAATTTACAATCATGCAGCTTTTAAAGCTTTTTATGTATTATTTCATCCATGCACTGGCAACAAAACCGCAATACACAGCCGCCACCCTCCCTGTATAAGCCACACCCTCCATGTCTAAGCCACACCCTATAAACTAACGGTATACACTCCAAACCAAAAACTTAAAGTAGACGCCACAGCCCCCAAACCTCACGGTAGACACCGCAGCACCCAAACCTCACGGTAGACACCAGAGCTACCAAACCTCATGGTAGACACCACAGCCACCAAACCTCACGGTAGACACCACAGCCACCAAACCTCATGGTAGACACCACAGCCCCCAAACCTCACGGTAGACACCACAGCCACCAAACCTCACGGTAGACACCACAGCCACCAAACCTCACGGTAGACACCACAGCCCCCAAACCTCACGGTAGACACCACAGCCCCCAAACCTCGCGGTAGACACCACAGCCACCAAACCTCACGGTAGACACCACAGCCCCCAAACCTCGCGACAGACACCACAGCCCACAAACCTCACGGTAGACACCACAGCCCCCAAACCTCGCGACAGACACCACAGCCCCCAAACCTCACGGTAGACACCACAGCCCCCAAACCTCGCGGTAGACACCACAGCCTCCAAAAACTCACGGTAGACAATCCAGCCCTCAAAACTCACCGTAGACACTCGAGTCTGCGAAACACTAAACACTTGCTCTCAGAAGAGCCCATGTAATAAGCCTTTTAATATGGTTACCCGTGTTCTAATAAATGTATAGATGTGATAAAAAATTTAAAACTCACACTGTTCACCGTTTATTAAATGTTTCTACAAGAGTGTTACTGTTCTGCAAGAGTGTTACTGTTCTGCAAGAGTGTTACTGTTCTGCAAGAGTGTTACTGTTCTGCAAGAGTGTTACTGTTCTGCAAGCCTGTAGAGCGAGCTCTTAACAACTGATAACAAAACAGGATGATCTTTGTGTTTTTTTTGAGAAATGCTGCTTTGAAGGCAACGAAACAAGTTAAATGAAACCCGGTGGCACTCAGATTGTATTGTCTCACTAAATGAAAGATCAACAGAGTGAATGAGATCACGTCATAGCCTCGGCATCGATAAAGGTATTGGACCACATGTATGGCGTATCTGGACACTAGGTTCATCTGTGACTGAGGCAAATCAAGATTTGTGCAACCCTTCCTTCCCTTTCCCTTAACAAAGAAAAAAAAATCTGCACTTGGCAAATAATACAATTTAAAAACGAATATTTAAAGAATGTATTTTTAAGGCACAGAAAAATAAGACTAAGGAGATAAGGATTACATTTTTTTTCCACTTAAAACATTTAATTATAGTAAAACTTTTCATTACATAAAAATATTAGCTATACATAGTTACCAATACATTTTAAATTGTAATTCATGAATATATCTGCAGTGCTAAACTAACTTATTTACATTTAAATGTTCAATACATCTATTATTACTTATATCAATTAGAAACCATGCAAAACTTATTGTTAGTTTCAAGTAAGATTGACATTTGCATCAACTACAAGTGCTCATTGTTTGTGGATATAAATCTACTGAAAATATAATATTATTTTTAAAACTTCTTCTATTATAAAAAATGTGCTGTAGTAGCATGTCGTCCAAATCCGTAAATCCCATGTCTGGGTCAGAGGTAAAATTCATTTGAAAAACGTGTTTAGAATAAAACAAGATTCCCTTTAATGCTTCTCAAAACTGATACACGGAGGTGGACTGATACACGGAGGTGGACTGATACACGGAGTTGGACTGATACACGGAGGTGGACTGATACACGGAGGTGGACTGATACACGGAGGTGGACTGATACACGGAGGTGGACTGATACACGGAGGTGGACTGATACACGGAGGTGGACTGATACACGGAGGTGGACTGATACACGGAGGTGGACTGAGCTAAAGCTTAAAATAGAGCACAATAGACACATTATTTGTATGAATAAAATGATACATCTCCAGGTTTATGAACAAATACAGGTGTAGACGTTCTGGTAGGTCATCTCACTAGTGCAAATAAAACTGTTTTTTTATCACTTGCAATGATAGATCTATCCATCTATATAATTCACCAAAGCGAGTATGTGCAAATAAGACTGACGAATGACTCTCGCTGGGGTCGACCAATCTGTTTATGGTTGGCAAGCGGAGGTGGTGGAGAGAGGGGCAACAATGGTGCTTGCGTTCAGTTGCGTTGTTCCTTCACAGAATAACATGTGATTCGTAGTGTGGTGGTTATCACGTCCGCGTTACACGCGGAAGGTCCTGGGTTCAAGCTCCCGGGAAAACATTGTTTTGTAATTTTTTAAAATGTGTTTTTGTGTCCTTTCTTTTACCCCTTTATTGCCAACATGGCTGACCCTCGCTCGGGTCGACCAATCACAGTTTATGGTTGGCAAGCTAGGGTGGTGAAGGGTGGTGGGCAGGTAGATAACCGCAGTGCGAATGTCTCGAGAGAACCAATGCGTCAGTCGTTCCCCCCAATGACGTTCACTCGCGTTGTTTTGATTTCTTCGTACTGTAGTTTTGTGTCCGTTCTTTCCCCCCTTTCTTTGCCCTATCCATGAGCAAATATGCAGCGTATGCTACGCCGCGGGGCGTATCTAGTATATATATAATTCGCCAGAAATTAGGACAAGCACAAGACGACGCGAGCAAGCAAGCATGACGAATGACCCTCGCGTGGGTCCAGCAATCACAGTTTATGATTGGAAAGCGAGGATGGTGCCGGGGGTGTATGTCTCATGACCAAAAATGCGTCTTGCGTTCACTCGCGTTGTTCTCGTTTCTTAGTGCTGCTTTTTGTGTCAGATCTTTCCCCACTTTCTTTGCACTATACCACAATATTACGAATGACGGAATGGCTAAATAATCGAAAATACTCAAATGAAATCATAGCATTTAAAAAATCCAACATCTCTAAGAAAATTAACTCTTATTATTATTATTATTTATATTATTATTATTATCACTATACCCGTACTTAAAAAAAAGTTTGTGTTTTAAGGGCTTCCCCTTAATATTCGATTGATCCTAATCTTTCGAACGGGACATTTTTTGTGTGTGTGGTCAAGCCATTTACGTGCAATACGATATCTGTTTGATGTGTCACTCACACATTTGTCTGACAGGACGTGTCACGACATCGGGTAGGTTAACTTGACCGATGATTGATACTACATAGACTTAACGATCCAATAATCCCCCCCTCCCACCTCCAAACTTTCAACATTACAGACCACTCAATGAATGTCTTCGTGCTCTGATTCTCGACCTCAACACTGTGAAGTTCACTGCATTCATTGACCGCTTGCACTGTGACCCGCACCCCGAAACACGGGCGACTAAGAGCTCTCTTCAATAAACCGATCTACTCTCTTAGTATTCCGGTATATGTTTGGTCAGTGCTCGCCTATTGACGCCCTGTTCCCACGGGGCGTTACTCAACAATGCACAGAGGGGCAGTGCGCTCGCGCCGCCCCCCCCCCTCCAACGTCATCCACAACATTCTCCACTTTCACCGCTACAGCGTCTCTCACACTGAGGTAACGTAGGTACATTTTGAAGAAGAAAGAAAAAGGTAAAACCAATTTCTTAGAAGAAAAAAAAAGTGTTCATGCCATCTGGGCATTGTTCAGATGTATGTTGTTTGTGTAAATAACAGATAACATTCCTCTACACCCCCCCCCCACACACACTCTCTTTTCATTAACCGTATGTTCCTATCTCATACGATTAGGTTGAGATAACTTTTAAAGGTTATTATCAACGAAGGAAAGTTAAAAGTCATCGCAATTAAGGACACACTTTAAATGCCCCGTGTTCTGTCGAGTGCGTGTGTTGTATATGTGTGTGTGTGTGTATAAATGTGTGGGTGTTTGTGCTTGTGTTTGTATTTTTGCGTACGTGAGTGTGTGTGTGTGTGTAAAGAAAGATTATTTCTAGTGAGGATATTTTGTAAAGATAGAGATCTAAGAAAGACAAAAAGGCTTACACTACAAGTCCTTGCTGGAACCAGAGAGGTCCCGCTGGTCCGTAACACACATGAGTTTGAGAAGCACTGGGAAATCTCGTAAGATTTTGAAAGTTTACGTCGGCTTGAGGAGAATGGGGCAAATTGTTATGTAAATCAGGGTTTAAAAGGTTAATAATCATTATAATCACCACCAGACTGTGAAATCAACCATGTCTAAATGCATTTTTTAAATGGGGCCGTCCATAAAGTACGTCACGCTCCAGGTGGGGGGGGGTGTCAGAAAGTGTGACAGTTTGTGACAGGGGGGAGGGAGGGTCCGGCCATGTGTGACGTCACGGTGTTTTGTATTAAATTTTAATTATTTTGTGAATAAAAAAGAAATTTTTGTTCGAAAGTGTGACGTACTTTAAGGGGGGGGGGTTTCCAAGATGTGTTACAGTTTGTGACAGTGGTTGGGGGTGGGATTAAAAATGGTCAAAATAGCCTGACATACTTTATGGACGGCCCCATTTCTGTTATTATTGGGTTGAAGTGGTGGAAGGGGAAGGGAGGGCGATTTGACTTTAGTTTTTGTTGACACTAAGGGCAGCCACAATTCGTCCTTAGTTAAAAAAATAACCATGGCACATTTTGAAATTTAGTTCATAAAATTACATCGATACATGCAGGATTTCTATCTCAAGAGCGGTGTAGGGCTCTTGATAACACTTCATTACACTGATTGTGATATGATTGAGCTCACGAGGGGAGGTAATCAACTTATTGGAACTACTTGCTCTCACATTTCCGCTGCCTGCTTGTCGTTGTTTAACAACATGGACTGAAGTTTGGATAACGGCTTTTCTCACCTGGCGGCCCCCCTCACAGTTAGTCACTGGATGACACACCATAGAATGAACCTGGGATAACGGCTTTATCACCTGGCGACCCCCTCACAGTTAGTTACTGGATGACACATCATAGAATGAACCTGGGATAATGGTTTTATCATAAAGCGGCCCAAATAAACTGTACGTCACCGATAGGACTACACAGTCTGAAGCTGGGATAATGGTTTTATCTTACTGTGGCCCACATCACTGTACGTCACTGGATGAGAGTAATATGGCCGAAATTTGTTTTTAAGTTGTTAGACCTAAGCGACTTGACCGTTACGACAGACCAGCACCCGAAACGGTCAACCGAGAGGCGTCGACTTGCACTTCAGTCCACCTTACCCAGAGCTCAGAGCATGGCAGTAACACCGAGGCTGCCCCCCATCACTGAAAAAATTAGTATATAATTTTCATGTATAAATGGGTTTTTTTAAAATTATAAAAAGCACTTTTAACTAGGACTTGTTACATAATTTACAAAATTTTTGGGGATAATCTTTCAAAAACGATTATATTGTATTCCCATCTGTTTCTAATGTCTTTCAATTAAATTTAGACACAAAAAAACCTCAGGAATAATAATATTGGCAATGACTTAATTAAACGCTTGCTGGTGATGTCTACACAAATGATGATTGAAAAATTATGTCAAGAAATAAAATAATTAAAAAACAAATTAAACAAAAATAAACCCACAACAAATCCGCTGTCGGCCATCTTGTGTCTCAACATCAGACCCCCCCCCCACACACACACACATCAATCATGTCATGTCGGATTAATTTCTTCTGTGGATTAATTTAAGGTTAGCTGGCAACACTTTGAACCGCAGATCGGTTTGAAGAAAGTAAATAAAAAAAGGGGGGGGTAGAGGCGCTTACAACGTACGTATTAGAAACATAGGTGGTAGGGGGGGACGGTCGGCCAGGCGAGAGAGTCGGCGAACACCTTTTTAAACACGACGTCTACCTCCGATCTCTCTGCACACCTCGACGCCGTCACGTTGTGGCTTGAGGGACGTCGAGGATAAGAGGCTGGTGATGAAACCGTGGGATTTGGCTATTGGAGATGAAAGGCTGATGTAAAGCTGAAAACCTTTGTGAAAGACGAAACGGTTGCTTTGAGGCACGGCGGTTGTGCCTTAGAGGCGAGAGACGCCGTTGTCGCTGGGCGAGGCTGGAACAAGCTGAGGGTGAGTTTCCCGGAGATGGTATAAACCAGTATATGGGTTAGCGAATAGGTTGTGGCAATGTTTATTATCGTCATAACTTTTGAACACGGTCGAAAGATCACAAGGATTGAAAGGTTGTGAAAGTTGAAAGTTTGTGAAGGTCGAAAGCGTACAGAGGTTGTAATGTTGCGTAGGTTGAAATGTTACGAAGACTGAAAGCATGCGAGGGTTGCCTTAGCTCAGTTACTTGTCCACCAATTGGTTAACATTTTTTCGCACATCACCTGCTTTCTGTGGATAAGGTCACAGGAGGACAAGTTTCTTACCACAAGACCTCCCCCCCCCACCCCCACACACCTTTACCATGCGATTGTCGTACACAGCAGAACAACCTGGCAGTTGTACCTTCACGTCATACATCTCCATAGAACATTTCTTTGATGTACGTCACAGCGAAAAGTTTATAAGAAGATCACTATTGTGTTATCTCATGTTATATATTATATATCTCATGTTGTTCAAATGGTTATAATGTCTTGTTATAGTAAATAAGGTTAGATAACTTATCTCTCATTACTTTCCTCTCAAATCAAGTTATCTTCATCCAATCTAATTTTATCTATCGCCAAAACATTTTTTTAAAAATAAATAAATACAATAAAAGCGGCTGTGACGTGCACCAATCCACTCCCTTATTATATTATCTGAAGGACAAACACATTTGTAAATTGACGTTAGTCTTCAATTTTAGCAACAACAAAAATTTTAGAGCGAGCGAGTAAATTTACCCGATTACCTCTCCAAAAACATATTTGCATATTCGTAAAAACCGATATTAAAGTTTTAAAAAAAGACCCAAAAAAATTAATTAAATAAACAAGATAAAACAACAACCTTTTGCAACCACCAAGCAACATCTCGCACGCAGTCAAGAGAAGTTTAAAGGGAGAACTCAGCCGTTTAAGTGCTGAACTGCAACATCCGACCAATCAAACACGCCGTGACGTTGGGGAAAGTTAACAGGAAGTCGTAAAACATCGAAGAGAAACACACAGATTGCCTTCAACTATGGAGACGCGAAGAATGACAGCGTTCGACCTGAACTCTTGTTCATATTCCCTCGATCTCACAAGACGCCTGCCAACTCTTAGATCTTATAATATAAGGAATTGGAACATATATATAATCTATTAGTGAAACACAATTCCAAACGATTCATTAAATAAAAAAAATCCGTCTATCTCCTCCGTGATTCGCCAATGACACATAATGTTATTAAATTAATTCTTCTTCTTAGTTATTCCCTTTCATTACGTATTATTAATATTGACAGGTGACGCCTTTTCTCTTACGTTTTTTACGATCACTCTTTTTTTTTAAAACAACGAAAGGGAATCCGCAAAGCTTGTTAAATTACATTGTTACCTTACGCTGATGCATTATAAAGGATCTGATTGCAAGAACACGAGCAGGCGTTTCTTTCTTTTCTAGATATGAAATATAATCTATTTCGCCAGAATGCCCTCCACCCGCCTTTTCCGTCTACACTAGAAAATCAGCTTCTAACGACAAGTCTAACTAGGGTTCTCCTTTCATTCTCATAGATTCCTGCAAATGAATCTAGGAGACACCGACCAAAAAAAAACCTCGATCCGTTGGAACAAAAGGCAAAAGAAGACACCTGCTGGTGCCGTCTGTCCCCCTCGCCCCACACCCCGGTGTAAGAATGTAAAAGGAGGGAGGGGAGGGGGTCAAATCTGGATGACACAGAAGAGCTCTGGAAACGGAAACAGAAGCTGAAAGGGAAATAAGATGTCGCAAGGTGAATAGAAGAGATGGGTGGCAGAGAGAGAGAGAGAGAGAGAGATGGGATGGGATGGAGGAGTGGTTTAGAGGTAAGGGATGGAAGGGGGAGGGATATGAATGGAAGGGGCGGATCAAAAGGATGGGATGAAGGGAAGGTTGGCTGGGAAAAAATAGAGGGCTGGATGGGATGGGTAGATCTTGATGGAAAGGAAATGTTTGTGGGAATAGATGAGGATGGTAGGGAGGAAAGGAAGGGGGTATAGAATGGCAGGGATGGTTGGAAAGGGGTAGGAATGGAGGCTTTGGATTTAGATTTTAAGGAGAGGATACACGGTTGAAAAGAAGGTAATTAATGAAGAGATGGAAGGGTAAGATGCATACGAGGGATGCAAGGGAGGGGTTGAATGGATAGATGGATATAACGTAGGTTTGGATTTGAATGGAAGGGTGTAATGGATACATATGAAATTGAGGGAGTAAAGGGTGAGAAGGAAATTAAATGAGTAATGGGAGGGAGGGGTGGTAGGGAGGGATGGGAGGGAGAGATGAGAGGGATTGGAGGGAGGGATAGTAGGGAGGGAGGGATGTTAGGGAGAGAAGCTCCAAATCATTTTATATGTCCTGAGATTCGACGCATGTTTCTCTGTAAAATCAATTGTTAAAAATTGACAACAATAGTAAGATAAAAAAACATAGCCTAAAAAAACCAAACATAAATAACAACAAGCAATGAAAATAAAACTGCAACTTCTTGATCTGTTATAGTTTTCAATGAGATTGTCACCGGATAAAAAAAGTTTTTTTTTAATTGTAAAAATAAATTGGACTATTTATTTAATATTTATTATCAAACAAATTTTGTTTAAAAAATCTCTCAAAGCTTCTTCATCTTATCGATTTTTTTCTTTATTAAAAAAAAATCCCTTTTCCCTGTGTTGTAAAACGACGGGCAAAGATGAACGATAAAACGCACCGTTTATATAAATTTACAAGTAAAAAAAGAAAAATGGAAAGAAAAACCAATTAAACTTAAAGTAACAACAGAATCTGTTTAAGGTAACACAAAGCCGTTTGGGGTAGAGAGTAAATGACATTCTCGCAATCGATGGTCGTCGGCGGAAATCGTTGTCACTGGCCGAAATTGCCGTCTGATGCTTTGGCTATCTAATTATTGATGGCTTGGACTCGAATAGAATAATTGCTCATTAACTATTGGCATATGGATGAATCGTGCTGGTAGAATAGAAGAACTACCGCCAGCCCCGGTGGCTACGGGCAGCGGGTCTTTGTACGCTTAAATACTATTCTGGTTGGGGGGGGGGCGCGTAGGAATTGAAAACATGAGAAAATGGAACAACCAAATGGAGAGGGTCGGGGGAAATTGCTGATGGTGAGCCTGACAGCAACACCACCGTCACCTCAGCCTCCCCCCCCACATACACACCACATCCCCGGGGAGGAACGCCGCTGAAACACAAGGTAAAACAAAACCTGTCTTTTGTGTCTGGTGACAAAGAGGCCAGGTGACAATAAATCAGCGTTGCCGTAGTTTGCGGTGGCCCCTGGTGATGATAGGGGCCACCGCAGCGACGACATTGCTAAAGACCCACGCCGGTGCCAGTCGCGATGGAGCGAGTATCTCGGTCCATCGATCAAGATGTTGTGTCCGTCGGCCGGATGGCTGTCTATACTTTGTGTGGAGGCTTCCCATTTGAGAACAATAAGTATAAATACGATACGATAATGCAATGGCTTCACTCTCAATATTTAAAAGCGTCAAAACTATCATTTCGCGTTTCGGTAAAGAAAATTACTAAACATACTAAACACGAAAGTATGTGGTACACATATTGAAAAAAATAATTCATAAATACACCTGTAAAAATCTTTTTTAAAAAAAATTATAACAGTGGTGTATATATTTATTTTGGGTTAGTAGACTAGCTTTACCAGAACAATGGGCCATAGATTCTTTACATATGCCAAGGAATATGAAGTATTTGATCAGATACACTTAGGTTTAATCAGGACGATTCATGTTTTATTAAAGTCTGTCGTCCAAGACATTTTAGCTAATATTATTATCTTTTAATTTTTGGACCTATTCGTATATTTTTGGGCTATTTGATTTAGCATTATTTGAGAGCTTTAAAATATTTTATCGTTGAGATAGTTAAAAAGTAAAGGAATACTAATTTAATTCTGTAATCAAAATGTTGAAAGATGTAAAGCTTAAAAGTTCTCATGTCGTTTTTGAATGTGCCAGGTGTACCGACGCTGAGATTCAAAATGACTTGACACAATCAAATATAAAAAAGAATCATACGAATTTACTTTGTAAATGATAAACCAGACAGTAATATTGATTGGTATGTAATACTAACTTAACAAGATTTACAAACACATTATTACTGAACCAAACACACAATTACATACAGATATACAAACAAATGGTTACTGAAATAGATAGTCCAAAATTTGATTAGTAAAACAGGCAGACAAACAATGATTAATTAACCAGATTGATACGCCAATGATTACTTGAATGGGTATAAATAAACAAATGATTACTGAACTAGATAGATTCACAAATTAATACAGTTAGATAGACATAATATTTGTTATTATTACTAAAATAGACAAACAAATACTTACTAGAAACAGACCAACACATTATTACTAAAACAGACGGACAAATAAATGATTAATGAACCAGATGTATTAACAAATGATTACTGGGCAAGATTGACATACGTGTGATAGCTGGACAAGACAGACCGAACACACAAAATTGATAAAACCACTTACTGGATGAGATAGATCAGCCCTGGAGGCAAGTTGAGGATCTCAGTGAGGTTCTGGACAAACTGAAGCCCCTCAGGAGTGCTCACCCTTGGAAAAAAACAACAACATAAAATGTAAGAGATTTTGGTGGTGTCAACATAAAGAACGCGGCACAGTGCTTAATGATTGAAAGATGAATGGTATGAATGGATGAGGATGAGGTGCAATAAAAGTTGTGTTCGCCCTTTCTTTTCGGAATGGATGCTAAATCTTAAGTGGGTTACTTTTTAGAGCCTTTGTAAAAGTAAGCAAAAGGTGCTTTGTTTTCTCTCTCTCGGCTCAAGTTGGTAGAGACGTCCATGAGGAAGAGTGGGGGGAAATTCGGTCTTAGAGAAATTAATGTCGCATGGGGTTGAGGATATGCGAGATAGCTATTATCTTTGGATAAACGAATAACAGTGTGTGAGTGTGTGCGTGTGTGTGGATGTGTGGGTGAGGGAGGGCGCTTGAGATTTAGTTAACGAAATAAGTAATGAGAATTGACGAGTGTGAGAATACAACATTAGCCCGGGCCAGGATTGAAGTAGATGGGGCTGGAAATAAGGGTCAATGAATGGCCCTTCAGAAGAAGAAAAAAACAAAACTAACTGAAATACCCTTTGAATCGAGATTTAAAAAACAACGAAAAACCTCACGACCAATAGAGCTAGATCGTGAGACTAAGTCGTTAATATATAGCTTGGACGATAGATTTGTATACTTTAAACTACGCAAATTTGAACAGAGCTGTGTAGTAGCCACGAGAAGTAGGTGAGGCGAGTTGTAGAGAACTTGTGTAAGGGTAATTGACGTGGATAGAGAACCGAGGCAAGACATATATATATATATATATATATATATATATATATATATATATATATATATATATATATATATATATATATATATGTATATACAATATACATACACACACGTGGTTAGTCAGGGTACTATAATGATGGAAGGGCGATGGTGGAGGGATGAAAATCAAGGAGGGTGTCCGATGGAGGAGAGGCTCGCCATTTTGGTGTGAGCGGGGGGGGGGTCAGGGGAGAGGGGAGGGTAGATGTACGTGACTGACCATCAGACGAACTGACAAGAGAGTTTCTTACGTTAAGATGGATGGATGGCCCTGAACGAGCCATGGAATAAAGAACGATGTGTGTCACGTCGGACAAATGGACGCCGGACATGCTGGTCATGCCTGTAGTTGTGGTTAGCGGGTCGTATTGAGGATGAGACGAAGCACGTGTAGACAGACAATTTGAAAACTTCATTTAAAAAAATCAAAAAAAATCACAGACATGTTATCTGGATTAATACGCAGTACGAACCCCACCCTCTTCTTTTCTTCGTTATTGGCCGCCCCCAACCTGAAAACCAAGATTCATATGTATAATCTCAAAGCATCTTTCATGAGTCACTGATGTCCGAGTAACTCCTGGCCACATTGACTCCAACTCGGTGACTCCAATTACAACAACAATGCTTCAAACGTAGACATCGGCAGAAAATTATTTTTTAAAGGAAAAGACACTGGGGTTGGGTGTAAGAGGTGCAAGGGAACAACTAGGTAAAAAGGGAGATTCGCATGAAAAATCTGATTGCGGTTATAGCGTTGGGTCTAAAAGTCCACTCAGTGTGGATTTGGAAGTCCGGAGGGCACGAGTTGAGCTTTTTTTTAAAAAATGGGCTGGAGTTTGGAGGAGGGGCGCTTAAGGTACTTGTATTTGGGGGAAAAAAATCATCCTCTAATTGCTCCCCGGTCATTTTCTTTGTCATTATTTTAAACCCTCTTTTTTTACGCCTAAGGGTTTTCATTCCGGTTCGCCTTACACGGACAAATTTTGGAGAAAATCAATGGGCACGTAACTCCCCGGTATTCCAGTTTCCTTCCACGAACTTGTCTTTCGGAGAATCCGCTCATGTGCCCTGCACCACGAGCCTAGGGTTTCCCGAACGTTGAGTTCCTGATGGCCGGTGGTCCCCTCCCCCCCTCCTCGTGCTGTGGGGAAGCCGCACATGGAGCTGGGGTCTCTCGGGTTTCCATCAGACATGTTAGCATCTTTGTATGATGATCGTTTTCTTCTAATAGGTGTAGCCATGGCAACGCGCCTGCAAGGCGAATCACACGCGAAAACGATCTAAGTTCGCTTAATATATATTTGTAAAAAACATTTAACATTATTCCGACACTTTTTTTGAGATACTAAGTCCCTGAAGTATGCACTGAAAATCACAACAGTGCAGGTTTAATTGGTTGGCCACTGTGTACTTTATAATGCTCATGTTGTTTCTTGGCGATTGTTTTTCTCAGTATGTGCTCAATCATACAGATTTGAATTTGGGATCGCGTCACATCCCTTTTTATCTTATCTTATCTTATCTGTTACGGACGCTACTTCTATACAGAAGATTATTGCGCCCTACGTTTATCTATGGTTTGTGTTTAGTCCTTTAGTTTAGTTTAGTGTTTAAATGCTTGCAATGACTTACTTTTCAAAAAAGAATTCGCACAACGCTTTTATTTCAATTTAAAATTGGAAAGAATCCTGGGTATCGTTTTTACTAAATCCCACATAAGTGGAGTACTTGGGCCATCACATACAGACATTGATATATCCAGTGCAATGGACACTCAAGGGAATCATTCAAATTCGACATCCTTTGGCCACATCCATATACATTGATATCATAAGGCCTTAGGGTGTCATCCAGGGACATTGGTATACTAGGCATTTAAAATGGGGATTTAAACCCCAGGGTTTGATCCCGAAACATAGATATTATAGGGTTTAAACCCGGGGCATGATACCCCGACATATCCGATAGACATAATCCGGGGGTTACGGCATTATCACTGATAGACATCGACTCATACATGAATTTTGTTTTTCACCATTAATCATTGAAGTTTAGTTCGCTATATCTATAAAGGGGTTTATTTTTTCATTCATAAATTGCACTTTTGTTACAAATTTATTTCAAAAAATGATTTTTTTCAACATTTAAATGAATAAATTTTATGTGGTACTTATCTCGAGTTTATTAAAATGTTCGACTTCATCATTTCAAATTAGGCTAACAGTCGATGTTTCGTTGTCTCACGTCGATCACCGATGCTATTTTCGAAAATATTGTTTTCGTCAAGATTGGAACGGCGTGCGATGACTTCCTTAGTTTGATTCCTCTATATCTCGTATTCTAGAAAATATTTAACTCCTCCGTGTATCTATTAGATTTCTGTCCATATTAAGGACCGTATCCAAAACCTTCCTGAAGGGACCGCATCCGTCTCTTGTCCGACATGCCGTCGCATTTTTCGTGCCAGAATAGGGTTAATAAGCCACCTAGAGGACACATGTGGCGGCCCAGCAAATACGATGAGAGTGGTCATCGTCGACCACGACGGACGAACAACATGCATGTATATTTCTTTACTTCTAATATTTCTTAATAATTTAAAATAGAGACCCATGCCTATAGCAGACAGACATGTGCGGTATAAATGTCATTTAAAATTAGTGTTTTGTTTATTAAAGACTCGTCATAAGCCGCAGACTATTTGATAATTTCAATTTCAGCATTGCACACGTCAAATAATGTCTCTACCAAAATTTGTCCTACTTTGGCACAAATCAGACTGTCTTTAACACAATAACTTTCCCAAATATACTCAGAATAGAAGTTTTTAAAACAACCTAAGACCTCATTGCAGCAAGGGAAACAACTGCAAAAAATCATACAACAGCATTGTTTTTGTTTTTGTTTTATTTTGAAAACTTTTGGTAAGTTACCCACGTAAAAAGAATTCTCTTTAATAAAGGAAATAGAGTTTAAGCTAGGAATTCAATTTTTTTTAAAAAATGGTAGACAATTGAGCCAAAATAATTATAATAAAAAATAAATAAGACTTTAAAAAAATCATAGACACAATATTACCCTACTACATAATTGAAAAAATAAGCCAGCTTATGACTAAAAAAAAATATGTCGTCTGTTTACAAACAATGTTCTTGATGATGACTTGAAGCATCTTAAAGTTAGAGTATTAAAAAAAAAGTTTTTCATTGTTATAAATTTGAAAATATAATGGATTGGATGGAGGAAAAAAAATACTTTACAGAACATTAGAAATATATTACTCAAATATGATTGGTCAACTTTGATTCTCTGACAATGCTACAAAAAAGCAGTCTGTATTTCTAAGTGGTAAGGCTGTTGTAATATTTTTTCGTATTAAAAGGTAAAAAAAAATAATTTAAAAAAAAAGTTTTGCGTGTGTGTGTGTGTGTAGGGTAAAAAGGGGGGGGGGTGGTGGTGGGCGGTGTGTCTTACACTTTACATGAACAATTAAATTATGATACTAACTATGAGAATGTTTAAAATATTCACCTCTGTATCTATCTTTATTATTAAAGAAATGAAAGAGAAAAAAATACAAAAATTCACTTAGTATATGGATGACTTTGAAGCGAGCTACAAATAGAATTATTAATTTATTTATATGTTAATGGTTTCAAGCGAATGAATCTTTTGTCCCTTCTCAAGAATCGACTTTTAAGCGAGTATTAAATTTTAATAAAACTAGTCATTGTAAAATAATAATAATTTCCCAACAACCCTCCCCCCCCCACCAAAAATATGTGCTTTAAGCTCATCTAACGACGTGCGCAAATGTATTTTTTTTTACTAAATTGTTTACTTATAGGGCTTGTCATTTCTAAGATCGGAAACGTCATAACTTATTGAGTAATGTTCTATTTTTAGATTACAGTTTAGCTGAACAATGTTTTGAAGCAGTCGAATCAATAAGTTCTCAAAATTGTTAGCATAGTAAAATTACGAAACTATTTTTTCTTGGTCAAATCCAATAAGCTGTCTTAAATCAACGAAGAATTAACCGTTAGCTGATAGATACTTCCTTCTCAATATACTGCATGTACATGTTGACTCGTATCTTTTAATCATTTGTTTTATGAAATTCGTCCCCCCAAAAGACCCCCATATTTCTAATAATAGATTTCCGCCATATTATGACAAGCCCTATCGCAGATATTTTTCAAAGCCCTGGAAAAATTGATTGCATGAGCTGACAAAAAGTTATTCAATAATTAAAATTCAAATATTTTATACAACTAAATTTTATATCACTAACATCTGAAAGCCAGGACTTGTGGTTAAAAGTGCAACCGTCAAACGAGATATGCATTCACAGCAAGTACGAGACGTTGCAAGCAATGTGCCCTCTAAGGCAGTCTAAGGTTCGTTTGTCCGTGTGCAGAAAAACCAACTGGTGTGCAAATTTACGCAGCAGCGGGTTTAAGGGCTAAATTTTACACACCACAAACACATTTTTTGTATTATCGGAGTTAGCTGCGTTGTAAGTCTACACTGTTGCGCTGCGTCGGTAAGATATTTGAGCTGCCGCGCAGCTGACAAGAAGCATTGTGTGCAAGTACGTAAGTTTGCGAGACTTTTGTGTGGTCCTGTTAAGATATGCTGGATGTCCAGAAAGTTTATTTTTAGATTCCATCATTAAATTTATTGATGTAAAATAATACAAAAACTCCTATAAGTGAAGACTCATTTTTAATGTTGTTCGGCTTTGACATAGATTAGTTGACTAAAATATCTGGAAGGAATGTACTTTTGAAAAAAAAACATTTTTTAAAAATCAAGGGTCCATTTAGGATACGTGTTTTAAATAAATTTTGTTTTAAATGGGATGAAAATAAACATTTTTGTTCTCAAAGATATCGATTTAGGATAATGCAGAAGGTAATAACAAAATTAGGACTTTTTTATTTTTAAAGATCTTTTAGAGTTTTGTTTTGTTTTGATTTGCCAAAAGGGTTAGTATAAGGAGTTTTAATTGATAAATTTCTGGCTTCATAAGTTTACCTCATATTTTCTGACATGGGTTTGGCTGAATAAGGACAGCACAGAGAAGATGAATAGGTGAGTAAGGGGTCATTCGTTAATTGCAGATAGATATATAAAACTACCTTCAAAAGGCATTTTAAATACCTGCCAGTTATTTCAGTCAACTAAATGTATTCCAGGGTTGATAGTCAAGTGACTACTGCAAAAGGTGTCATCCAGGTAGTTGATTACCTTCCAGGGGTGTCGGTCCAGTAATTACCCTTTAAGGTGTGTCAGGCAAGTAAATACCTTTCAAGAGGTTTCAGTAATAAAGGAACCTTTAATATTTATCCAGTTTGCCAATCACCGTTTCGGGAGAGTGTGCGTGCAGAACTATTTTTACCACTGTTCTCATCTAGAAAAGGTACTCACTCCTTGGACAGCTCCAGGTACATAGAACGTGAGTCCACGGCCCTCGCCCTGCTGGTTGCCTCGACATCCTGTCCAAACTTCTCGGACCCTGTGAACGTAAACAATGAAAAGTGTCAGTTAGAGACACCGCATCGCCCTGCTCACCCCCCCTCCCTCCATCCACCACGGCCCCAGAAGATCGCCCGCGAGTCCTTTGATTTATCGGTAAAACCTCGTGCGGGCCCCGTCGGCGGGCCTGCAATTTGTTTTGATTTACGAGCGCAAATTGGCCACCACCCGATACCTTCGGAACACGGCTAATTACCTGGTTCACGTATCATCGGTTGGAAAAGGTAACTTCATAAACAGCGGAACGGCCACTGTTTTATTTATGGCCCGTTTCTCCAAGGTGGTCGTTTCGCGTCCCGGTAGATAGAGCGCCATGTCAAGAAAGGGCTCCCGCGACATTATTTTGACGTCACAGAAGGTATAGATCTCCGCATGTTAATGACCGGGCTCCTGTGACGAAGTCATTAGTCACCCAAAATAAAATTAAATAGAAAACCACAACAAAGACAAACAACTCAAAGAAATGTCAAAACCACGACGAAAAAATGCTAATTTAACGTTATTTTAGAAATGGCTTTTCAGGGAAAAGAGTTGAGTTATGATAATTGATTTGTTTGTGAGTGAATAATTGTGGTAAAATTAACGACAGAGAAGAAGTCCACTCACGAGGAAACCGTCAAACTGAGGCGACAGTCAACACCCCCAACGCGATTTTGCACACACACACGCACACACACACACGCACACACATACATTAATAATAGTATGAATATATGCAAACAATTTATTAGATAATATATAAAAAATATTCGGGCTGGTACTGATTTTTTAACAAAAATTGTTCGATTAATCGTGAAAAATTTCGATTAATTATAACGCATATATTATATAGATCCAACTATTTATATCTGATCTGCAGCAATCCATGATGTAACTTTAGAGTTGACACAAAAATGTTGTAAATTCAAACTGTAACACTAATGTAAGTGATTTTTCTATAAATTTTTTTTTAAAAATAACGCAGAGAGTAAGTTTAGTTATAAAACTTCTATAATATACTGACTGTCAGTCACTTTATAGTAAGCAAGTATGCATCTCTTTAGCCACTCACGCAGACAAACCAGCGCGTTTACATTTTCTGGAAGGAGGCATGATCTACCTTATCTTATCAATACAGACGCTCCTTCTATGCAGAAGATAATTGCGTCCACAGACCATGACAGATGATCTGTTGGCAAGTGATGCAGCGTTCACAGGCCATGGCTTTGTGGGTTTAATAATTTAAAACTTATAAGTTCAAGTACTTCGATTTAATATGACTAAAAACGTGGGGCGGTTGTTCTTATCTTATCTTATCTATACAGGCGCTCCTTCTATGCAGAAGATAATTGCGTCCACAGACCATGATCTGTTGCCAAGTGATGCAGCGTTCACAGGCCACGGCTTTGTGGGTTCCACGCATTACCCAGCCGCCTAACTAGTGTTAGGTACCCATTCGGAGCTGGGTGACTCAGGGACGCCCCAAGCCCCGGGAACAAATCCTTGTCTTGACATGGATTCGAACCCGTGACCATCGGTACGCCAGTCGAGCGCGCTGCCACTCGACCACCGCATTTTATTGACGATGTATCCTGAAGAACTAAACAGTCTTTCGCACGGAACAGATGCCGGTACACAAAGAATTGTTTGTAAAAAAACTACTTAATACAGGAAAAAAGATGGTTATTAAGTTTCAACCACATGAGGGGATCCTCTGTTTCTGGAATAGAAGATTATTCTTGGTACTGCGTCAGCTCGGCCTGTGTACCACGTCATCTCGGCCTGTGTACCACGTCAGCTCGGCCTGTGCACCGTGTACTGCACCTGATTCGTCTGATTTAATTTCCATCCGCATTCAGCTAAAAATTAAATTTTTGTTCAAATTTCCACTGAAATGCTTAACTTTAACTGTGCTGTCATTTTATTTTACGTCTGAACTTTTAAATGAATAATAATACGAGGGTAAAGTAAGAAAGTTAAAAAAATAATTTATAAATTGAAAAAGAATACTAGAAATGTTTTCTTAAATATTAATCGATCAAATTAATTTTAATCGATACCATTGTGTTAACGATTAATCGATTACTTAGTCGTTAATTTCCTCAGCGCTGAGAAATACAGTGGAACCTCGGTGTACGTCCTTAATCCGTTCCAAATACTTGGACTTAAAACAAACAGGACGTATACAAAAGTTATTTTTAGCAAAAGAAATAAAGGAAAACTGATTAATCAGTTCCCAGGAAAAAAGCATATTATTATGAACATATTATATAATAATATACATTTATTGACGTAGTTGTAAAAAAAAATAACTTAAACATTTCTTAACACTAAAAGACATAAATGAAAAGAACTTAAGTTCAATAAATAAAAATTTAGCCTCGCTTTAACTTGGTGAGACGAGTCAGGTGCTTGCTAACATAGTGTTGAGAAGGAGATGTTATTGTTTGGGAGGAAAGTCAGCTTCAAATAAAACTTTCCGGAGCATCAAATTCTGCTGTTTTTTCTATTTTCTGCCTCTTTTCCCTAGTTGACCATGGTTGAGGTTCGCCAGGTTTGACTTTTCCCTAGTTGACCATGGTTGAGGCTCGCCAGGTTTGACTTTTCCCTAGTTGACCATGGTTGAGGCTCGCCAGGTTTGACTTTTCCCTAGTTGACCATGGTTGAGGCTCGCAAGGTTTCACTTTTCCCTATTTGACCATGGTTGAGGCTCGCAAGGTTTGACTTTTACTTCAAATCTGTTTAAATATCTTTGCTTTTATCCTTCTCTTCGGGAGGTTTCAAAAATGTGACATTGTCTGGTCAATTTTCTTTCTTTCCTTGGCTCTTCTCATTAATTTTTTTAGAACTCATGTTCATTGAATTTACTTAAAATTTACCAGTTATTGCGCGAGTCGTTCACAGTATTGAGGCAACTAAAGTACGCGAAGACGAGAGGTGGAATATAATGTTCCCTTTAAGCTGATATTTGACAGACGCCGCGCAGCAAATTTGCTAAAACATTGCACAAAATATGGATGCTGAGCATCTTTGCACACGAGTTTTATGACTCTGCACACGGACCAACGAACCTTAGAGGGAACATTGGACTTGAATATGACGTAGTGTTGGGATTCGTCAAAGTTACGCATGCGCTTTTTGTTGTTGTTTTTTTATTAATTTTTTAAAATTTTTTGTTATTAATGTGTCAGTTTTACACATTCAATTTCTAGCATGCACGCCGGTCGTGTTCCAAACAAAAGGTCGTATACCAAGCAAAATTTCTTGCGTCAAAACAGGAGGTATACCAAGTTGGAGTTATGCCAAAGCAGATGTATACCGCGGTTCAACTGTATATACATTTTTAAATCAACGAAGACCTACTGGTTCCATCAATAACAATATGCAACTTTTAAAAAAGATGCTTGTTTAAAGATAGAGTGAAACTGAAATTGTAACAAATTCCATCGAAACTCATGGACTGCCAAATATAGTTAATGGCCTGCCAACAATAACTTAAGGGCTTCCAACTATAAAATTATGAGCAGCCACTATAACTTTTGCAATTAAAATATGCCTGAAGGGCTGCAATAATGTCGAGATATTGTATAGTCATAGATTTCATTTTAAACGCAATGCTGGTTATAGGGATAGAAAAATAGTTTTAACACATTTAGCAGGTAAAACCTTAAACGGCAGTAAGTTATCTTTGAACTAAAATCGATCAAATGAACCAAAAATAAAAAGTCCTTAGAACCTCCAAACAACTTTTCAGTCATCAAGCCAGCACACATACCGTTATAGAGGAAGGGGTTACAAGGCTCATGATGCGTGACGTAACATTTTCTCCTGTCTATTATCTACGAGATTTGGGTGTGAACAATCACGTGATTTTGGGAGAGGGAACGAGAGGGGTGGCTGACCTCTTACGAATGTTTTCACCCCCCCTCCACCCCAGCATTTAACGTTGGTTGTTGAAAACTAATCCTCTTAAATTCCTAGGAGCTGATCAAATATCCAAGCCCCACGCCTCATCCCTTTTGCAGTTGCCACAAGACCCAACGCTATCCAGTACCTTGCATCCAAAAATGTTAT
Organism: Ampullaceana balthica; assembly: GCA_944989445.1. Classification (NCBI taxonomy): domain Eukaryota; kingdom Metazoa; phylum Mollusca; class Gastropoda; family Lymnaeidae; genus Ampullaceana; species Ampullaceana balthica. The sequence goes on along the minus strand of CALYLW010000316.1, from coordinate 305,239 downwards.
AGAAAGAAACATCGCAGTGAACTAAATTGGATGTGAACAAAAATTGCAGTCAAACAAAAATTGCAGTCAAACAAAACGACGCACTAATTGCGATGAATAAGTTCAATATGGTGATGAATCTTTCACGAACTCGTCAGTCAAATGTCATTTTCAAGGATTCCTAAATTATGCTAATTGACAGCATCGACTGACAAAATATTTCCGTGTAAACAGTGGGCTGCGAGGCGTTGTCCGGCCTTAACGTAAATAATTCATGTCCACGACACAAGGCGCCATCACTCTAGTGTTATTTTCTTCGCTGACATCTCACAGCTGAGTTTGCAGCCCCCACCCCCACCCCGCCACCACCACCATCCTCACTGTGACAGATGATGTGACATTACGGCAAAAAGAAATATGGTCGGTGAGACATGTCAACCAATTGTGTTTGAGAGTCAAGCCTAATTTTAAAAAACACAAAAAAAACATTGTTTACTGCAGTATTTCCCACATTTTACCGTCTCTGAAACATAAATGTATTGTTTTACTTAAAATTATTATTATTATTATTGTTATCATCATTGTTATAATTATAATTATTAGTAGTAGTAGTATGAATAAGTAACAATGATAATGGGAAAAAAACTAAAAATTATTATAATTATTACTGTTATCGTTATCGTATTCGTGATGATAAATCCGAACAAGGCAACAGTATTGGAAATATAATACGGTGTTTATTTTGCATAAATATCACTGAAAGTCTCGGAGGGTTTTTAAAACTCCGAACTACAATATTCATGACCATCTTCATAATACTTAACAATAATTAAATGAGACAGCCTCATCATCATTTAAAAAATATGAAATGGAAAAATTTAAACCCAAAAGTTTTGAAAAAATTTCGTTGTGATTAAAAGAAAATAACAAAACATAGGAGCATAACTTACTTTGTCTCATTACTCTTTGACACACGCATGTTCACATAAAACATTATCAAAGACAGGAGAACTATAAAAAAAATAGGTTGAGTTTGTCATATGGATGCATTTATTGTAAGAAGTTGCAATTTAATTTTAATTCCCTCTTCTAATAGAAGGTACAGCCGGACCTATATAAGTCGAACTCAAAAAGACTCGAACTAAATTTCGACTTAGGAGTTTTCGAGTTAGGGAAAATTGCGTGATAGGAGCAGATTAACCAAGGACAATGTTGATATTGAGAGGATGTAGAGAACAGCCATCCAGGCGAGAAGGCTTGACAGGAAAGAGAGAGGCGGTGTCTGATGTTTCATATGAAATGAAGCCAAATTAGCTTTGACATACCGACACCACTGAGAAAGCACCCCCCCACACACACTTTACTCCATCCACAGTGGGATGAGGGTGTAAGATTTTTCTTTTTAAAAAAAATTGTCTCAGCATGCAGCAAAAGGAACGTGGATTAGTTACCCTTCTTCAATTCACTCATTTTTCTAGTCTAATATATTAGTCTTATGGAATTAGGCCGGGACCTAACAAATAATTCGATATAGGGAGGTTTTCGACTTAAAGAAGTTCGACTTAGCGAGGTCCGACTGTATTTGAAAAAAATTATTTATAATTTATATAGTTGCTCATTAGTCATGGTGGCTTTGAAACCTTCATTTCTGCCTTGACATTATTCATCTTATTCAAATTAGGGGAGATGGATAACTTAAACACCACCCACACCATGCCAATTTTTTTATCCCTGTTAACGTCCAATATTCAGAACCGTTGTTATATACCTCGTTAGTTTTTCGACATATAAAAAAAACATACGCTCCTACATGAACACACTAACAGATTCCATTACAGAATAAGTAAAGAAATCATGGATTTTAAATGAAAAAGAAGCCCCCCCACCCGTAGATATAATAGCTCACATCTTAATTGATTAGTTTTAAATACATCAATGCGACTCGGGATTTGACAAAAATAATATATTATATTTCTCTATCCCTCTGGTCCGTCCATCTATACGTTACAACAGCAACAAAAAGAGGATTTAAGCCGTTTCAATGCTTTATTTTAAAAATTAAAATGGCGGTTACAGAAAAAAAATAAAGTCCAAAATGGAACGAAAAAGAGCTTTTGGAGATGAAGACCGCCCACCGCGCGCACAGATATCAAGACAACTATCTTTTCTTCTTGAGTTCAGTGAGATCTTCGAGAGAGCATTGCTTTCATTCGCTAGTGATAGAAACACACACTTCATTTTGTGCCGATGTAATATACCAATACCATTACATCTTTTTTGTCGCTCTTAACATCTGCGAACTTTTCCTTCGCCGGGAGATTAACGGACATCGATGGCCACCACCTTTGGGTTATTTATAGACTAACTCCCCTTTTCCCCTCGGCTCACACACTTTTCTCCCCCCCCCCTTACCCACTTCCTTGATCCACTGTTTAAAGCCTACTTAAGGCATTGCGGCTGGCTGTTGGCAAATAATCAAAAGGCATTAAGGCGATAGCACAGGCCACGGTGAAACAACGCGACAACTTTTTTAACCCTTTATCCCCTTCAAGTAAAGTCATCTTTTCAGCGAAAAATCAATACGTCTTCAGGCATGCATGGTCTTTGCACGACCAGTCCTTGGAGCCAAAGGAAGAAAAGAGCGGATCTGTTTTGTTCTTCGAAACATTTGAAAAGGGAATCTTCATTTTTTATGTGCAGCTGCCCCTCCCCATCGCCCCTACACAATGCTAGATCTGGCTCTACTCTCGATGACGTAACTTTCCCATTTTCGACCGTGCGTGGTTGTCTTTAATGTGATTGTTGTAGTATTGAAACCTTGTCATCAATTCCTGATAGCCACTAAATCGTCTATTTATTACGCCGGGAGTAGAATGTCAGCTTGCCTAATTATCTACCAAAAATGTACGCCCATACTCGAAAATTGGAACATTTTTATTTTCAACAACTAAAACTAAAATACTTTTTAAAAGTTACCAGAGTTCAAAGTTCATCACGACTTAGCAAGCTCAGATTATACGTGGAGCGATGCTTATTTTAATGGGCTTAAACGTTTAGGAGATGAGGCCAATGAGTAGATCGATGCCCAATGTATTGAAATAAATGTCAGATGAAGAATGACTGACACAGAAATTAAAATTTGATATAGTTACAAAGTTTAACGCCCCCAGTACATGACGTTACGGTAATTAACGACCCCAATTGATATAGTTAACATCCCCACTTGATAAAGTAACATTTAATGCTTTTTACAACTGTTAACTTCCCCCCAGTTGATACCGGCCGTTACAATATTTAACTTCCGCAGTTGATACCGTTAAAATAATTAACATTTCCAGTTGATACCGTTACAATAGTTAACATCCCCAGTAGGGCTGTCAATATTTTTGAAAAAAGAAAGCTGCCCGGGTACCCGTCCAAATTTTCGAGCGGGTACCCGGGTACCCGTTCATACAAAATGTCAACAGGAATGATGTAACGTTCTGTCAGGTCATACGGGTCCAGCAGCTTGATTGTTATAGTCCCCTAGGCGGTTATAGTAGTAACTGTTTAATTTGTTAACTTTAATACTGTCAACTTTGTACATCTTATTAAAAATCAGTTTTTTTCCTGCTAGGCCTACACACGTTAACGGACACAAGAAACGCAAGCGAATGGAAAAGGCACGGGTTTGTAATTAGTTTCAGTGGCTGTGAGATGAGTCATTCAGCTTGACAACGGGTGGTGACAGTTTACATCACCAACCATTTACAAACCAATCGCCCCCTGAAACTTTTAAATTCATATCAAGCCCAAATTATTTTCAAGTCTTTGTTTTTGTCCATGTTATAAAAAACAGCGTTCTTTTATTTTTTTACTAGCGTGAAAATCATTGAATGGCTGAAAGATTTTTATTTAAAAAATCAAATATTAGACGAGTTCTTTTTAAAGATTGGTGGGGATAGGAGAGGACCGAGGAGTGAAAAAAAAAGTGTGTGGGGGGGGGGAGGTAGATAATCAAAATTGGCTCGTCAGTAACTAAATCTGGTCGGTGTATTTCAAAGTCAAGTTCGCGTCCTGTCATATCATAAAAGCAGGGGTATTATTACTAATAACACTAAACACCATATTTCTTTCATTTCCAGCCCCTTCGGCCGTGTGGACGTGTTTGCCCTCATTCATTCAACGAACCAGAATCTTTTTGTGTTACGAAATTTTTGTTTCATGATCAAAGAAAAAAGGTGCATCAAAATACATTGTAGTTTGTCGTGACCGTATTTTATTCCCCGCGGACAGATATTGATTCGGAAGAGTTTTTGTGTTAAACGTATTTCACAGCATATACTTCAAACGAAAAGTTTAACTTTGATAACTTGTTCGCGAGCCGCAATGTGAACACAGAAGAGCCACATGCGACCCGCGAGCCGCAGTTTGGCCACCGTTGGTATAGACCAGGGGTCGGGGAAACTGTTTGTCCGAGAGAGCCATAAACCCCACATATTTTGAAAAGTAATTTTGTTAGAGCCATACATTATGTTTAAAACTAAAAATTCAAGTAAATGTTTGCATTTTTGTTTAATTTCAACACTAAAAGTACAATAATTATGTCTTTGAGTTCTTTTTAATAAAATTGTGATCCTTTTTTTTTGTATGCAGATGAAAGGAATCTGAATAATTTATTTTTTAAAAATCTAAAATTTGTCTCAGAGCCAGATGCAGACATCAATAGAGCCACATCTGGCTCGCGAGCCATGGTTTCCCGACCCATGGTATAGATATTGCACAAACATTTTCACAGGTACCCGGGCGCAATTTTACTCCCCGGGTAGTTTTCACGGCAATGGGTACCTGGGTTGACAGGCCTAATTCCCAATATATTACAGTCAACATCCCCCAGTGGATACCATTACAATAATCGACATCCCCAATTGACATGCGACAGCGGTCATCACCGTGCGACCACGGTAACCATGGTGATGGCTGGTTACCCCAAATGACTCCCTGTGCAGGTCCTCGAGTACTCAGCTACATGGGTGTACGGGTACCAGGGTACGTTGTTCAAGGTTTCTTTTTTCCTTTCTCTTCAAACGACAGCCATTCCGCTCTCTTTAAGAGGTAAACCACTGAGGTCTTTGCCCCACCAGAGTCTCCCATGCTAACCGACTGCGTGCATCTGTCTCACGTGATAATGCAGTAGCCTGAAATCCCAGATTTCGAGAGTTCACATTCTTTCAATGTCTATAGCTTCTCAATTTTTTAACCAGCTGCCATGGTAAACCTGAAATGTCATCTTTCCAACTTCCAAATTCTCTGGGTTTTTTTAAAAATATTATATCCTTGGTATAAAAGAAACATAGAAAAAAAATTGATAATAGCAGCCCCGCGTAACACCCCCCCCCCTCCCCACCTTGGCTTTTTTGGTCATTCTAAAAAATCGACAGAAGTGGAAATGAGCGCTTTATTTATTCAAAGGATTTCCGATTGAATGTAGAAAAAACTTAAACATGTGTCGGATTTTTTAAAATCTTTGAATATATTTTATGCATGGCTTTTGTTTAGGATAGGTTTTGGAAATTAAGATGTTTTTTCCATATAAGTATGTTTATAAAAAAAGTTATAATTATAATCGTTATGTTCAAATCATCGACTAAAGTTTTTTTGTTACCCTAAGCCCCAACTCTAACAATTTTGAAAACGAGAACGAGTCAGACAAGATAAAACTGCAACCTACATAGCAACCGTGTCCGGTGTGTAAACGAAACAATTACGATGGAAGAGTCTCGACAAAAATGCGAGTAGAAAAAAAATTCTTTAAATAAAAATGTCCAGCCTTTAAGCATAAATGAACCAACCCTACTCCCTTATGATATCAACGATTTCTTCAAGATCACCAGCAATGTTCCCTTTAAGCTGCGCACATGCGCGGCCGCGCAGATATCTGAGCGACGCCGCGCAGCAGTCTAGAAGAACCGCGCAGCAAAATTTATAAAGTATTGCACATAATATGGCTGCTGCGCAACTTTGCACATGAATTTTTTTTACTTTGCACACGGGCCATCGAATCTCAGAGGGAGGAACATTGATAATGAGCCGATATTAGGTTCTTTTATCAGAATTCACCTTCACCCTCACCTCAAAGTATTTTCTTTTGTGTTAACAAACAACGAAACCGCATTCCCTTTCACGTCAAATACAACGCACAGGGAAGATTTGACAAGTGGATAGTGGTTTGTGAGGACAGCGGGGTAGGGAAAAAAAGGGGGGGGTAAACATCCGGAAAAGTTTTTGACTAAGCCTCAATCTAACTATTGATTGACAAAGACAAGGTTTTTGGGGTGGGGGGTTTCTAGTGTCTATCTCACAGTTTTGATGATGTAGGAAAAGTTAGGCCCAAATAATGCCGCCAAGACCTTCTGGATATGCACTGACAGCTCTCAACATGAAAGCCATACACAGTGATCTCCCCCACCCCTGCCCCCCCCCACCCTCCACTCTCCTCACCGCAACCCGAGGATTCAAGATCACCCTGAAATCTCACCCACTCATCGCCACACGTGTCATTTCACCACCCCCACCCCCTCTCTCCCCCTTTCGTCCATCTCCTCCTTCAAGTCCAAACGACTTCTCAAGTTGTTGTTTTTTCAGCTTCAGCAGCAGACAAAATGGTGACCGGTGTCATTTCGGGGTGAACGCACAATTTCCTTGGGCGAGCTATCATATTCCGGTGTGCTGAGTGGACCCGCGGCCCGCTGACATCACATTCCGGTGTGCTGAGTGGACCCGCGGCCCGCTGACATCACATTCCGGTGTGCTGAGTGGACCCGCGGCCCGCTGACATTATATTCCGGTGTGCTGAGTTGACCCGCGGCCCGCTGACATCAGACCGGGTGTGGAGTGGACTGAAGGGAGACAATTAAAACATGCCAGCAGCAGGCGTGAGGTACATTTTGTTGTTACCACAAAGACGAATACTAGTTGGGTATGGCCAACAACAATTACAATTGGCTTTTTTAAATACATAGAGATGAGAAATGAGTTATCGCTATAAAAAGAAAATTGAAATTAAAAAAGAACACGAAAAAAAAAGAGTTAAATAAGTCATTGATGAAAATACCTAAAGTAGCCAGAAGGAAATAACGTAATTTTAGTTTAATGAACCAATAAACGTATCGTTTTACGGACGTAAGAGAGTAAATTTCTTTCTTTTTTTTTAAAGTGCCCCGTAAATATTTTGATTTTGTGATACACTCTCCCCTGTTTGAACTGTGTTTCAGAAATGTGTCAAGGCGCGGCTATTATTTTATCACGTCATAATAAAAAAAAATCCGAAAAAAAACAAAACTTTTTTAGTATAAATCTTTATTTACGAGACATAACTAAAAGTATATTCATTATATATACGCATCGCACGACAAATTTAGAAATCAAAAATTTTAGATATGTCTCATGTATAAAGGATTTATAGTAATAAAAAAAACTACTACAGTCTGCCTGCTAAATTTCAGCTCGATTTGATCACGGGAAAAAAGTAATAAAAACGTGTTTAATATACTGCGCACCGCACGACAGATTAGTATAAACATTTAAAGATCGGGAATATATTTTTAAAAAGTATCGTCAATATAATACGCACCTCACCGCGTGACAGGAAAGTATTAAAAATGTTGTTCAATATAATTCGCATCAGGACACTCTAGCACAAAAATTAACATGCTACATAGAGATAATCTAAAAATTCATTAATTTGATTAAAGTACATTCGATTGATGTAAAATTTTGATAGATCATTTTTATCGTCGCCACGGGTCTGCCTGCAAAATTTCAGCTCGCTAGCATACGAGGAAGTGGGTAAAAATTGATCCAAAGTTTTTTCGACAAGCAATCAGGCAATCGCCACGAGTTAATATAAAGGACTTTAAGAAGCAGATGAGAGGCCATTCTTCGATGCGTTACATAAGTGTTCGGGGTGGGAAAAATGAAACGATCGCTGAAATTAATAAGAGATTTGGTCATTTGGACGACTTAGTGGTGAGAAAGTTAAAACATGTATTAGATGGGGTTGATCAAAGGGAATTGTCCTTAAGATAATGAAGGCGAGTTTAGATAATATCATTAAGTAAAAAAATAAAATTACATTGGGAAAGATGAGATGAAATAATGAAGTAAGAGATAGATGATATAAGAGAATATAAGCTACACAAATAATAAGATTAGACTAGATAAGATGAGATGAGATAAGTAAACGACAATGGAAAAGATAAGATATATGATATTAGATGAGATTAAATCAATAAAATATATAACATAAGATGTTTTTATAAGGAATAAGATGGTATGAGATTAAATAAGTTCAGAAAATATAGGTAAGATTGGTTCAGTTAAATTAAAAAAGAAATATTCTTAGAGTGATCTTATTTAATGGAAATTCCATGCGATTCCATTGCCGGGGAAAATTTCTCTAAATTAAATTTTTTTAAAGTATTTAAAACAGCTTAAATAATTTGAAAATGAAGCATATTTAAAGCAACATTTGGTATTCTGAAAAGAGATAATTTTAGATCATTATACTAGGCCCTGAGGATTTAATAGTTAACTCATAACCCAAAGGTTAATATGTACAACACATTTTACTCCCGCATGCAATATAGTTAAGTTTAACAACCTGGTTGACATAACAAACTTAAAAACTATAAAAAACGACTTGAAATGGTTGTAACGATAAAGATGACAACCATGATGGTCGACTATTTAGGAGCTTCAAATGAACGGAATAATTTTTAAATCTCAACGATTGTTTAGGATACTAAGAAAGAAAAAGCTATACATTTAAATTGTTTAATTTTTCTTATTTCACAACGTCCCTTTTGTATGATGTTTGACTCCTTGATGGTAAAGGAAAAACGAGCGTTGCTAAGAGACAATTGTCTAAAAATTCAAAATTTGTAGTGGTTCAAAAGCTATTTGCGAAATTTTGATATTTAAAAAAACACAATTTTAGGCATTTCTTTCGTTAAAAAAATACGATTTTTTACGTACCAAAAATATATTTAAATTGCAGTTTCTGTTATTTCCTAGAAATCCCAATGTAAATATATTATTCAACGGTGTTTATGATATTTAACTGCCACGTTAAAAAATTATGTTACAATTTTTGCTTTAAAAAACATGTGAATTGCTTTGATTTAAAAATAATTGTTTGATATTTTATAAAGTTGTATAAAAACAAGTTTGGAAATCAATATACGCATTTTACATGTATTATTTAATATTAGTTAAAGTAATCAAAAGTAATGCGTGTACATTTGCTCTTACATTTGAGTGATGTGATGTTAACGATTGATGTTTATTAAAAAAAAATGAACGTGCTTTGTATTGTAAATAATGACCTTAAGCCTTAAATGAATGCTGTGTCATAGTTATGACGCTAAATGGTACACATGAAACCTATATTTTTAAGATTAAGAACACCTTACACAGAGTGTGTGGGTGAAGAGTTAAGGATTTACAACGATAACCCGAGACTCTCGTGCTAAAACTGCCCGCTTTGCCAGCCACTGATTATTCAACTGTAATGGTTTAAGACAAGAAATTACTGTTCAGCGAAGCAAGGATCTTTGTCTCATGGAGGAGCCATTAGTTCACCAGCGCCATGCTTTTCCAGGTGTTCTCGGCTGTGTTCAAAGCTACTACGCAGCGGTGACTGTTTCCGGCACCGAAACCAACATGATGGGAGCCATCGATTTTCATTAGGTCAGATTTTTAAAAATTAAACAACCCGTAAAACAAAGTTTTTGACTATAAATCCCTTATATATGAGACAAATAAAAGTATTGATTATGTTCAATATAATACGCACCACGCGACATACTAGCAAAACAGTGACAGACTGAACGTGACTGAACTCCCCGTGCTGTAAAACACGGGGATGCGGTCATCAAGGGCTGGAGGGAACCTCCAGTGAACTATGGAGGTCAACTATAGCAGACGGCCACATGCTACATAAAGATAAACGAAAAATGCATTTGTTTAATTACAGTACATTCGATCGATCTGAAATTTTGATACAATGCATTGTTAGGTGACACAAGTCTATGTGCTAAATGTGTGCTAGATATGATCACGAGAAGTGGGTCATTTTTTACTTTTGTTTTCCCGCGGGACCACGACAGACAGAGAGAGAGAGAGAGAGAGAGAGAGAGAGAGAGAGAGAGAGAGAGAGAGAGAGAGAGAGAGAGAGAGAGAGAGAGAGAGAGAGAGAGAGAGAGAGAGGGAGAGAGAGAGAGCGAGAGGGAGAGAGCGAGAGAGAGAGAGAGCGAGCGAGACAAGACGGTGAAGTTAATATAAGGGATTTAAAACTCAACAACCAACTCAAATGTTAATATAATTCGAGACTCCAAACGGAGATTCCTGCTTGTTGCTATAACAATCGGTTAACAGAGCTTCTGGAGCCTGTACCTCTTGGCGTTCCTCGACTTAAGCTCATGAAATTAACAAACAACTACAATTCTTACAGAATACAACTTTAATAAAGGTGATAACAAATTCAATTGGAGCATACCTAAAGTCCTTTACATTTACAACCACTTATTTCCTATGCCAGTGATGAAAGTCGCTTTACTCTCTTATTTTTGAAAATTCAAACATAATTAATGACATGTATTTCTTTATATTGGTTAAGGAAACATTGTCCGATGCATCCAAATAAGCGTTGTTGACTCACTGGTCATGACACTAGTAATGTGTGATACAAGCAGTGGCGCATCGCAGCTGGGGGGAGTTGAGCTATTTATCGTCGGCCCCCACCCTAATCCTCCACTTTCGAATAAAATATTCTGATGGTAGCCGAAATTTGCGCCCCTCAATATTGACACGAAAATACCGCCCAAGGTGGATAACCATTTAAAACAACCCTTCCTACGCCACAGTTTTCCAAGCCAAATCAGCTCGTGTTCCGTGTTTATCCAGCTATTTGAGACAGATTCAACACCACTTACTAAAAATTGTAATATTTTGAATTCCGAATTAGATATTTTAAAAATTCTATTGCCCTTCCCTAATATTCCATTTATCTGATGTTTCTGTAATTTTCTTTACGAGTGAAGAAAAACTTTAGCCTTTTAAATGTAAAATTTTATAAAATAACGCAATTTTTATTTAGAGATCAAATTGTTTATCTTTGAAAAAATAATTTGAACCTACTTTTTAATGTGTTGTAATATTGTAATATGTTGAAGCACCTCATTCAAGATCAACTCGAGCTCTTTGTTAAATGTTGTACAATAACTAGAGTTGATCAGAGCATCACTTTATACACACGGTAAAGTGCGGTCAGGAGAGATAAAAACAATGTCATAAAAATGGTAGGCGAGATTAAACAGCAGCGGACTCTTTGGATGGAACTCTTAACGCCAAGCAAGCCTCGAACTTATCTTCAAGGCTCGGGCTTCTTGAGTTGACGTCACAACAGGTCAAACTGCTGGGCGTTTTTAAGTGTTATTGTCATGTAATTTTTGTTATGGAATGTTAAAAAATCCCCCCTCCCCTTTTTGTTTTTGAGCCTTGCTGGCATCTTGAAACGCAACGCATTCACGAAAACAAATCTCGCAAAAAATATTTTAAAAGTTATACCATACTATTTCCAATGATCTAAACGATTCATCAATGAACACAAAAAACTTAAATTTAAAAAAAACACAAACAGAGCCTTGAAAATTATTGAGGAATGCTAGACCCGTTGGAGAAGGACATTGAAGTTCTGCCTAACATTTGATAAATCCTTCATTGACCGTTCCATTCGGTTATTATAGATGAAAAGGCGAACCTCCAAGAAAGGAGCTGGCTCTATTGATTACTGGGCCAATTTAATCCGGGTTTTCAGCGGGACCGTAATTGTACAGCTCTCGTCCACCAGCGTTTTCACATCCTTGTAATGTGCTTTGGAGAAAAATGAAATTTTAAGGAAAATAAAACAACAAACATATAAAACAACAAACATATAAAACAACGAACATATAAAACTCCAACTGAACCATCGTTATGTGTAGTTGGGTTTTAATTATTATTATTTATTTGGGGGGTGGGGGTATTTGGAGAGTGTTTTAAATGAAAATCTTTGACTAAATCAATCGCTTATAATAAAATAAAATTCACTTTTTTTTCATTGAACTTCTTTATTTCACTGATTTTTCATTTAAATGTTTTCATCGTATATATTAATAATTTTGATAAGGGCTCCAATGAATAGGCAACTTTGTTTGTACATAACTACAGCTAAAACAAACGGATTTTGAAAATGGTTTCGGCAAACTCTAGTATAGTCTCATATTCTGGAAGCCTGAGTTTACTCTCTTAAGGCTTTGACTTACACCCGAGCAACATTTCCCCATCTGCTGAGCAGTGCCATACAACCTAACACATTAGCAACATTCCCCCATCTGCTGAGCAGTGCCATACACCCTAACACATGAGCAACATTCCCCCATCTGCTGAGCAGTGCCATACACCCTAACACCTGAGCAACATTCCCCCATCTGCTGAGCAGTGCCATACAACCTAACACATGAGCAACATTCCCCCATCTGCTGAGCAGTGCCATACAACCTAACACATGAGCAACATTCCCCCATCTTCTGAGCTGTGACATACAACCTAACACCTGAGCAACATTCCCCCATCTGTTGAGCAGTGCCATACAACCTAACACCTGAGCAACATTCCCCCATCTGTTGAGCAGTGCCATACAACCTAACACCTGAGCAACATTCCCCCATCTGCTGAGCAGTGCCATACAACTTAACACCTGAGCAACATTCCCCCATCTGCTGAGCAGTGCCATACAACCTAACACCTGAGCAACATTCCCCCATCTGCTGAGCAGTGCCATACAACCTAACACCTGAGCAACATTCCCCCATCTGCTGAGCAGTGCCATACAACCTCACACATGAGCAACATTCCCCCATCTGCTGAGCAGTGCCATACAACATTGTCTGAGCGTGGGATAACCTCATCCCCCCTAACCTCCCCGGCTATAATATCTCTAGCGTATGGCTCGACGTTAACAGGCGCACCACAATTTCAGAGGTTAGGCTGTAATGCCGGCAGTTTGAGTCCCTATTCTGGCCTAGCATGTTGAAGTATGATTTGGTGAGGCAGTGATCTGTTCCCATTTGGGTCATCAAACTCTGGTGTTATTTGTGTTCTTTAAAACTCATTGAGCACCATGGTCTGTTCAACGTGTCCTGGGCATGTTGGCATGTACCCCTCTAGTAGTCGTGCTGTCGGCCCATTCCTGGTACCACTTGTTCCTAAAGTGGTCTGCAAACCACGTTTTTGCCCCAAGATACATGACTGGGACATCTGGATGGTGTTGGGCTGGCCCTGTTTTTTTTTCCAGGGAGTCTGAATTTTAATCGCTTTCAACATTCACGTGGCTTGAGATCCACTGTACTGTTATCTTATTAACGAGTCTTTCATGTTTACCACGTGATCAGAGATGACGTCAACCAAGTAGGTGTTAAGTTTTTCTTGTTTTTAGGACCTCGAGTGCTAATCTCAAGTCAAAGTACACGACCGTGAAAGAAAATTAAAGTTCCGACCCCTGAATTGTATTGTGCACACTTCCCAGGGACCTGCGTACAGCCTCAAGGTCCACGTATTGTATTGTGCACCCTTCCCAGGGACCTGCGTACAGCCTCAAGGTCCACATATTGTATTGTGCACACTTCCCAGGGACCTGCGTACAGCCTCAAGGTCCACATATTGTATTGTGCACACTTCCCAGGGACCTGCGTACAGCCTCAAGGTCCACATATTGTATTGTGCACACTTCCCAGGGACCTGCGTACAGCCTCAAGGTCCACTTATTGTATTGTAAACCCTTTCCAGGGACCTGCGTACAGCCTCAAGGTCCACGTATTGTATTGTGCACCCTTTCCAGGGACCTGCGTACAGCCTCAAGGTCCACGTATTGTATTGTGCACCCTTCCCAGGAACCTGCGTACAGCCTCAAGGTCCACATCTATCCACTCTAAATGGTGTCATTTCGTGATTCACGTTGGTACATTTTACATTTCTCAGCCACATATTCAGAATTCTATAAGCACATTGCAACAAAATACGCAAAGTAATGTCAGACAATAGACCAACTTACTGAATAAATTTAAAAAAAAACAACTTTTGTATTTATTTTTCATGGGAAATAAATATTCAGAAAAATATATTACTGCCTCAAGTCTTTGTTTTTGAGGCCCATGTTTTATAATCTGTTTGAACAGGATATTAAATTTATATTATTGGAAAACTCCTAACTACTTTTACGGAGTTATTGCACTGTATTTCATGGATCTTAGCAATATTTTGATGGCTCACCGAAGAATGGTATGCCACAATTTTTCCTTGTGTTACCGACTCAAACATCCCTCAATAATTAGATTCAAGATTCATGATCAGGTTGGCTACGTGTAATTATCATGTTAATTTTTCCTGTTCATCGTGAAAATACGGTAGTCTTAAAGACATCATAAGAATAACTGTACTCCTACAGACATAAAAATTACTGCTATTTGAAGGACATATTGAAAATTACTGGCATCTGATAGACATCCCAACATTTACTGGTCTATGGTGGGGATCCGCAACAACTACTGGTCTATGGTGACGATCCCCAACAACTACTGGTCTATGGTGACGATCCCTAACAACTACTCGTCTATGGTGACGATCCCCAACTACTGGTCTATGGTGACGATCCCTAACAACTACTCGTCTATGGTGGGGTTCCCCAACTACTGGTTTATGGTGACGATCCGCAACAACTACTGGTCTATGGTGGGGATCCGCAACACCTACTGGTCTATGGTGGGGATCCGCAACAACTACTGGTCTATGGTGGGGATCCCCAACTACTGGTCTATGGTGGGGATCTGCAACAACTACTGGTCTATGGTGGGGATCCCCAACTACTGGTCTATGGTGACGATCCCCAACTACTGGTCTATGGTGGGGATCCCCAACTACTGGTCTATGGTGACGATCCCCAACTACTGGTCTATGGTGGGGATCCGCAACAACTACTGCTCTCTGACGGATATAACAAGTGAAATGAAATGACTCTGAGAGTATTGGTGACTTCACTGCTACTAAATGGATGGCTCCGTTAAATAGTGGGATAGCGTGGGGCGAGCCCACACGCGGTAGTCTAAGAATGATGGGAAGTAATCGGGCGAGTAAATGAAAAATTGATGCCAAAGGCAGACCGGAAGTGGGGTAAGGCAGTGGATATTAGTTTCCAGTATGATGAGGCCAATCACTCCGTCTCTTGCCTCCGTCTCTTGCCTCCGTCTTTCTCTTCTCGGTGTCTTCGAGACACCATGTAGCGCCTATTTTAGACCCGTGGTCTGCTTTTAGTTTTAGGCGCATTCTAGACGAAACTTTGCAGCTTAGTTTATGGGGAGTGAAAGGCGATGCGTAAAATAAATTTTTTTAAAACCTGCAAAAACATAAACACGCTAGATATTTGTTGAAAGAAAGAAAGAGTGCACGAGAATACAAATCTTGGATTGATGAATAGAGAAAAAAAAACATAAAGAAAATATGTTATCCACTAAAATAAACATGAAAATTTTAAGACGCATCTCTTAATCCTACTCTACACCCCAGCCTACTCACCCCCACTCCGCGATTACAAATCCCTCCGACTTTCAAACGTCGGTAATCTGACCTTATGCCCTCAGTGCCCCATGCCCAACTAATTATTTCAAAGCCCACACGCCACGCTAATCTTTCATCCGGATCCTCGGAGCTCGTACTTAAAAATATAGCTCCTTATGATGTCAATCCCGCGGTTGTCAAATTAGAAGCATCGGCGAAATGAAACAGAAAATCTTGGAGGTATTTTCTTCTTTCTAATCAACATAGTCCCGTCCCCCCCCTAACATAATCCGAACTTAAAAGCAGACTTATAATCACAGCCTATGATTCAGGCTCGTCGTGAAAAAGGAGTAAAGGTAGGAGGTTGGGGGGTTGAGGTCTAACAAAGGAGATTGCGCAGCCATTCCCCCCCCCACCCCGCCTTATTGTCATTGGAGCACGTAAAATGATTCTCAAGAGCCGTGAGGATTATAAAACTACAATATTTGTATGGCATGAAAACATCGAAACTCTTTGACCACCGCTAAGGTCCCCAGCACACAAGATACTCCAATGTGCTTCAGTCAGCTTTCAAATTGGTGGCTTTAAGTCCCCAGCTTGACCCACGTTAGATCTTACCATCAGGGCCGTGCTAAGGTTATTGCTGGTACTCAGCACTCTGGTATTCGCAGGCCCCCCATTAACTTTAACTGTCAACTAAAAGTAAAAAACCCGTAAATTAAAGCTTCCAAATTTGGGAAAGACGTCTGAATGCAAAAGTTCGTTTTTCAATGTTGAAACTGATCAACTGTACGAGGCGACAAACATGCAGATCATAACTTGGACTAATTATAAATTGTTAAGGAATTAATGAAGAAAATGGAATTTCAGAATGACTTAATGTGACTTTCATAATGCAAAGAAACGAAAAACTAACTCACTGTAATACAATTAAGGGGATCATTTTGCATGGATAATGTAATAACTAAAAGAAATGCCCTTTATAATTCAGGTAAAATTAATTCTACTTTTATTTTTTCAATAGTGTATGTTCTGCCTTTTGTAGGCCATAGAAAAATTTGTAGGCCCCTGAAAAGTGCCAACGCGCAGTCAGACAGTCATACGCGCAGTCAGTCAGTCATACGTTAAACCTGAATCTAATGACGCACTGTCACCCACCTGGTGCATCGAGATCGTCAACCTCATCCACCATCTTCTTGTCGACCAGGAGGTTTGGGTTGGCGACTACCGCCTTAATGAGGCTGGCTTCTTCATTTCTGGCGTCTTCGAGGACCCGGGCTGGAGTATCGTCTGCCTGGGGCTTGACCGCTGCGGGTATTTCGTTTTCGATGGCTTCCCCTTGTCTTGCTTGAGAACCAGCTTGTGAATCGAGAAGTGTAGAAGATGTGAGTTGTTTCAAATAAAAAGACAACAACTTACTTTACAATGACAGATAGCTGCCGGTTTAGTATTTGCTTGTGTCTCAAAAATTATTACTCTTAATAAATTACAAAATATATATTTTTTAAAAACAACACATCTCGCCCGTTTTAGGAATTTGTTTTAAAATTGTAGATAAAACTTTGTATTAACATGAATTTAAGCGTGTCTTTAAAATCAATATTACTTCCATAACGATGAACAAGAGGAATCCTATTGTGTTAATAAAGATTAAACCAACAACGCCTTGTGATTTTCTGTAATGTCAATATTTTGCTTTGAAGACATTAGGATCGTTTTAGCAGCTCTCCTTTAACCATCATTATGGCTTTAAGATTAAAGCATTTTTATGGATATAGCATTTTTATATCATGTACCCAAGAACAAAAGACTAAATACAACTAGCTTCTGACGTTATGATGAACATGAAAGTTGTTTCAAAATTTATTTTAAGCACGGTAGGACGGTAGTTCTTTTTAAAATTATTATTATTTTTCTAGTATCGGGAGGAACACAACCATCTTTCGCGTGATTTTCACGGAAAAAACTGCATAAATCTACAGTGATAAAATATGATGCAAGGACTCCATGAATTCTTTTTCTCACATCAACGATGCACTATATTACTTTTTATGTGATTAGCCTGGAGATGTTGTTCCTTATCGGGTATTTGAGCACCAAGCAGTTTAACCATTATTTTCACATTCTGGTGTTTAATACCACCAATCAGCGTGAAGTGTAGGGAACGGTGAGGAGGTAAAAACTTCGTTTTTGAAACTCCATGACACCGGCATGTTTTCATTTCTGTGCGCGTTATGCGTACGCTATCAAGCGCACAGAGGGAGAAGAAATGGATAAGAGCGCAGGGTGGTGCGCATTGAGAGAGGGACGGACACGATGACTGTCATGTGAAACTAAGATACATAATTGCATTAGAGAAAAATATAGAGCAACCAAATTTTTTTTTAAATTGTTGTCGTGTGTCTAACCACCTGTAGAATTACTTTAAAAGTTAGAATTTAAATAACCCGCTCACTCTACTTATGTAAGCATCTAATAAAATTATCAATACACCTTTCCACTTCGTACCATATCTCCATTTCTTTTCACGACCGTGAACTATTTTAATACTTTAAAACTGAAGTACTGTGACATTGAAAGATTTATTACACCAATGTTCTTGACGAGTTTCACTTAACCGGATGTTCCAAACGCAGGTGACCTTGACGGCGTCTAAATAACAAACAGGTAAATTATTCGATGGCAAAACTAATCAATAACTGCAATTATACTTTTTTTTAATGATTGCGGATGGCCATTGGACTTTAAGCAGTGATTTAAGTTGGGAAATAAATTTTTTTTAAATATTCAAAAGTGGATTAAAAGGAAATGAACTTACCTTGACTTTCTTCTGTAGCCACAGTGCTGTCCTTGTCTTCGAGCACGCGTATAAGGACTGAGATAAACTTCTGCATGCGTTGCTGTTGTGCGTCCGTGAGGTCACTTGGTTGGATCGTACCTGTGCAAAGGTTTGACAAAAGAAGTTTAGAGCGGATGCACCTAGCAGTGACTGGGAACATGTCTGTAGTAGATGCTGTGCAAAGGTTTGACACAAGAAGTTAAGAGCGGAGGCACCTAGCAGTGACTGGGAACATGTCTGTAGTAGATGCTGTGCAAAGGTTTGACACAAGAAGTTTTGAGCGGAGGCACCTAGCAGTGACTGGGAACATGTCTGTAGTAGATGCTGTGCAAAGGTTTGACACAAGAAGTTTTGAGCGGAGGCACCTAGCAGTGACTGTGAACATGTCTGTAGTAGATGCTGTGCAAAGGTTTGACACAAGAAGTTTTGAGCGGAGGCACCTAGCAGTGACTGGGAACATGTCTGTAGAAGATTAGAAGATGTCACTAGTGCTGTACACGTTGGCATCTTAAGTGTTTGTGTTTTGGTTATTTTTGTGGGGGGGGGGTTCGGGGGTTATTAATGGTTTTAGGATTAAGGTGGAGGTGGAGGGGAGGGGGGAGAGAGAACGAGGTTATCATAAAGACAACCTGTGAATTGCGAACCTTGAAATAGCGGTGTCCTTGAAAAAATGCTCTGACTAATTCCAGCAATGATTATTTTTGCAAACATATTTCGTTTGACAAGCGCTAACTCTATCGAGCGTGAAATGCGCACAAAGTTCATCTTATTGTTTTCACAATTTGAATCATTGCGAGTACAAAGAAAACTTTCCACCAGTGGAATCTACACAAAAGTGTGTGATTTCCCTCATTAAAAAAAAACAGGCGTCTATCAGGTTTTTTACTTCTGATATTTCCCTAGATGTAAAAAAAAAGGATTTGATTGAGGTTCGATTTTTAATTTAAAAAACAACACAAAAACTTTGTATGCTCAAATCCTGTATGGCACTATTCTTTTAATGAAACGGTTGTGATGAATATTGTAAAAAATATCCGTTTATCTCCATTTTAAAATTACTTCTATTTTTTTTTAAAGTTTTTTTCTAGCTTACAAAAATGGTACATACATGTATTAATTTACATTATTCAATTCACTACGCATTTAAAAGAGATATATAATGATTTAATTTTTTTTTAGTTGTTGTTTTTCTTTCATGTTTTAAAAAAGACTTAAGACGTTTCTATAAATTTTATGGGAGCCATTTCATAAAATTGTTTTGGTTCTAAAATTTTTCTTCAGAGGAAGACAAACATATTTTGGTTAAATCGTCGTGGCGGAGTTGAAACATGTAATTTATTTTGAACAATTTTTATGGAAGTCAAGTAATTTTTATCCCCTCCCCCTCCCCCCAATACCATTTATCCCCTCCCCCTCCCCCCAAAACCATTTATCCCCCCGCTCCTCACAACTCCTTCACATAAACTCCTTCACACTGCAAGTGCACGTCATAACTACTCGTCTGCTCGGAGGACCGGAAAAAGATGCCTCGGTTGAATGACCTTTCCAATCAGTTCACGCTCGACCTGACGCGGCACTCTTCCATTAAAGGCGTTGACCAAGCACTGGACACACGCGGGCATGCACGGATCGGATTCTTCTGCCGTCTGTAATATTGATTATGATGCAGGTAATGTTTCGGGAGTCAATTCCCCTAGTTTTCTGCTGGTTATTACAGTGTATTCGACAAGGGGGCGTAATTCTCGCTAGTGTGCTGGATGGACGCCCGAAGCCAGTTTCCCCAGCGTGCAAGCTGCTGAAAGCTTGACGGAGCGCAAGGATCGCAGAGCTACGCGAGCACAGGGATTATGTTGAGGGCATTGTAGGGGAGTACGAGGTGGGGGTGGGGGTGGGGGGACGGGTAGTGAGTGAGTTTGTCTTTTGTTTTAAAGGAAGAAATGACAAAGCAAGGCTAAAATCTGTCTGCTGCTAAGATCAATTCCATGTTGGAAAGACATGGTGGGAAAGGAGATGAGAAGGTTGGCTTGGAAGAGGGAAGGAATTGTTCAAAAAGGGTTAAGGGTGAGGATGGGGTGGTGAGAGGAGATTATTAGTGAAAAGAGATTAAACGACAGTGAGAACTTTTGAGAGAGTAAGGGAAGAGGATAAAGAAGAAAGCGTTGTGGTTACGATTGACAAATATTATAACCACAACATCTGCTTTCGTTGTCTATTTTAAGCAGAAAAGTCTAATTATTGAAAAAGATGGTAAAAAATTAGACATTTTCTGCTTAAAATAGACAACGAAAGCAGATGTTGTGGTTATAATAGAAAAAGACGGCAACGCAGCAGACGCCGTGGTGTAAATGATGGAAGAAAATGAAGAAGCAGTCGTTGTTGTTAATGATAAATCCATCATTCTGGCTAGACAAAGTTTAAAATTACATGTATATATCTCAGGTAAGAAGAAACGACATTATGGGTCAAAGTCCCATTACTGTATATTGTGATTAGTTCAATCCTTCTCAACTTTTATCTGTGAGCTGTAAGAAAGGAGTCTGCAAATATTGAAAAAACAACGCGCCAACTTTTTTCAAAAGCCCAAGTAACTTATCCTTGTTTGATAAATACGAAATTTTAAACTTCCTGAAAGGTACACTAAGTATTTTATAATTATAAATCCTCAAATCCTCTTTTTACATCTTCCCCTTGTCCAAAATTAAAATATAAGCTCAAACAATGACGCCATTTAATATTTTACGGGGAGAACCACCACACCCTTTTTTAACTGCTATGGACGATTGTACTATTAAAATATAAGCTGAAACAATGACGTCATATAATATTTTGCGGCGAGAAACACCACATGCTATTTTAAATGCTTATGGACAGTTGTACTATGTCCGTCAGCGTTACGGAGACAGACAGTGAGTGAGTGACTTGTGCTTTTATATTGTTTATAAGTTTTGAGTGAGTGAGGTTAAATTAAACTAAGATGAAATTGTGGAAGTGCACAGTCGTAGCTAAAGTGTTTGTATCAATACCGACTAAGAAAGACACAAGAAATAACAGTTGCTCACTCATCGCAGCACAAGTTAAGGTGAGGTTTGCTGCTTTGATTTCAACTCTTATCCTTTACATTACACACAAAAGCCGTGGCTTCTCACCAAACTCAAGGACAATGCTTTTTTGTTTTATCGATGAATGTTTTTTTTTAATGCCCCCCTTTTCCGGTAATTACATCCTACTCCACAGACGTATCCTCTTTCGATGATAGAAAAAGCAAGTTGATATTTTTTTTTGTTTCTAAAAATGTTCTGCTATAACCCCCACCTCCATTCGGACCCAACACACACTTTTTAAAAAAAAATTAATATTTTTATAGTTCAAATACGTTTCCTCTTTTGTAAGGTCTTACTGCTCCCCTAAAACGGCTCATTCTTACATGGTACTACCTCATCCCTTTATTGCCATGGCTCATTCCTCCACTATCGTGGCTAATCCCTCCATTGACATGGCTCATTCCTCCACTATCACGACTCATTCCTCCACTGCCATGGCTCATTCCTCCACTATCGTGGCTCATCCCTCCATTGACATGGCTCATTCCTCCACTATCATGCCTCATTCCCCCACTGCCATGGCTCATTCCTCCACTATCGTGGCTCATCCCTCCATTGCCATGGCTCATTCCTCCACTATCATCACTCATTCCTACACTGCCATGGCTCATTCCTCCACTATCATGCCTCATTCCTGCACTGCCATGGCTCATTCCTCCGCGATCATGGCTCATTCCTGCAGTGCAATGGCTCATTCCTCCACTATCATTCCTTATTCCTCCACTATCATGCCTCATTTCTGCACTGCCATGGCTCATTCCTCTATCATGCCCTATTCCTCCGCTGTTACGGCTCATTCCTGTATTGCCATGGCTCATTCCTCCACTATCATGCCTCATTCCTCCACTATCATGCCTCATTTCTGCACTGCCATGGCTCATTCCTCTATCATGCCTCATTCCTCCACACTATCATGCCTCATTTCTGCACTGCCATGGCTCATTCCTCTATCATGCCCATTCCTCCACTATTATGCTCTTTTCCTCCACTGTCATGGCTTATTCCTCTACTGCCATGGCTCATTCCTCCACTCAAATGCCTCTTCCTCCGCTGTCACTCGTGTCTCTATCCTGCCCGTGGCTTTTAAAACAAATCATAAAGTAATTCATTCCAGCCATTTATTTCCAATCATGCGCCCATGCCATGATCTGCAGTACTCTAGGAGGGAAGACAAGGAGGGAAGACAAGGAGGGAAGACAAAGAGGGAAGACAAGGAGAGAAGACAAGGAGAGAGATTCTGTCCTCATCACGACTGCCGACCCCCGCCCACCTCTCTGCTGCCATTTCTGTTGCAATATTGTAGTTTAATCTCATTTTTAAACCCTACTTCCTCCATTTTTTATACAAAGTTCTAGATCTAAACTGAGAGTCCGTATAAAATTAAAGGATAGAATATCTATCCATCGCGCTATTATTGTCGAAAGTTAAACTAAATGACTTGGATATTAATATTTCATGTTAATCCGTCAATTATTATTATTTGTGTCCCATTACCTCGTGGTCGTAGGGGGTTCTAATGTTTCCATTGGAGCTTTCTCGGGGCTTGGTAGGCCTTGGCGGTGCCCATCTCCTCTCCAGGTCAGCGGTAGACTTTTTAGCGATAGCCATTCATCAACATTTTTATTGTGACTTTAACGTGGGCTAATCCCACGCCCCTAAGCTTTTGAGGCGAGCGCACTAATGACTTCGCTATCAAGCCGCCAATACTTCGTCAATAGTTAAACTTAAAAGCATTGAAAATCCATATCATTTCTTGATTAGTTGAAAATGTTGGATGCATTAATTTGTAGCAACATCTGGCGAAAGCTTAGAATTATTGTACTTTTGGTATGCTATCAGTTTACCCAACTCACTGTGTTCTTTTAATTTCGTAAGTTGTCATGTTTTCAGATGAATGACAATGGTACTCTAGTCGAATATTGTGGTTAGTCGATTTGCTGTGTTACTCTCTAAAACTGTTTCTGTTTGGTGAAATCTGTTAGACCGCGACATAGCAGTTAGTTATACAACCTCAATGACATATCCTCTCCACAAGTTCATCAATTTTTTTTATATTAATCTCTCCTGAAAGAGGTATTAACCCGCCATGTCTCACGTGAATACTTAATGCGAGGATGACGACACTGTCATTGTCACCTCGTCTATAGCTGCATATAATGAGATCATTCAGCAAGCTTAGTGTTAGAGCATAATGAGCCCTAATAAGGAATTATTCTCAAGCTAGGATCCAAGATTTCAACCGATTGAGCCGAATTAAGATAGAATATCTCTGCACCTTCAGCGGTACGCTAATAGTTTTAGGATATACGTCAATGAATTGTATGATAATTAAAAAACCCAGAAAAATTGTTTAAAAAATATCGACACATTCTAATTAAAGGCAATAAGCTACGCAAGAGGTGTGTTTCTCAAACTATTATTGTAATTGGGCTGCTTTTCATAAAAAAATCTTTTTGGAAAACTCAGAATCCTTAATTATTTGACGCAATTTAGCAAAATTTTATTTTTAAAAAGTAACAATCAATAAAAGATAACAATCACCGGTTGCTTATTGCGATTTCTTATCCGCAACAGCATTTTCAAGCATGATAGAGAAAGTTAAAACTCTAACAATTCTCTTTCAGAATTTAAAAGATTTAAAAAAAAATAATAATAAAAAAAATTGAAAACTGTCTAAAGCGTTTTAGGACGAGAATTATGTCACAAGTCGCAAGGAGTAGACCACTGAGAACTAGCCGAGACAGACCCCTCCATACCCCTCCCCTTTAAAATGTATGGTTATGTCTTTGTGATATTTATGTGGACCTGACACGACATTTGGTTGACCCAAGTGTGTAAACACTGACCTGTTAAAAGTTGTTCCAGGAGGTATTTGTCTTCAGGTGTCACGCTGATGGAGTCCAGGAGGAGGTCAATTGCTGACTCACCTGGAAGCAGACGTAAAAAAATTGTAACAATGTCAGGTCAGGTTGGATAAGATTTATGATTTAGTTTTAGGACGAAACGATATATTAACTGGGTGTTGTTTATTTCACATGCAGTTTATTTGGGGGAAAACATTCATGCAGCATTTGAGAGTCAGTGATTAATGATTATTTCCCATTTAAAGTACCAGTACTTCAAAATATGTTATAAAAATATGCAGCACCTACTAGTTAATTGTGGACAGTCATGGTTTTCAGTAATACCAAGTAAATTTATTAACGTTCCTTTAACTCATTAAGAATTGAGATTTCTTTTATAATAAATCCCTGCATGCTTCAATACTTTTTTTAAAAATTTTATTTTGATTGCAATAGAGTTGAACTATTACATCGCTGTCTTTTAAAACTCCACTGGGCTGTTGAGTGGAAAAGAAACGGACCGAATACGAGACATGCATTTATGATTTATTTTCTTTAATGTTATTATTATTTTCCTTTATTTTTTCTAAATAGAAATTTCTTTACGAAAGTAAACTTCATGCAAAAATTAATGAATCATTAATCGAGGGAATATATTTCTCACGGGGGGCTACCCGCCGACATGGAAATAGATTTTAATTGAGTAGTTATTGCAACTTTTCTAAATATCTTAACTGTTGTTGTTTTTTTTTACCCGCAAACTTAAACTAAAAAATTTCAAAACCTCGCGTTATAAAAACTGAAATATAACAAGGACTTGTTTCCCTTTCTTCCCACTTGAGATTCAATATTTCAATTAAATTTTTTAAAAATCAATCGAAAATCATTTTATGTTTCAGTTATTTTCCTTGGTGGCCTAATCTGACCGTTATAAGAGAAATCTTACTACATTATTTTGTTTTTCATATGTTCTTTGACTAAAACGTCACCTTTTATATTCCTTTCAGTCAACTCCAGA
Organism: Ampullaceana balthica; assembly: GCA_944989445.1. Taxonomy (NCBI): domain Eukaryota; kingdom Metazoa; phylum Mollusca; class Gastropoda; family Lymnaeidae; genus Ampullaceana; species Ampullaceana balthica. The sequence continues at coordinate 279,829 of CALYLW010000316.1, read as the reverse complement.
TGCTCCAAGCCCAACCATTTCAAATTGCATGTAGACCTTATTTCTTTTTTTTTGGTGCGTTATGACAAATATACGATTGAACTGTTCAAAAGGACATACACACATACACACACCCACACACTCTCTCCCGTCCTCTCCCCCCACTCTCTCTCGTCTCTCACTCACACCAATGAAATTTTTCCCAATATGAAGAGATGGGCGCTTTTGTTGCTACTTAAATATTTAACTGAGGCACATTTTTTCAAGAAAATATTACTGGTTTGTTAGCTTTTTAAAGTGAATGAGGTTTTGTTATTTGTGCATGTTGTTACTGTAAAAGACAATTCATTGGATACTTTTATTCCAAACAAACAACAATCTTCTTTGTTGACTTCATAGAGGGTCGAGACTGACTTAAGATTTTTCCGAAACATCACGAGAACCACTGCTCAAGGTAATTCGTTTGTCTCGGGAGACCACCCAACGACCTGGATATGGTTTGTATTCTTGCAGGGAAGACGAGGTGGCAACGACACTGCAAAATTGGAGCGGGGACAGGAGAGGGGGAGGAGTGGCGCTGAGGGGGGCGCGGCGGTGGTTTCAACTTTGGACAAGAGAAGAAGACAAAAAAGAAGAGTGGAACCGTCAGGCGAGTGAGTAAAAATTAGCTGTTAAAATGACTTGCTAGCCCGCCCTTTGAGTAGCCGCCGAGTGTTCAAAACCGTCATGTGAAAAGGAATATGACAGCTAATTTTCCACCCGGATCCCTTATCAAACCTTCAGAGGTTTAATCCTGAGAACAAGGCAACCCCAGTCTTTTCTCCCTTGTTAGAGAAAGCGGGTTATGTCCCGTGGCAGGCTCCAGCAGAGAAGTTGCCTCCAGGAAGGAAGGGCTCCACTCTACTTCATTACCCTACTGAAGACGTCTGAACAACACTTTTCTGGAGGATGGAGAGCGGGGGTTGGAGTGGAATGGGGGGGGTGGGGGGACAAACCCACGACTAATCTGCTCCTACATCGATTTTACCACGTGATGGAAGGACACAAAAAATGCCGGCACATAATTTTTTCGGATAATGATGTTTTAAGAAACATCTCTCTGAAATGTTGCTGAGATCTTTAAGAACAAGGATTTTTTTTTGGTGAAAAAAAAAGGAAGCCTTCCCTTGTTTTAAAACTATTTAATGCATTTTGACCTTTCCTTACTTTATCGCTAATCTGTTTGAAAAAAAACTATGTATTATTATAATGATAATGGCATTCTGGGTTAGCAATGGGAAAATAAAAATGGGATAGAAAAAAACCCAATTAATTTGAGGTAAAAATGGCCAGACTTTTATTTTTAAAAATACGTAAATCATTTGGCACTACTGAATGTTGTTTAGTTTTAGCAGATATTTTCACTATTTACTTCCATTAAATTTTATAGATTATTATTGCCAGCTCTATAAGGAAAATGAGAATATATGAGAATACTGCAATTCGGTTGTTTAAAAAAAATTAAGAAATAAACATATGTCAAGTACTTCAAATGTTTCTATGACGAAACAGCAATTTTTACAAGTTACATATGAAATTGCATTGTTTGCTTCCTGTTTTGCTTCCAAGTTTTCGTAAGCCCTGCTAGATGCGAAATATTTTCCATTGGAGAGCATTAGATGAAGTTTTTGTCATGTTGTATGGTAGAAATGCAAACTCCACAACAATTCTTTTTTTCTTCTTATTTAAAAAAAAATGAAAGCAACTTAAAAAAGTTATTGCCATTATTCTCTGTCGTTTGCCTTTGATATTTTTTCATAGAATATCATAAATAGATATAGATTACAAATAATTGGAAAAAAAAAGCTTTCTAAACTTTAAGTTTAAACAGGAGAAAAATCATTTATATGTAGCAAAATTTGTGGAATTTCTATTAATAAAAACCAAATAAGGTTAACAAAGGGGGTTGGGGGGGGGGCGGGTCATTCACCTCATCCAATACCTGATTTAGTGAAAGTCACAGAAAAATTATTTAAAAATCTATTAAGTCAGGATATTGCCTGTAAGCTGTAACTCATTGAAAGCTAATTTCAACGCTTGACTCATGTGTAAAAATGTTTGAACGAATTTCAAACTTTTAAACATGCTGGCAACAATATATTTGAAACCAAAAAAATAAATAAATAATTTAAACAAATAATCCACCATCCTTAAATAATGTAAATGTGAACGGAAGAAAAGCGCAACGTCTTACATCTCATTCACTTTAAACGCAAACATTATTTTGAAAACTAAGGACATTTTGGAGGAAAATAAGCCCATACGGTTTTGTGTATGTATAGCTTGAATGATTACGCTTTTCAGATGTATAAGTGATATCCTGGGCTTAATATAACACGAGACTAATGAATCATGTCGTTACCACTTAGTAACAACATAAAATAAGTCTTTAAAAAAAAATCAAACCTCATGTTCACCTGTAAACAAATACCTGCTTAAATCCCCGAATAAGTAGGAACAACCTACGCAGATGTTGAATTTTGCATACAAACCTTCTTCAGCTTTATCATCGTTATAGTAAAAACGCCCTTTGGCTTTTTCCGGGTCTATCGGATCCTCGCGGTCAGTGTCGACTTTCTCCAGAAAACTCGATAGATCTTTGCTTTCGGCGATGGTCTGTAGAGCTTGAAGGTCAGACGGCTGAAGGGCGTCTCCGTCGTCACGTGATTTGTAGGAAGGGTACGCGTCCCTGACGTCATTCCAGTCCGGCCGAGAAACAGCACGAGATTGACCCCTGGGTTGCTGTCCGGCGCTGTCGTCGTTTTGTTCTAGGTAGCCGTAGGGCGAGACGAAGTAAGGGTCACGCTTCAACTGCCCGGTGGACTTGTCGAAGTACTTGTGGACCTGGACGATCTCGTCCCGCTTGTTGGAGTTGAAGATGTCCAGGTCCCTGTCGGCCTGACCCCGGGACGACAGGTCGGCCAGACTGACCTTCCCGGACTCGAGCAGCTGGAGCAGGACCGCGGCGATCTCGTTGTTGGCGTCGTCGGACCAGTCGGGCGAGGCGACCCCGAGGGCGTCCTCGCAGAGGTGCCTGTTGAACGTCCTGCCGTGCCGGAACTCGAGGAGCGTGTTCTGAAGCGTGCACTGCGTGTAGGCGTCCTTCCAGGTGAAGCCGGCCTGGATCAACCGTTTGATCTCCTCTTCGAGGCGCTCGATCTGCCGCGTCTCTAGCTTGAATCGGTTCTCTCCGTTGAGTGCTCGGGTGAATACGTTTTGGCAGCTTCCAAATAGTAAATCTGCGAATAAAGATTTAGCAAGATATAAATCAATTAATATAAATTATTCATCATACACAACATGCAACCCCCCAAAAAAAGAAGGAAAAAAAAAGAAAAGAAAAAGGAAACGTACTAATATTTAAAAGAAAAACACAATAAATAACCCAATTAATTTGAAACAAAACATAAGTTCATTGATCGATGTACTTTTTAAATTAAATAAATTATGAAGAAGAAAAAGTAGAAGAGTAGAACTATTACATTTTTCATTTTTCAGTACATTTTAATTTTTTTTTCACTATGTTATTAGATACGACAGAAAAGCGAATTTCAGTAGACACAACTGTGTGTTTTCAAATAGTCAAAGGGAGTTAACTGTACTTTTAGCGCTAATATTTTGTGTTTAAAAAGAAAACTACGTTATCTCTCTTTAGCAATTTTGTGATTCTCTCCCCTTTCAAAATTATTCATATTCATAATTTTTTCCCCGTTAAAAATACCATATTCTCCTTTAAATTAATAAATAAAAAGAAATATAAAAAATTAGACTTCAAGTTGATATTTTGTGTTCTTTTATAATTTAGGCCCAAGAATATTAATGTTAAATTAATGAGCTATAGTAAATAGAATAATTTAATAAAAATTCACACATTAAACAAATATAATAGAATTTATATAAATATATACATTAGACATTGAATAATAACCGATACTGGAACTAGACAAATCGGTATATCAAGGAAATTCAAATTGAATTGAATTGTACGATGATTTGGATAAAAATACTTTAGAAATAAATAAAAATACAAGACATCAAGAAAATCAGAAAAAAATTAACTAGTTAAAGGAAGAAATCTCAATTTCATATTTTGGTTGGTTAAGAAATAAAATTATAATGGATTATATCTAACTCTCTCTCTCTCTCTCTCTTTCTCTCTCACACACACACACACACACACACACACACACACACACACACACACACACACACACACACACACACACACACACATATATATATATATATATATATATATATATATATATTATATATATATATATATATATATATATATATATATATATATATATATACTCTCTATATATACTATTCGCCTATTTTTTCCCCGTTTTAAGTTGTTTCAAAATAATTCTGGTATTTTTCAAAGCTAAGTCATTTTGAAGATTATTTAATGATTGGCGACCACCTATAATTTATAATAGGACCCACTTTAAAATTGCTCAAGATTAAGCTGTTGAGAACTCACAATTATTTTGTATAACTTCAATTCAGATGGCGCATCTGAAGAATTGCTAGCTAAACAAGAACCATTTGTTTTTTTTTAAAATAAATATGTTGGCGACTTGCGCCTGATTTCAATCATTTACACAAATTTTCCTCAAGTAATATTTGTATTTTACTTGTTATTTCCCTTGTGACATTTTCGTAGTATTTCCATCAAAGAAAAAATACAAAATGTACTTCTCTACCCATTTTCCCCACATATAAAAGCAATAAAACCGCATTTCAATCTACACTATGTCTTATTGTACAATAAAACTAGATTTTTACGCTTTTTAGAACGTTTAATTACTCAAGGCACACCTAAATTATTCACGCCTAGATTTATGCGGTGCCGAGAAATCAAATAAAAAGATTCAAAAAGCATCAAATTAAAATTAATTAAAATGTTTTACAAACATTTATGAAGGCTGAAAAAGTTTTTTTTTATATAACATTATTCGGTAGTATGGACTGTAATTGGCTTGGTTTATGTTCCTTTTTTCTTCTTCTGCACTTTGTAACGTCATTTACAACAGTGCTTCTCAAACTTTTTAGTGTGGCGGACCGGCAAGAATTTTTTTTCATTGCTCCAGGGACCGGTGAATTATTTTCCCTCTACTGACATTGTAGCAAACTGTCCTTTAATTGGTAACTTCTGCGGACCGGCATCTGATGGCCCACGGACCGGCACCTGTCCGCGGACCACCACTTTGAGAAGCACTGATTTACAAGACCTGATTGGTATAGTACGTAAATTGCTCGTGAAAAAAAAGAGAGACTACTTTGTCGCATGCGACAGTGACATTAAAAAAATCTGAGATACGTATTTGAAAAGTGCCGTCGTATGCAGTGGAAACTCGGTTTACGTCCTTAATCCGTTCCAGACCTTTATACGTATACCAAATCGGACGTATTACAAACGTATCTTTTTCCATAAGAAATAGAGGGAACATGATTAATCCGTTCCCATGAAAGAAAAACCATATTCTTATTTAAATAGCATACATTTATTGACGCAGTGGCGTAGCGAGGGATTTGGGGGCCCGGGGGCTTTGCCTCTTTGTGGGGCCCTGCATTTTCACATTCGACATAATGGAATGAGATAATGAACACTACTTTTGGGGGCCCCCTCAAGTGGGGGCCCGGGGGACTTTATAATTTGGACCCACCTCCCCTAGCTACGCCACTGTATTGACGTGGTTGTATATAAATAATTTAAACACTGCTTAAATACTAAAATACATAAATAAAAAGAACTTAGACGATATTTTTTCTGCTCTCCTGTTATCCAGATCAAATGCAATTTTTTAACATGCTCAAATGTCACTGATCTTTGTTTTGTAATTAATTCTCTCCCCCTTCGCAACATTTGCCTACTTAAAAAAAGTCTTTGTTTTTCTCCATCATAGTAATGGTCTATCTCCGCGTTCTGTATGCTGCAACTAAGTCACAGACACGCACGCAAATTTCATCCTTTTACAACAATCTCTTTTTTTTCCAACTCCATGGTGATCCTAATCAACTTTTAGTTACTTGCCTCCTCTCATTAACTTTTTTTTTAGTCCCATAACCTCGTTTCCATTAGAACATTCTCGGGCTTGATGACCTGGCGGCGCGCATCCCTCTCCATGTAAGCTGAGGACTTTCTTAGCATTAGTCATTCATCAACATTTTTATAGTGGCTTTAAAGTGGAATCGATCCCACGCCCCTCAACTCATGAGGTGATCGCACTATTGACTTCGCTAGCCAGCCTCTATTAACTTTCTTACGGCTCGTGATAAGTGAATTTACTCACAATTTACGAGGAGACCATGAAACCACATGATAATTTATTTATTGCGCCAGTTGTTCAATGTGTTGTTGCAACTGCCGTGCTAACTCTCTTGAGTATCCCGCGGTGTGCTGTGATTTCTTCAAGTTACGCGTGCGTGATGTGTCATTTTGACACATACGAGCCGTCCATAATGACGTCATGCACCAGGTTTGGGGGTGGGGTCACACATTTGTGACAATTTATGACGAGGGGGGGGGGATGTTTAATAACTGTGACGTCACATAAAAAAAGCAACTTTAAATAAAAGCTCCACTTTAATTTTTTATTGCATACAATTTATTTAATTAAATTTTAATGATTTCACGCGTGTTATGATTTTAGAGTGCAGCCTAAAATTAAATACAAACTTAAATGACAATAAAGTGATTTGAAACATACTCATTTTAAAATAGGAAATATGGCTTTTATTGAGGGGGGGGGGCGCGCAGCTTTGTGACGTCATGTTTGAGGGGGGAGGGCTCTAACTTTTTGTGACGACATGTGACGAGGTTTAAGGGGGGGGGTCGGCCAAAATTGCGAGAAGCAAGCAGGTCGTATTTATAACAAAGGTCGTATACCAAGCAAAATGTCTTGCGTCCGAACAGGACCTATACAAAGTTGGACTTATTCCAAAGCAGGCGTATACTGAGGCACCACTGTATTTATTTTTAACACTGAGACAAGATTGATTTAACTCTTTTCATTGGAAGGAACTGTGTATTCCTATTGTCCCTGATTAATTCCATAGCCAATTATACCAGTATGCAGTGGCACATCGATTGCAAAGATCAGCTTCAAAACATACTTCGTTCATGTAAGTTGCTACATGGAAGAAATGAACTTGTATATCACGCATGAACCCTAACATCCTTAAATATTCGCGCTGATTAAACTAAGGATATGGACGAAATAAGAGTGTGTGGAGGCGCATTCCAGCCTAGGAGGAACTTTTTTGCTTGCATTAAGAGGCGGCGTTTAACACTATACATTTTTTATAAACGAAATGTTGGCGGGCCTCCAGTCAGAACTAACCCTAATGACAGGTTCATTACATGAAACTTTGAACACTTAAATAATTAGCATCCCTTTAAAAGTGACCGTTTTTTTTTCAAGTTAAACCCAAAAATGTATCGTTTTAAGAAATATCCTAAACCCCCTGGCTATCGATAACGTGTTGTTTAGATAAATTTAATTTTTTAAAAATAATAATTTCAATATAAACAATGCTTTTTTAAAAAAAAATTCGTATGCCAACTAGAAGAATACGTCTTTAATGTTCATAGATTGCCTTATAAGGAGTGTCGACAAGCAGGAGCGTCTGAGAAGAATCACAGGTCATATGCATTTGTATTGCACTTGGGCAACCCTCTTGTTCAAGTACTGTAGGGAAAAAAGCATTTCTGGTCAAGTTTGACCCATACTAATGTCAGTGTCTCCCAGAGGCGTAACTGGGTTTTAGACGCCCTTGGCAAATTTATTTTTGGCGCCCTTTACTCAAATAAAAATTAAAAAATTAGAGATTTAGCGGCATCCTTTTGAACTGGCGCAGGCCGGCGCCCTTGGCAACTGCCCCAATGCCAAGCCGTTGTTACGCCACTGGTGTTTCCCCACAGGGAATCACGTCTAACCAGGAAAAAATAAAATGGGTTCGGGGGGGGGGAGATTTTTTATGCGTTCAGGAAAGGGATGGGCAAATATTGTGAAAATATTTATAGGTGTACTTCCGCCAAGGGAAGGATCCGACTCCGTCTTCTCCGCCATACATACACATAAATTAATGTTTTTGGCAAAATCTGAGGGTATTCATTATTCGTCTTTGGCAACCTCTGAGGGTATGAAATTTAAACGTATACTGTCTCCCTGCCCAGGAATCTGCATAGTCACTCAATATTTATGTAACTAAATAAAGTGAAATCATTGGCCAGCATTGGTAAAAGTAGGCCAGAAGGCCAACTTCAATTCGAAGATAGTTTATCGGAACATAGTGGGTAAACAAGAATAGCATTTTGTCGTACAAGCCTTGTAGCACATTGCATCCTAAAACAAAATGAACCAAAGATTTTAAAAAACCTGCAATCTGAATATATACCATGGGACCACCAAAACTTCCAATAGTTCCATTGCCACATTTATAATTATATTGGAAGCGGGACCTCCTTTGTAAAAGATATTTTTTTCAAAAAAAAATCTATACTTTGAATACTTATAAAAACATAGCAATGCACCTTGACATCTCATTGTGTGTTGTCCGAACTCTCCACAAATGAAGATATCTTTAAAGTGCATACACTTGATTGATTTGCTCGCCATCTCAAGGTGCTTGTTGCGTGAGCAGTGACGCAGTACCGAGTCGGTGATGTAATGTGGCGCCGTGGAGTGCAATCGTCTTAAGGGAGACGACTCGTATCAGTCTCAGAAAATAAAATGAGACATTTTAAAACGACTCACAAATGCTTCCTTGAATGTCTCTTAAATAGGACTTTTTAAAAAAGTCGACCGGGAAACATGTAAATAATTCAAACATCAGAGTAGAGATTTTCCCAACCATGATTTCAAAGTCAAAATTCCTTGGGATTTAACAGGTAAGAGGTTGGCTTTAAAAGGTTTAAATTTGTTAGCCAGGATTCAACGCTAAGAATATCACCAGATTATTTAACATATCTTTTAAAAGCTTTAAAAATTGTTTTCATTGCATTGTTTTAATCTGTTTGAAAAAAAAACTAACATAATTTGTTGTGTGTTCTATTTGCTTGAACCTGCTTTAAATGCAGCCTAGTTTTATTAAATAAAAGTGAATACCTTAATCAAGCATGAAAACAATGGAACATCGCAGACATAAATACAAATGGGGGGGGGGCGGGGGATAAGGTTACGCTCAGTATATCAGCATTTCTGATTCCTTAAAAGATTAGTGTTATATAAAACGACAAATGATTGAAGTTTACAAGGGTAAGTTGTAGAATTAGTGATGAGACAGTTTGCATCTTTAGCGTTGACTTCAAGTGTCAATAGGGACATAAAAACAAAAACAAAAATATAACGGAATACAATTTCTCGGAACAGTCAACATGCCTCTCTGGAGCCAGTCAAAGAAAACAAACAACAACAAAGACAACAAAACAGTATCACTTAACGCCTTGACCTGATCCTATTGTGATTCACCCATTTCTCCGACAAGGTCACCCCCCACCTTTACGGCCCGACCTATCCTCTCACATATTATTTTGGTGGTAATATATGTTATATTTTAGCTATTAAAGCACTAATTTGTAAGTTTTATTAATTTCTAAGGCTTTTTTCAGCCCTTAAAGCTACATAATCGGAGTGGGATACATCCATTTTGTTTATGTAGTACTCTACTTGCCGAGTTGTAAGATGTCAAATTGAAATTTCTCAATTACAAACAAACAAAATAAGAATCAAACATCTAGTAACGAAATAAAAAATGAAAATGTCTTTAAAATATTTCTTATCTTCTGAGAACATTAAAATAGATGAAAAATACCTTATAAAAAACATTTTCAGTCAGTAAATTTATTTTAGCATGGGTCGAGCCAGGTAAAAAAACATCTGGCTAGGTAAACAAAATGGACGTATCGTGACCACATTATGTATTGTATAGAGCCGAAAAAATGCGTTAGAAATTAAAACGACCCACAAATTAGCGCTGTATAAGCTGAAATACAACATATAATAATGCATTTAATAAATTGAAAATGAAAGTTTTCAAGAGAAAATTAAATTTAGCTTTGAAATAACATACGTGTAAAATCTGCAGGATTACCATTTTGGTATATGTTTATTTAAAAAACAAAAACAAAAACACGAACAAACATACGCGCACACACAGACACACACATACGCGCACACACAGACACACACATACGCGCACACACACACACACACACACACACGCACGCACGCGCGCGAGCGCACACACATTTAACGCCACAAGATAAGCAAGCGCCCACGTTGTCACTGATGTCAAAAGCGGCTCGTGTCTTTCACTTTTTTTTCCTTCAAATTCTCCCACTCGCCTAATTCAACGCTCACCACTAGAAAAGAAATGTCCCCCTCCCAGCATTTCTTTTTTAAAAATGGCGAGCACTTATTTTCGGAATCCGCTGAGGGCCCGAGTGTTGGAATCCTGAGTAACGCGACACTGACCTTTGGCTAAATCGGGAAAAACAAGTCGCTGAGGGGGGAAAAAACAAGCGAAGGCGTGGCGAGGGCGCTGTGCGAACTTCAGAAATCGATTTTTTTTCCCGACGTTGGCGGAGGCCAGCAGCTCTATAGGTGTGTTATCTATTTTAGCCAGTCTTACGATGATTTGTTGTGTGTTCTCACGTACTGCCGTGTGATTTCTGTCACTTGTAAAGATGTGATGTTTTAGTTCCTCTTTCCATTAAATGATAACTTTAATATGCCATTTCTCTATGGAATGATATTTTATTATTACAGCGATAAATATACTTATTTTTTTTAGCCAACGAATCCCATAGCACTGGCCTCTGCTGAAGTATATTACATTTCTAAACGTGGCAAATCTTTTTTTTTAAACTCCCTAGGAGTCACACGTTACTTGTTGAAACCAAGCAGCCCTCAATGTTCAGCAAATATCTTTATTTAATAATAATAATACGTTGTGATAACTTATACAGCGCTGTACCGCAGCAAATAGCTGGGCGCACGGCGCTTCACATAAAAAATATATTATATATTTACGCTCAATTATCACTGCCGCCTAACGTTAAGGGAAATCACTCTGCTTTTTTTAAATTTTGCGTTGTAAGCAGTGCTGATTGACTGAAATAGTTATTTTTTGGTGCAGTAATTTGGTGCGCTGCTTTCTAAAATTAGTTTAAAAATCGTGTGGTGATTAGCACTGTAAAAATTATTATATAAATGCTTTGTTTAATTTTCAGGAATATTTCGTGTTTATCATACAAGGATAAGTTACTTGGGCTTTTGACATAAAAAATAAAAAATAAAAAAATAAAATAAAAAAAACCATTATAAAATACTTTTTGTACATTTAAGAAAGTTTAATATTACGTTTTTATCATACAAGGACAAGTTAGTTGGGCTTTTGAAAAAGGTGGGCGCCGTAGGCGCCCTTTAAAAAAAGGGGGCGCCGCAGGCGCCACGGCGCCGCAGCACAAACTAGTCATATATATATATATTTACCCTCAATTATCCTGCCGTAACGCTGAGGGACATCACTCTGCTTTTTTAAATTTTAAATATAGACTTAAAAATCATAATCATTTTGGTTTCCAGATTAACATTAAACACCCTTCACACTATCCTCCTATATAATAAAAGGCAAGATTCTGTCCTTTCTGTCCTTTCTGTCCCGTCATCTATAGCGATTAGTCCCTCAAACACATATGACTCCTACAGCCAATCACTAGCGGAGAAAAATTTACATATTACGCGGATGTTCAAAACGAGTTATTTTTGGTGCAGGTTTTTTTTTGGTAATAATTCATTATGTTGTTCCAATCTTGAAGTGATGCCTGCGCTTATTCCAATGACAATTCTGCTTTTTCCTTGATGGTCCTCGGGGGTTAGTGGCAAGAGTTTTAAGTGTTGTTTGTTTTTTGTTGCTGTTATTGTTGTTGTTGTTTTGTTGTTGTTGTTTGTTGTTGTTGTTTTGTTGTTGTTGTTTTGTTGTTGTTGTTTGTTGTTGTTGTTTTGTGGTTGTTGTAATTGTTGTTGTTTTGTTGTTGCTTTATTGTTGTTGCTGTTGTTGTTGTAGTTGTTTTGTTGTTGTTTTGTTGTTTTTGTTTTGTTGTTGTTGCTGTTGTTGTTTTTTTGTTGTTGTTTTGCTGTTGTTGTTGTTTTTGTTTTGTTGTTGTTGTTTTGTTTTTGTTGCTGTTGTTGTTGTTTTTGCTGCTTTTGTTGTTTTTGTTTTTGTTGCTTTTGTTGTAGTTGTTTTTGTTGTTTTTGCTGTTTTTGTTGTTGTTGTTGTTGTCCACATCCCTTGCCCTGCGACGACAATGTCCTGCAAACGCTTCAGCATAACAACTACCAAAACATAGCGTCCATGAACTTCACAGGTCACCCTACACTTATTCCCGTCCTTGGGCGGGCTTTGTTACTAGTTATTAATAATTGAACAATTTCATGCGGACGTTCGAAAAGAGTTATTTTTTGGTGCAGTAATTTGGTGCGCTGCTTTCTAAAATTTCTCGCCGTTAAAAGATATTATATGACGTCATTGTTTTAGCTCAAATTTTAATTTTGGAAAAGGGAGCAATGTAAAAAGAGGATTTGAGAATTGTTAATTATAAAATACTTGGTGTACATTTCAGGAATAGTTCGTATTTATCATACAAAGATAAGTTACTTGGGCTTTTGTAAAAGGTGGGCGCCTTAGGCGCCCTAAAAAAAGTGGGCGCCGCAGCACAACCTATTAGTTATATAATAATCAATGCTTTCAAACGTAAAACATACATATCATAACTACAACGTATAACGACATCACAGTGTACATAAACTACGTTTATCATTTAAAGAAATGATAGTTTGTTATTTAATTAACTTTGAAGTAAATTTTTAAGATATGGTTTTTAAATGCAGTCTTAAAGGCCTGGGTAGTTGGAATACCTCGAATGTGTAATGATAGAGAATTCCATTATTTTGGGGCACGAAAAAGAGAAATACCTCTTTGACTATGATAGACACAGTTTTTAGTATTTAAACGATTTAGATTTGCATTGTACTTGTACTCATTGTCAGGATCAAACCGTCTTGAAATACCGAGCAGACTCTCGTAAACACGTAATGGATATTATTGTCTTTATCCATTAAATGTCAATGACTATTTACACTGATTAATTTGTAATAAAAAGTTTCACAAAAATGAGAAATGACTTTTACCCTAGACTTTTGTCTCAGGATGAAAAAAAAGCAGCAAAGAAGTAATTAATTAATTAATTTATTAACTTCAAATAAATAAATTTAAAAACACATTTTAAAAAACAACATTATATTTTTATTTTTTTTTAATTTTAATTTTTTATTTTTATTTTACAACGAGACAACCGCCTAGAGATAAAATGCAATCTTTACATTTTTATTCTAATTTCCCCTTGATTTTTTTCTGCAGCAATCTTTTACTATATCCAGAAATAGATACCTTAAGCCTTAAACAATGAAAACAGTTTGGTGTCAAATTTTCACCAAGCAAGTTTCGGGAAAGGAAAACGCCGACATGCTGTTTAGGAATAAATGTTTAGCAGAAAATCAAAAGCAGAGGAGGCGAGCAAAAGTGTTTGCTTCACTTCTCATCCATAAATATATTTTAAAAAATATTTTAAAAGTGCCTCAAACCAACAGGAAATTCCTTTCAGCCGTACTGTAAATTGTCAAAGTTCATTTAGAATCGATATCCGCCAAGTATCGATACCGCCCCCTCCCACACATATAAGAACACACATACGCACAAAAAAAAGAAAAGATAAGGGCAGATACTATTAGGAATAATTCTAAGTCTGCAAGTGTCTGAGTGATGAGATAGAAGGGGGTGAGCAGAGAGAGGAGTGAGCTATAAACTGATATTTCGGGACGCGCTGTGGGCCGCGGACCGACAGGTTGGGAAAACGGGACTGACGCACATACTCGAAATACGCGCAACGGCTGCTCCAGATAAATTCGATTTCCAGGCGATTGCGTACACACCCACTCCCGGGGAGCGGTCAGGGTGGGTGGGTGGGTTGGTGGGGGTGGATGGAGGAAGGTCGCTTTTGTTCTTCAAGAGTATCTGAGTGGTGAAATAATATCTCTATCAGATTAACCTCATAAGCTTTCAATGCCAAGTTTTGGGCTTAACTATATATACAGCTTTTATAAAGAAACAAATATATTCGTTTCAACAATTAGAGTGATCTCCAGGAGTTGTGGAGAGATCGCAAGCGAACCCAATAGCGTGCTGTCTGTTGTTTTTGTTTTTTTTGTTTTTTTTAATTTAAAAAAAAATCTTTTAAAGTCGTAATGGAAGCGCATGTGTTCAAAGTGACTTTTAAATGAACACCCCAGTATTTTAATGACATTTTTATTTGTTATTATCAATATTTGAAATGAGCGCAAATACATTTTGCTTCGAAAAATAAATTCAGCCCTCAAAAAATGTTCAAGACAGGCAGGACAGATGGACATTGCCAGGTTTTAGGTCGCTACCTCTGTCACAATTTACTCTAAATTAATGGCTGGCATTTTAGGAATTCTAAACAGTTTTCTTTTTAGTGGCGTTGGTTGAAGCGGGAAAGCTTGAACCGACCCCGGAGGTGGGGGGGGGAACTGACCCTGGTTGTTCCAATGGCCCACAGGACACCGACAAGTGTGGTGTATAACGAGCCCTGACACTGGTTGGCTAATGCCAGAGAAGCAAGAGAGAAAGGGATATGTTTTCTTTCAATTAGGAAACCAAGGGATGGGTTCTGCCCCCTTGATTTCTGCTCCCGATGACGTAGCTACTGTAGCGTTCCGGTGACAAGATGCGGATCAAGAGATGTCGTAACCGATCTCTCGTTTGTAAATGAACTCCCTATTTGCGGGTTCGATCGATGGATGGGTTTTTAAAACTGCACGAGGATACCTTTACTGACCTGTAGCGACTTTCCTTACCGGCATGACACGGACAAAGCAACTCAAAGAGCAGCACTGTCAGAAAAGTTTTTCCTTAACTTTTCAATTTTTAAACTAAATCTTAACGCCCAGCTTCTTAAAAAAAATGGTCCTCCTAATTATATTCGTTAAAAAATCGATATTGTTACCATTTTATTTTTTTTGGTGAAGTTTTTAAAGGCAAAGAGGTGAGAGTCTTTACTCATATGTCGGGTGTCGGGTGATGAAGTATCGTGGCTGAGGGTTTGATGGCAACCACGGGTAAGGGAGGGCGCGGGACTAAGATTTTTGCCGCATCTCTTCAAGAATCTCAGTAAATAGAGGATATTATTCTTCGCTGTATATACTTTGATGTTGTCGGATAACGCTGACCTTCTAATGTCAATTAGGAAAGTTGCCCCCCCCCTTTTGGCCTCACCTCCGTACACCAATTGTGTGTTGTGTTTGGGTAAAGGGAGGGAACAAGCAGCAGCAAACCATTATTCGTTTTTTGTTTGTTGTTTAAATAAAAATAACAGAACTCCATGGATGTCGACTATCAGCAAGTTGATTACAACCACGAAAGTTGTGGTGACCTGGCGGTTGCTAAGTGCTCAGACACACCTGGTAATGAGAGTGCACCATGTGACCTTCAGCTAGCACTCTTATCCGCCCTAATGTAAAAGCCACTAAAGAAAAACAGTAAGACTGAAAGAAGACAAAAAATCTCAGGCAGTAAAATAATAGTTATTGCTTCATTTCTCAGCGCCAGACCGTTAAAATTACCATCTATCTATCTAAATACATTTAGGTTATACATTTTTTAAAAAAAGATTGCAGAGCAAAATGTCAACAATATTTGATAGATTTTTAGGCACGTGCATTGAATGAATACGAGTTTACCTTATGAGAAAGTCGATGCATGTTGAAAATCGATAAATGTGAAGATTAGTTGTCAAAAACCACTGTCGCTAATCGATAGAGCTCTAATTCAATACACGTACCATAAACAACAATCTCAAGTCTCAATGTACGGTGGTTGAGGTTCTCAAGCCGCAAGTGATTGTTACTGAGCAAAATGAAAACTGTATGTATATATAACATTGACAGAATCCCAATCTTTTGTGCAAATGAGTAGAAATAAAAAAAATTCTTTAAGTAGTCGAGGCGATGTAGTCTACATATTTTCATTTATTATTTATTTTTGATTGCTCTAAAAGTTATGAACAGTATTCCTTCACTCTAAGTTGCGATTTTCCGTCCGTGTACAAACAAATAAAAATAGATAAACCCGTGTGCATAGTTGTGCAAAATTAATTTCTTTCTGAGCAAAATTATACATTTCCCCAAAACAATACTTATCAAAATCCTTTTTTTAAAGCTGCGCGGTAACTCTAAACTGTTGCGCGGCTTCGAGCAGTTAGCGCAGATTAGGGGGAACATTGGTTATGAAACTGAGGAAACAATACACGACACTATCAATAAGTTGTGAGTTAGTGTAAAGTTAACGAATCAACGGGAAACTAATGGTTAGTGTAAAGTTAACGAATCAACGGGAAACTAATGGTTAGTGTAAAGTTAACGAATCAACGGGAAACTAATGGTTAGTGTAAAGTTAACGAATCAACGGGAAACTAATGGTTAGTGTAAAGTTAACGAATCAACGGGAAACTAATGGTTAGTGTAAAGTTAACGAATCAACGGGAAACTAATGGTTAGTGTAAAGTTAACGAATCAACGGGAAACTAATGGTTAGTGTAAAGTTAACGAATCAACGGGAAACTAATGGTTAGTGTAAAGTTAACGAATCAACGGGAAACTAATGGTTAGTGTAAAGTTAACGAATCAACGGGAAACTAATGGTTAGTGTAAAGTTAACGAATCAACGGGAAACTAATGGTTAGTGTAAAGTTAACGAATCAACGGGAAACTAATGGTTAGTGTAAAGTTAACGAATCAACGGGAAACTAATGGTTAGTGTAAAGTTAACGAATCAAAGGGAAACTAATGGTTAGTGTAAAGTTAACGAATCAACGGGAAACTAATGGTTAGTGTAAAGTTAACGAATCAACGGGAAACTAATGGTTAGTGTAAAGTTAACGAATCAACGGGAAACTAATGGTTAGTGTAAAGTTAACGAATCAACGGGAAACTAATGGTTAGTGTAAAGTTAACGAATCAACGGGAAACTAATGGTTAGTGTAAAGTTAACGAATCAACGGGAAACTAATGGTTAGTGTAAAGTTAACGAATCAACGGGAAACTAATGGTTAGTGTAAAGTTAACGAATCAACGGGAAACTAATGGTTAGTGTAAAGTTAACGAATGAAAGGGAAACTAATGGTTAGTGTAAAGTTAACGAATCAACGGAAAACTATTGGTTAGTGTAAAGTTAACGAATCAACGGGAAACTATTGGTCAGTGTAAAGTTAACGAATCAACGGGAAACTAATGGTTAGTGTAAAGTTAACGAATCAACGGGATAATAATGGTTAGTGTAAAGTTAACGAATCAACGGGAAACTAATGGTTAGTGTAAAGTTAACGAATCAACGGAAAACTATTGGTTAGTGTAAAGTTAACGAATCAACGGGAAACTATTGGTCAGTGTAAAGTTAACGAATCAACGGGAAACTAATGGTTAGTGTAAAGTTAACGAATCAACGGGAAACTAATGGTTAGTGTAAAGTTAACGAATGAAAGGGAAACTAATAGTGTAAAGTTAACGAATCAAAGGAAAACTATTGGTTAGTGTAAAGTTAACGAATCAACGGGAAACTATTGGTCAGTGTAAAGTTAACGAATCAACGGGAAACTAATGGTTAGTGTAAAGTTAACGAATCAACGGGATAATAATGGTTAGTGTAAAGTTAACGAATCAACGGGAAACTAATGGTTAGTGTAAAGTTAACGAATCAACGGAAAACTATTGGTTAGTGTAAAGTTAACGAATCAACGGGAAACTATTGGTCAGTGTAAAGTTAACGAATCAACGGGAAACTAATGGTTAGTGTAAAGTTAACGAATCAACGGGAAACTATTGGTCAGTGTAAAGTTAACGAATCAACGGGAAACTATTGGTTAGTGTAAAGTTAACGAATCAACGGAAAACTATTGGTTAGTGTAAAGTTAACGAATCAATGGGAAACTATTGGTTAGTGTAAAGTTAACGAATCAACGGGAAACTAATGGTTAGTGTAAAGTTAACGAATCAACGGGAAACTAATGGTTAGTGTAAAGTTAACGAATCAACGGGAAACTAATGGTTAGTGTAAAGTTAACGAATCAACGGGAAACTAATGGTTAGTGTAAAGTTAACGAATCAACGGGAAACTAATGGTTAGTGTAAAGTTAACGAATCAAAGGGAAACTAATGGTTAGTGTAAAGTTAACGAATCAACGGGAAACTAATGGTTAGTGTAAAGTTAACGAATCAACGGGAAACTAATGGTTAGTGTAAAGTTAACGAATCAACGGGAAACTAATGGTTAGTGTAAAGTTAACGAATCAACGGGAAACTAATGGTTAGTGTAAAGTTAACGAATCAACGGGAAACTAATGGTTAGTGTAAAGTTAACGAATCAACGGGAAACTAATGGTTAGTGTAAAGTTAACGAATCAACGGGAAACTAATGGTTAGTGTAAAGTTAACGAATCAACGGGAAACTAATGGTTAGTGTAAAGTTAACGAATGAAAGGGAAACTAATGGTTAGTGTAAAGTTAACGAATCAACGGAAAACTATTGGTTAGTGTAAAGTTAACGAATCAACGGGAAACTATTGGTCAGTGTAAAGTTAACGAATCAACGGGAAACTAATGGTTAGTGTAAAGTTAACGAATCAACGGGATAATAATGGTTAGTGTAAAGTTAACGAATCAACGGGAAACTAATGGTTAGTGTAAAGTTAACGAATCAACGGAAAACTATTGGTTAGTGTAAAGTTAACGAATCAACGGGAAACTATTGGTCAGTGTAAAGTTAACGAATCAACGGGAAACTAATGGTTAGTGTAAAGTTAACGAATCAACGGGAAACTAATGGTTAGTGTAAAGTTAACGAATGAAAGGGAAACTAATAGTGTAAAGTTAACGAATCAAAGGAAAACTATTGGTTAGTGTAAAGTTAACGAATCAACGGGAAACTATTGGTCAGTGTAAAGTTAACGAATCAACGGGAAACTAATGGTTAGTGTAAAGTTAACGAATCAACGGGATAATAATGGTTAGTGTAAAGTTAACGAATCAACGGGAAACTAATGGTTAGTGTAAAGTTAACGAATCAACGGAAAACTATTGGTTAGTGTAAAGTTAACGAATCAACGGGAAACTATTGGTCAGTGTAAAGTTAACGAATCAACGGGAAACTAATGGTTAGTGTAAAGTTAACGAATCAACGGGAAACTATTGGTCAGTGTAAAGTTAACGAATCAACGGGAAACTATTGGTTAGTGTAAAGTTAACGAATCAACGGAAAACTATTGGTTAGTGTAAAGTTAACGAATCAATGGGAAACTATTGGTTAGTGTAAAGTTAACGAATCAATGGGAAACTATTGGTTAGTGTAAAGTTAACGAATCAACGGGAAACTATTGGTTAGTGTAAAGTTAACGAATCAATGGGAAACTATTGGTTAGTGTAAAGTTAACGAATCAACGGGAAACTATTGGTTAGTGTAAAGTTAACAAATCAATGGGAAACTATTGGTTAGTGTAAAGTTAACGAATCAATGGGAAACTATTGGTTAGTGTAAAGTTAACGAATCAATGGGAAACTATTGGTTAGTGTAAAGTTAACGAATCAATGGGAAACTAATGGTTAGTGTAAAGTTAACGAATCAACGGGAAACTAATGGTTAGTGTAAAGTTAACGAATCAACGGGAAACTAATGGTTAGTGTAAAGTTAACGAATCAACGGGAAACTAATGGTTAGTGTAAAGTTAACGAATCAACGGGAAACTAATGGTTAGTGTAAATTTAACGAATCAACGGGAAACTATAGGTTAGTGTAAAGTTAACGAATCAACGGGGAACTAATGGTTAGTGTAAAGTTTACGAATCAACGGGAAACTAATGGTTAGTGTAAAGTTAACGAATCAACGGGAAACTAATGGTTAGTGTAAAGTTAACGAATGAAAGGGAAACTAATGGTTAGTGTAAAGTTAACGAATCAACGGAAAACTATTGATTAGTGTAAAGTTAACGAATCAACGGGAAACTATTGGTCAGTGTAAAGTTAACGAATCAACGGGAAACTAATGGTTAGTGTAAAGTTAACGAATCAAAGGAAAACTATTGGTTAGTGTAAAGTTAACGAATCAACGGGAAACTATTGGTCAGTGTAAAGTTAACGAATCAACGGGAAACTAATGGTTAGTGTAAAGTTAACGAATCAACGGGAAACTATTGGTCAGTGTAAAGTTAACGAATCAACGGGAAAATATTGGTTAGTGTAAAGTTAACGAATCAATGGGAAACTATTGGTTAGTGTAAAGTTAACGAATCAATGAGAAACTATTGGTTAGTGTAAAGTTAACGAATCAATGGGAAACTATTGGTTAGTGTAAAGTTAACGAATCAATGGGAAACTATTGGTTAGTGTAAAGTTAACGAATCAATGGTAAACTATTGGTTAGTATAAAGTTAATGAATCAATGGGAAACTATTGTGTGTAGACGAATGTCTCATCTTTGAGAAGGGCTGAAACAGCCAGGGGGGGGGGAGCTCATAAGATTTCTCAGAATGGGCTCCTGCTGGGAGAGCTAAATCCTGATTGATTACGTTACGTCACGCTTGAGGAGATCGAACAACCGATCAATACATCTAATCAACACATTTTTAGTAATACAGTGACCACTAACAGTTTTATCTGCGTACACTATAATCTATAAATTATACCCTTATAAGGCTTGTCCTTTCTAAGACCGGAAAACTTCATAACGCATTGTGCAATGTTCTATTTGTAGACTACATTTTAGCGGAGCAATGTTGTTCAGCATAAAGAAAGAAGAATCAATAAGTTCTCAAAATTGTTTGCACATTAAATTATATGAAACAGTTTTTTCTTTTCGTTTTCAAGTCCAATAAGCTGTCTTAAATTAACGTTGAATTAACAAATAGCTGATAAGATACTTCCTCCTCCATATTGAATCGTATCTTTTATTATATTTTTATTAAATTTGTCCACCTAAAAGCACAAGATATTTCTATTGATGAATTTCCCCTTTAGAAATGAGAAACCCTTATACCCATGCCATTATTAAGGGGTTTGTGATGGGAAACGATCCACGGCGCTGCTTTTGTTGTGTGATGTATCACACATTTCTTCACCCCGACGGTCGATACAGTTTCTTTTATGTTCTTTTACATACAACAAAAATCTGTAACATACATTTAATTGGACTATTATTCTATATAATCTAAAAATTCATAACATATTTATGTACCAGCATCTCCTATAAAATAAAAGGATATGTTCCGTGTGGTCATCAATAGCGATTGGTCCCTCAAACACATATGACTCATAAAGCCAATCATAATGAACTCGTTTACGCGGACGTTCAAAACTAGTTATTTTTTTTAATTACCACGTTTTTATTAACTTGCTTTCGTGTCTGTACGCAATTTTTCAAATTTGCCAACGTAAAATTAAACCACTTCTGATGGTCCTAGAGAGCTTAAAATTTGACCACAGATGACAATGCAATGTATCAAAATTTCAGTATCGATTTAATCTACCGTAATTAAATTATTGCATTATTTAGTTTATCTCTATATAAGCATCTCTTATCCGTCTGCTATTTTGTTGAAAGTGCAAACTCAGTTAACCCCGTGACCTCATCCCCTTGGGCGGCCCTTATGAGGTGTTTAGTAAAATAAATAGAGGTAAAAAAAATTTTTTTAAAAGATTTTTAAAAGGGGAGTTAAATCATTGAAGAAAATTGAATAAGAAAGCAGTCTTAAAATGAATTAGTGTAGTGTTTTTAATTGATAAGCGTTGGTGTTTGTCAATATGTTTGTGTTTGTTTGTTTTAGGTCTAAAATGCCTCACCTCCACGCGGTTAGACCTGACAATCCATAACATATGGAAATTATTTAGGCAATTTTGTATTTAATGAATTTTCTTATGTACAATAAAAGTAATATATACTCTATGATTTTACACTTAGACTAAAAAGAGTAAAATAGGGAAGTTTGGCAACGGTTTTTTAAAAACAACATTTTTATAAGTGGACTAAACAGTATAAAATAATTAAAAACAACATTTTTATAAGTGGACTAAACAGTATAAAATAATTAAAAACAACATTTTTATAAGTGGACTAAACAGTATAAAATAATTAAAAACGACATTATTATAAGTGGACTAAACAGTATAAAATAATTAAAAACAACATTTTTATAAGTGGACTAAACAGTATAAAAATATAAAAAACAACATTTTTATAAGTGGACTAAACAGTATAAAATAATTAAAAACAACATTTTTATAAGTGGACTAAACAGTATAAAATAATTAAAAACAACATTTTTATAAGTGGACTAAACAGAATAAAATAATTAAAAACAACATTTTTATAAGTGGACTAAACAGTATAAAATAATTAAAAACAACATTTTTATAAGTGGACTAAACAGTATAAAATAATTAAAAACAACATTTT
Source organism: Ampullaceana balthica (assembly GCA_944989445.1). Classification (NCBI taxonomy): domain Eukaryota; kingdom Metazoa; phylum Mollusca; class Gastropoda; family Lymnaeidae; genus Ampullaceana; species Ampullaceana balthica. The sequence goes on along the minus strand of CALYLW010000316.1, from coordinate 257,220 downwards.
TATAAGTGGACTAAACAGAATAAAATAATTAAAAACATCTAAGTTGAAGTAGTCTCTTTCACTACGACTAAAAACGTGCGGCGGGTGTTCGGTATACAAATTAAAGATTTATAGTTTAGAAGGCAGAAGAGAGATCTATAAGTGAGAGTATGAGTGGACTACATATGTTAACTCGCGGTAATACCATGGCTCCAAAATTGTTAACTCGCGGTAATACCATGGCTCCAAAATTGTTAACTCGCGGTAATACCATGGCTCCAAAATTTTACTCCGTAATTGACTGTGACATCAGTGACAAGGGAAAGACGTTGTTTTTTTTACGCCCCTCTAAAATATTATTTTAACTTGTTTCAACGTACAAGCAGTTTTTCTTTCATGTTTACAAATATTTTTTTACACGTAATTTCGTTTCAATAAGTAATATTAATTTTATTAATTTTGCCGGTAAACAATGTGGAAAGAATGTAAGCGTAAGCAAAAGTCTTATATGATTGAGGATGAAGATACGTTTAAATACAGTTAATAATCTGTTGAAATAATATATTAATAATAAATAAGCATATTTTTTAATGTACCCAATAAATGAGGGTATAGAAGATAATTGTTTACGTTATGTTAGTAATAAATAACTCCGTAACTGATATACTCGCCCATTTACACATAACCCTGTAACTCACGGTTCACCTAAGTCGCGATTGGATAAATTGGACTCCGACTACCGCGTCTTAACGGGACGCGACTGTTATAATAGTAATAAAGGCGAGAAAATAAAATATGAATAAAATTTCATGTCTATGATAAAAGTCCTTTAAAAAAAGCTTGAAAGAATATGTATCGTCATATACCAGGGGTAAACGCTGTTGTAAATAAAATGCAATTTGAAGATAGAAACTACCAAGGTTCATAATTTTTAAAAACAAAGGCCACCAGAAAAAATACATTATAAACAGATGCCATAACTACAAGACATAGACACATCTCGGTAGTACAAGATGTAGAAGCACAATATGTTAGTAGTATAAGGTAAAGCGACCGTAGTCAGTTACACGATATAGAGACAAACTATATTATTAGAAGTATAAGGTTATGAGACCTTAGTCTGTAGTACACGTTATAGAGACTTAACATATTATATGTAGTATAATCTATAAAGACATATGTCAGTAGTACACAATATAGAGACAAAATGTATTAATAGTAGTAAAAGGTACAGAGAGAGACCTTGGTCAGTAGTACAAGATATAGAGACACAATATAAAATTAGTAGTATAAGGTACAGAGAGAGACCTTGGTCAGTAGTACGAGATATAGAGACACAATATATTATGAGTAGTATAAGGTCAGTAGTACAAGAAATAGAGGCGAAATATGGCAGTACGACGCGGAGCATTATTATATCAGGGTTATTTTGGTACAATGTTTTATAGATCGATCAGTTTTTTAGGATGGTATTGAGGGGATTGGCGAAGCGATTCGCCCTGAACACACATAGATCAATTATTGATTCCTCTTCAAACTATTCCACCCACGTCTGAATATCGATTTAAAAATTGTTGTATCGGCATGGCTCATTTTCTTTGACCGTGGCTAGGTGTGGTATTCGTGTGTCCACCGTGAGTGGTTGTAATGTGGTCGTCAGGGCACTGTGGTGTGTGTGTGGGTGTGTGTGTGTGTGGGTGGTATTAGAATTCTCGGGTTTTTTCAAAAATCTGAAGTTTCGTAAGATGTGAAACTAATCATTACTCGCTTTATGGTAGGGTCTTTGTTTTCTTTGTTAACAATCCATTTTAGTCAGATATTTGATTTTTATTTTTCGAATCTTATATGGTAAGATCTTCGCTATTCTGTTACGCATTCTTTTTTTTAAAATCTTTGCTCAGTATGTTAAGCTATTTGATTTGTTTGTTACGCACCCATTATTGTCAGATTCGTGCTTTGTTTGCCTTGTGTCCCCTATAATAGGATCTTGGCTTATTTTGTCCTGTATCACCTATGGTGAGTTCTTCGTTCCGTTTGTTCCGTATGATAACTGGTATTCGGCATTAAAAGAATCACTCGCATTAAAGATCGGCTACTTGGCGCACTCGTGAGCCTTGCACGCCCTCACACAAGAGACAAGCATAGGTCAATACTGTGGTCAAGCATGTCTTAAAGTACCAAGATGACAAAGGTCTGGTGTGGACAACAGACGGAGCCTAACAGCTAGCGCTGTGTTGGATTTACATTTAAGTAATGACATTCTTAAGCCAAAGATTATCAACCTGTTGTTTTTTTTAAAATTCTAATACGATGTTGTCCTATTAGTGGAACGCTAACCCTGATAAATGATATCATACACAATTAGAACTAGAACCTCCATAAAAACGGAATGCTCTTTCTATTTGAAATATATATTTAAAGAGTTGTGCTGCTTTAGGACAATGCACTTCTGTAAAGTACAACAATTTCTCTTAGGTTTTAAATGTGACGTCAATCTAGCACCAAGTCATTGTCTGTGACGTCAATCTAGCACCAAGTCATTGTCTGTGACGTCAATCTATCACCAAGTCATTGTCTGTGACGTCAATCTAGCACCAAGTCATTGTCTGTGACGTCAATCTAGCACCAAGTCATTGTCTGTGACGTCAATCTAGCACCAAGTCATTGTCTGTGACGTCAATCTAGCACCAAGTCATTGTCTGTGACGTCAATCTAGCACCAAGTCATTGTCTGTGACGTCAATCTATCACCAAGTCATTGTCTGTGACGTCAATCTAGCACCAAGTCATTGTCTGTGACGTCAATCTAGCACCAAGTCATTGTCTGTGACGTCAATCTAGCACCAAGTCATTGTCTATTAATTAGAGCAATTATTTAGAAAGCTGAATGTCCCTTCAATAATTTCGCATAAATGGATTGATAAAATCATGCTACAAAACAGACTCACGGATTAAAAATATTGGAATTTATAACAAAATACAAAAAACAACAACAACAACAACAACAACATAACTTTGCATGATTTCACGCACTCGAACAAATCTATGACATACAAACTAGGAGGCCCAAAATAAGCTTTTACTATATTGTCTTCAATAAAAACATGCACTTTTTTTTTAATTTTAATTTTTAAAAGTGTGTCCGTCATTTCTAAAATGTAAAACGATTTTTATAAAAGACATTTGAAAAAAAAATATTGAAAAAATAGTAGGGCTGCGGAAATTAACGATTAATTTCTCGATTAATCGTTAAAACTTTTTATCGATTAAAATTATTTTATTCGATAAAAATTCGATTAAAATTAAAGAAAATATTTTAAATATTTTAAATATTTTTATTAATAAATAATTAATTATTAATAATTAATAATAATTTATATATTTTTTACGTACAAACTTCTCCCGCGTAATATTATAATTTATTTTATTACTTTATTTGGACCGGCCGACGTCAACTAAAAAATGGCTGACAGCATCAGCGCAGTTAAATTTAAACATATAAATAGAAAGTTGAGCAAAAATTTTGTTTTTAAGCTAACTGCGGATGGCAAAGTCGAAGATGGTGAAAAACTTTACTGTGATCACTGCCATAAACAATTCTCTTTTAAAGGATCAAATACATCGCTGACGTAACACCTTCAGCACAAACATCCGATCAAGGATCAACACATTGTCATAAAATTTAGTTCAAAATATTCTTAATTTTCAATGTCCGTGAGAAATGTTCAGTTTAATGACATCATAAATGTCTATTTTTTGCTTTAATCGAAATTATCGATTAATTAATCGATAATTATTCAAAATTAACGATGAAATTTAAATAATCGTTAACAGCCCTAAAAAATAGTTAAGTGTATGTTAGTTTTGGATCCTGTGGTTTTTCGGTGTGTCTAATAGGAGAGGAATCTTAATACAGAACTCAGACAATACCACACTCAGTCTTTTTTTTTAAACATTTGAAAGTATCGATTATTGATTCATAGTTTTATCAGAGACAAAGACGTCAAAACGACGATGTTATGAAGAAATACCATTAAATATTTAGTTTAGCGTTGTTTGATGACACGGTTGGGTGACACTGTCTAAGCACTCACAACATGGATTGTACCAGCGTAAACTCGCCTGTGTGGACGGGGGCATCTTCTCTCTTCCCCACGTACGTTCACTCTTAACATTGATGCCATCTATGTCAATCCACTCACTTACACCTACTATAGCACTGAAGTCATCTATGTCAATCCACTCACTTACACCTACTATAGAACTGATGTCATCTATGTCAATCCACTCACTATAGCACTGATGTCATCTATGTCAATCCACTCACTTACACCTACTATAGAACTGATGTCATCTATGTCAATCCACTCACTTACACCTACTATAGCACTGATGTCATCTATGTCAATCCACTCACTTACACCTACTATAGAACTGATGTCATCTATGTCAATCCACTCACTTACACCTACTATAGCACTGATGTCATCTATGTCAATCCACTCACTATAGCACTGATGTCATCTATGTCAAGGCACCCAGATCGACTAACGGCGAACCATCGACCGACTGATAAAATGAATGGAGCACCGAAATTATTTAGAAAGATGAAACCCAAAAGAAAGGCTGTCTTGGTCAGTGGCAGAGGCGTCACTAGGGGTGTGTGGGTGGCGCGGACCGCACCGGGTGACACCCATCACAAGGGGTGACACCAAAACGTAAAATTCTGTAGTTTCCGTTATTTGACGCTTGCATACTGGGAGAATGTCTATGGGGTAAGTCGTGAGAGGTGACACCATGTGCTACCGCAATGGGTGACACCAACCCTAGTGACGACACTGGTCGGTAGAAAGGCACTTAAATCTGCCGGATGATTAGAATTAACTGCAGATGACTCTTTTATAGTTTTAAGTTAATTTCTTTTAAAAGGACAACTTTTCTTCAAATCCTCATCCCTTTATTTCCGACAACATGAGAATTTATTTTAAAAAATATCTTTAAGAAAAGGTAAACAACGAGTAGGATATAACTAAGTATAGAGCATACCTTAGTGCAGAGCATACCTAAGTAATAATAATAATAAATTGGTAATTTATATGCGCTGTACCCCAGTAAGGAACTGGGAGTACAGTCCTTTACATAAGCATAATAAAATACATAGAAGTATTAATGCATTCAATAAACATTTCTATCCTAACAACAACATAAATGACAGTAAGGTAGACATAAGCTACGTTTAACGTTAAAGAAATGTTTTTAAATTAATTTTGAAAGTAAATTTTGAAGAGATGTGTCTTTAGTGCAGTCTTGAAGGCCTTAGAAGTCGGAATACTGCGCAAGTGTAGAGCACAAATAAGTGTAGAGCAAACAAATAGTGGGGCATAACGAAACGTAAGACATAAGTAACTGTAGTACATAATAAATAGTAGGACATAAAGTGTAGGACTTAAAATAGTTTACAGCATAACAAAGAGTAGGACATAACAAAAAATGGACAATTACTAAAAAAAATAATAATCTCTATTTTGGTCTCGTTAATGCTCATTACATTTGTCATGGCTACGAGGGCACGAGAGCGGGGAAGGGGGCGAGGAAATCGCAGTGTTCGATCCCTGACGGGGGTCGGTATGGTGGCCGAGTATAAATAGATTAGGAGAGGGTGGGGGGCTAAATCAATGTTCGTTGACTGGAGCTCGGAAATTTGTACGTCCGGCTCGAATAATGCCAATCTAAGACTCGTCCTTCTGATGTTCACGTGAGAGGGAATTCATTTCACTCACTAGACCGGAGAAGTGGGTAGGGCGATAAGGGGGGTGGGTGGGTGGGTGGGGGTCAGGTACTGTGAGAAGTGAGCAGAACATTGTCCAGTATGGAAGTTGAGAAGAAAAATTGCATGGGTTGTTGTTTTTAAGTTTAGTTTGGGAGAGATTCGTTGGCTGACTTGAGAAACAACAGGGATACGGGGAGAATGTGCCACGGTGAATGATGCGAAGTATAATAACAATTGTGGACAAATTTTTCTGCAGATGAATTGGCAGGTGTTGTTGAAACAAGGGAGGGGGTGATTTGGGATAGCCGATAGGAGGGATAGAGGATAGAGTTCTAGGCAGTTGAGAAGGATGCACATATAGTTATCAAAACTTTTGAGCCAACGATTTTGTTCGCATGCGAACTAAAACGGAAGGAATAATATGTTCGTGCTACCGTGATTTAAAGACTTACATGAAATTCTGTTGCACTCAATCCATGTTTAGAGTCTATTCAAATATCTTTACGTCACCCTAAGATTCAGTGAGAAGTTAATGACCACGTCACTATGATTATCAATAACTATTTACGATATTAAAATTAGAATTCAACAATTTTTAACAAAAATTATGAAGCATGAAAATGTGATAGAGAGTACATTATTTTTTATTCGCAATTAGCTCCCCACGCTGGGTAGCAGGAAAATATGTATAATTTCTCTTTCGTTTTCGTACCAATAAACAAGTGTGCCTTAAAACGTTTTCTTTAAAGATATTTTTTTTTACTCTTCTCGTTTTAGTCCTTGGAAAATCTTGTAATCATTTTTCACCCTCCACACTTCTACGACCTGGGGCCCAAAGCTATGCCGCTTTGAGATTTTGTGCTTTGCAAATCTTAGTGTAGGAATTTTATATCATGTGAGAATTTTTCAAATAGCTGGGAAAATATTATTTCTCTCTATAATTAAGTTTTATTAACAGAAAATTAAAAGAAATTAAACAACCAGTTAAAACAATTTTTTATCTATAAATCCCTTATATATGAGACATAACTAAAAGTCTTAATTTTGTTTCATATACTACTACCTTAATATGATTTACTTTTGTTTTACCGCGGGACCACGACAGAGAGACAGACAAGAAGGTGAACTTAATATAAGGGATTTAAACAACCCGTAAAAACAAAGTTTTTGACTATAAATCCCTTATATATGAGACATAACTAAAAGTATTTATTATGTTCAATATAATACGAACCACGCGACAGACTAGCATAAACATTTACAGATCGGGAAAATATTATAAAAGTATGTTCCATATAATACGCACCGCGCGACAGACTAGCATAAACATTTGCATGCTACATAGAAATACATAGCGATAATCTAAAACATTAATTAATTTAATTACAGTACATTCGATCGATATGAAATTTTCATTGAATGCATTTATAGGTGCCAAAAGTATATGTGCAAAATTTCAGCTAGATAGGATCACGGGAAGTGGGTCATTTTTTACTTTTGTTTTTCCACGGGACCACGACAGACAGACAGAAAAGACGGTGAAGTTAATAATATAAGGCGATTAAAAAGAAATAATTTTGTCTCATGATCAAATACTGGAATAAAAATCGTGTCTCTAGGTTAGAATGCCAGCATTCACCAAACACCCTTTAACATTTGAAAAACACGAACGTGTAAAGCGCATTGAAAGATACATATCGTTAAATATGCATTAGCTACTTAAAAGTATTTAATTAAAACAATTCATTGAACATTATTAAATGATTATGTTTGATACATGTAATGTCCCGTGGAATTGTTATATAATAAAATTTTAAGCTCAATGGGACCAAGGGGAAATTGTTGAAATAATTATACCAAGAATTACACGGTGTATGTTACATACAAGTGCGTAAAAATGGATGATGCGATGAATGAATGCTTATTTAGATTCAGTAGCGGCAGTTTGGAAAAATGAAAGAAAGATGAAGGATTGACATTTAGATTAAAGAATATAGAGTTAAGCAAATTTAACAAATAAAATGCCATCGAAGGTTTTTTAAATATAGTTTTGCTGATAGCCCTGTAGAAAAAAAAACAGTCCGCGACTCATTCACGTCTGATACTAAGTTTCTGGTTTATAAAACTATGTGTATTCCTTTTGCCATGACTTCGTTCAGCCAGATCAATTTGATGTACCCCCAACTCGTCAATTGTTCACACGTATCTTAGGAAAAAATGGTCTCAATATAACATGCTATTTGTTTACAATGTAAGAGAAGTGCTATGTATTAGGAATTCTTGATTGTTTTTAGGAGTTGCGTTAAAAACCCCCATAAAAAACAACGAAAATTCGTTGTTGTTTTTTTACCTAGCTGCGTGATTTGAGCTTCTAAAATTTACCAACGTTTTATTTTTAAATCCTTAATATTAACTCGTGGTGTCTGCTTGCTTGCACCCTTGCACCCTTGCTTGTCGCCAAAACTTTGGATCAATTTTAACCAACTTCCTCTTAAGCTAATGAGCTGAAATTTTGCATGCAGTTTCGTATCGATGATAAAAACAATGTATCAAAATTTCAGATCGATCACATGTACCGTAATTGAGTTATTGATTTTTTTAATTTATTTTATTTATTCCTATGTATCATGTTATTTTTTGAGATAGAGTGTAAGGGTGCGCATTATATTGAACAACCTTTCTGTCGCGCAATAAAGTATGTATTTTATTGACAACACTTTTTATAAACATATTCCTCATCGGTGCGCATTATATTAAACATGTTTTACGACACAACTACAATTTTATATTTTTGGATGGTCTTGCGCTGCGTATTATAATGAACACTAGCGTACACCCGTCAAAAATGACGGAAGTTTTCAGCTGAAATCTATTTATTTTATTTTAAAAATGCACATTTTTAAGGGCGCCTACGGCGCCGACCTTTATCAAAAGCCCAACTAACTTGTCCTTATTTGATAAATATGAAATATTAAACTTTCTGAAATGTACACAAGTATTTTATAATAGGGGTTTATTTTTTTATTTTATAATTAACCATCATCAAATACTCTTTTAACATTGATCCCTTTTCCAAAATTAAAATATGAGCGAAAACAATGACGCAATATTATATTTTTTTTACAGCGCATTGATAATTTGCACACCTTTTGATGCATTGGTGCAGTAATTTGGTTTTCCCTGCTTTCTAAAATTAGAAGCGTCAGGACAGACTGACTGACTTGCGTGACAATTGCAAATTATATAGTTTTATTCTTTTAGTTTCTTCTCGTACATAAAGGATTTATAGTCAAAAACTTGGTTGTTTACGTTTTTTAAAAATTAATTAATTGTTTGCCTCTAATTAGCCTCCCCCCCGGTCCACTATTCAAATTTCAAATTAAATAACAGGCGCAGTGTTCTTAGATAAAAGTCAGAAAAAAATTCCTATAATTAGATTCTTATTAAAAACACAATCACTAAACCATCGTTAAGGTATAGGAAAAAAGGAGCTGGGACTGCGGGGGTTAAAGTAATGGTAAATCTACACTATTTCCAGACTTTAACGCTGCCGTTTAATCCCGTGCAAACATTAACAAAATTACCTTTGTATGTGGCTAGAAGGCAATAGAGTTACTTTCGCTGATTCTGAGTCTTTCATTGTTTTTCTTAACAACGCATTGCAGAAACTAAATTATTGTGGTTTCTTCTTGTAGTTATCATCCATTGTGGCTTGCCGTCATTCACTCGACAAATTAATTTACCAATAACTACATACTTCCACTTGTCATTTAAAAATCTTACCAGTTGGATTTTAAAAAATAATTAACACAATAAATTGAAAAACCGAATACACATATGAAGAGCTATTCCAATTCTTATAGTTATAATGGTACAATCTTTTTTAAAAAGTTTCATTGCTTTCAATCCAGCATTTTGTTTGTTTTTGAAAGCCGCTACGGACTATAATGACGTAAAATCCATTATTTTTCCACGTCCGTGTTGCATGTCACTGCAGCACCGGATACCTGAGCAAATATAACCATTCACACGTTCTTAAGGCTAAGGTATTTTATTTTCTAGAGTTACGGTCTAGTATGGCAGCGTTAGATCCCTGAACTAGTGTGGACATACCCTAGCTGATACTCCCAAGGCCATAACTCGAGTTTACTCGCAACTCAATTATTCTATCGATTTTCGGAACGGAAAAGAATCCGAAGAGTTGTCGTTGTTTGCTGGTGCGGGGTTAATTCCCTTGGTACAGAAAGTCTGTTTTCTGATAAACTGGTTCAAAAATGAATTCGCCCCTGGAAAATAAGAAGAAGAAAAAAATGTCCAAATAGCCCCAAAAGTAAACAACAACTAAAAATTGTCATACAAGAAAGCTCATACCACCATACTAAAATATGCTTGAAAAGAAATGTAAAATTTTTTAATGAATAAATTAAAAAAACAACAACTTTGGCTCACCCCTTATAATGCAAAATATACGCAGGAAGCTTCCGTTATAAGTCGCGTCGGTTAATGAGGTTTCGCTATAAAATTGCTATCACATAGAGGACATAGCTTATTTCATGTCGATGGGTTTTACGTGTTGACGATATAGATCCCGTTGTTAGACGTTACACGGCATTTTAAGTTAGTTTGGTACGTGCTCTGTATACATCTCTTTACATAGTGACAATATACATCTCTTTACATAGTGACAGTATACATCTCTTGACATAGTGACAGTATGCATCTCTTTACATAGTGACAGTATGCATCTCTTTACATTGTGACATTATGCATCTCTTTACATAGTGAGAGTATGCATCTCTTTACATAGTGACAGTATGCATCTCTTTACATAGTGAGAGTATACATCTCTTTACATAGTGACAGTATACATCTCTTTACATAGTGACAGTATACATCTCTTTACATAGTGAGAGTATACATCTCTTTACATAGTGACAGTATACATCTCTTTACATAGTGACATTATGCATCTCTTTACATAGTGACAGTATACATCTCTTTACATATTGACAGTATGCATCTCTTTACATTGTGACATTATGCATCTCTTTACATAGTGACAGTATGCATCTCTTTACATAGTGACAGTATACATCTCTTTACATAGTGACAGTATGCATCTCTTTACATAGTGACAGTATACATCTCTTGACACAGTGACAGTATACATCTCTTGACACAGTGACAGTATACATCTCTTTACTTTGTGAGAGTATGAATCTCTTGATGTTGAGACAGCATGAATCACTTAACGAGGTGACAGTGTGCATCTCTTCACGTTTTGAAAGTATAAGTTAATTTACACGGTGACGTCATACACAACATGAGCTGGCTAGAAGCATCACTTGTTCAACTATTGTACTGGCAGCTGATTAATTTGTAGGTGGCCGAAAAACAAGCAACGGTTTCTAAACCAATCCTTCGGCAATGCGACACTTGTTTCAGACATAAAAGTCGCATATCTTTAATCTAGAAAAGTCAAAGAGGTCCACTGTTCTGATCGCCATTAAAGCACCAAAGGTTTCAACATCTTCTCTTCATGTTGCCAAGAGAGATCGTGAATCACGATATAAAAGCGGTCCCACTTGTCTACCGTCTGTTACTGAACATTAAAATTTAACAGATTTTATTAATTTTTTAAACATTCAAATTCTTACATCCCTTCCCAAGTGCCCTATGCCTCGTTGGGCACTGAACGTTCATTTAAACCTAGCCATTGGGTCCTTGGAGGGGTGGGGTGGTTTTCTTTGAAGAAATCTTCACATGTGGCCAGAGCAAGCAACTTTCTGATTAAGGGCCTCTACGTCACATGCTTATAAACATCAGTGTACTGAAATTATAACATAGGTTATGTCTGATATTTCTGTAATTACACGTGAAAAGATGAAGAGCTATCGATCAACCATAGATAAAGTTTATGAATACACAAAAGACAGTTGCGAAATAAAATCTGGCTGGGTACGCATAGAAATGTGACCATACAAACAACTGGTGCCGGTCCGTGGTCATAAATATGTAATTATTCTTTGAAAAATCTTTTCTTAAGTATTGACTAAAATATCAGACAAGTGCAATAGAAATTACTAAACATTTAGTCTTTTTTATTCAAAATAATCGAACTCTACTTTAACACTGGACAAAAATGTATTGCTTAAAGTGAAAAACAAAAAGAGTTGTCTTTAGTTTGTGTTATCAGTGAACACCCCTGACAATGACTATTTGCATTTTAAAGTTCATGAAGAGGCATGTTTAAAACTACTTTTGAAAATCTTTCCTTTTCGATTTGAATGCAGCTCTATACAGCAGTCAGAAAGCAACCAAAAACTAACTAAATAAAACCGAAAAACTTGGAAGTCAAAACACGGTTCATGTTTAATTTCTCCTACAGTCAAAAGACATTTTGAGTTTGTTTGAGTTTTAAATAATCAAATTCAAAACTTTATATATTATCAGGAATTCTATTAAACAAATTAATTGAAAATTTTAAAATATTTAGAGAAGCTTTGTCTCAGCCTGTGAGGGAGTGTGGGTGTGCGGATCTGATGGATTGTGTGTGTGGATTGTGTTGCGTGTGTCGTTATAACGTTCGCTATTGAAATCATCTAACCTAGAGTCAGTGGGGAATATAAAGGAAGATCCATTCAGCCTCAGATGTTCTGGCGTTAGCTGTAACCGTACATTAAACCATGGGTCGGGAAACATTTTGCCTGAGAGAGCCATAAACACCACATATTTTGATAAGTAATTCTTAAGAGCCATATATTATGTTGAAAACTAAAAATTCAAGTAAATGTGTGCATTTTGTGTAATTACTACACTAAAAGTACAATAATTATTTATCTGAATTCTTTTCAATAACATTGCTATGCTGTTTTTTTTAATAAGCAATTAATATGTAGACGAAAATGAGTCTGAATAAAGGTGTTTTGTTTGTTTTTTTTTGTTTTTTTTTATTGTTTTTTTTTAAAAATAAATATTTTTATATGAACGAACATTTGTCTGAGAGCCAGATGCAGCCATCAAAAGAGCCACATCTGGCTCGCGAGCCATGGTTTCCCGACCCATGGATTAAACCGTTGTAACGAAATTGATTGATTCAGAGTTTGTCTCGGCGACACAGGGTGTGGAATTTGTGATACGGCCATTCATTATGTTGGCGTGTTGTTCCTTTTTGAGCGGAGGTTCTCAGCCCTTGGCCCATGGCCATCATGTGAAAATAGAGAGACAGGTTAATCCATATGATAATAGTAAATTAAGTAGTATCTCTATTCTTATATATATCTCTTCTATATATACATATAAGACGAATTTATTGTCTGTCGGTTCCCTAATAACTCAAGATCCAGACAACCAAATAACGTGAAATTTGGTACACGTACACACAATTAAATACGAAAGGTTCTTAAACAGGTTTCGTTCCATATATATATAAGATACTGGGGGCTGGGGGCCCAAAATGTAGTTTTTTTTCTCTTAAATAAGCTATATAAAATATAAAAATAAAAAATTCTCCTATTTCCCGTGTAGGTAGAAGCATGAAACTTTCGGTAGTTGTTAAGTTACATTCAGCGATGGTAACAGGTAAAAAAAATTTAATAATTTATCAATCAGTCTCTTGGGATTGCTAGTATAGACTTGCAGACACCCTGCTTTTCTCAGGGACAGTTGTGTGTGGCCTGCTCCAGAGTTGGCAAAGAGGAAAATCTTTTTGTACACACTCCAAATGGAAATACCAAAAATTGTCTATCACATTGCTTTAAGTTAAATGTACCCTTTTATTGTATGCAAATAAACAGTTTTGTACGCTTTTACAGAAAACCTTATTTTGAATCCTGGAAAAGCCGGGTACTTGCCCCTAGTCTTTTCATAATGTGTTCAATGTGCAATTGGAAAGGATACAAAGAAAAGTCCTTCATGAAATGTCTGATACTTAGATTTGGGGGCTTAGAATGTATTATTAGAACCTATAACACAAACCAATAAACAGCGTGTGACGTTTAGGGCCGTCCGTGAATGTGTCTCGGGCAATACAGGCAGTCACTCGTCAAAGACCTGGGACCAATCAATAAGATGTAGAGCTAATCAGATTTGGAAGTCCGCGAGTTTAAAATGTAAACGCTGTTTCCGTTATTTAAACTTCAGCCGTTAGCTGTCCAATGAGAAAAGAAACTAATACTACTATCGATCACCGAAGAGATGGTTGGAAGAAGAGTGTGGATGAGGCTTAATTAAATCAATACTAAAGAGAGATGGTGGTAAGTTTCCATTTGTGTTCAACGTAAAGGTGAAATACTATCAAAGAACGTGTGAAAAGATTAATAGCTTAAATCTTTCAGGTGGTGTATTATCACTACGGTATTATATATTTTATAATAAACGATGGGGTGCTTAGAACAATTTATCTCCATGTTAAGTTCTAAAAAAAATGAAGTAACATTGTAATATATCACTGACGCGAATTATTAAAATGTAATAAAATTATATGAGTAATTCACGATACAAAATAGATTCGTTCTTGATAAACCTATTTTATTTACTTTGTTTGTCTTGTTTCTCTAGACTTTGAAGATTGGAATAGCTCGAACGCCATATGCATTATAAAAAAAAACTCCTATTGGTAAATATGTTTTTAAAATGCTTTGTTATAAGACCAAAAAAATATGTGAACACAAGAAACAACAAAATTCTGTGTGAACACTTGTGGGCGGACCACTTCAATAGGCGGACCACTTCAAATAATAATAACAAAAATAAATATTCATTTTTTTTATCTCAGTGATCATGTAGTGCAGAGCTATGAATATATCCGCAGCAAAAAATAGGATAATGGAGCGGATGAAACAAAACAAAGAAACTGGTTGTGTTGAAATTCAGTTCAAATTCCCCTTGTCTCATTCGGTAATTAAATTAAGATGATGATTAATGCTGCTGGTAATTATTATTTTGCAATCTTAGAATATTTTCAATATGCACTCTTTGGTACCTTATGGAAATTGCATTTAAAATAAAATTAAAGTGCATTAATTAAATGCTAATTTTTTCTTGTATCTTTATTTAATTGGAAAATAATGCATTGCCAATGCCATTGTTAATCACGTTATTTCTGGAGATTTTTTTTTATGAAAGAGAAAGGCGCTTGAATGAGTTAAGATTAATCTACACTAACAAAAGGCATGGGGCCGTCCATAAAGTACGTCACGCTATTTTTTTTACCATTTTAACTCCACCCACCCTCCACCCTGTCACAAACTGTCACAAATCTCGGAACACCCCCCCCCCTCCAAAGTACGTCACACTTTCCAACAAAAATTATTTTTATTAACAAAACAATTAAAATTTAAATTTAAAACAACGTGACGTCATACATGGCCGGGACCCCCCTCCCCCTGTCACAAACTGTCACACTTTCTTACACCCCCTCCCCACCCCCCAGGAGTGTGACGTACTTTTTGGACGGCCCCCAAGTCGCTGACTGACTGACTGACTGACATCACTAATTCTCCAACTTCCCGGGCAGGTAGAGGCATGAAACTTTGGGAAGTTGGTGAGTACACCCCCGCGATGGTAACAGGTGAAAAAATATTTAAATTATCACTCACTGGGAGCCGGGGGCCCAAATGTAGTTGTTCACCTTATATGAGCTAAATAAAATTTGTTGAAACTTTGGATACTGTGTGAATGGATTTTTAAATAAATAGAAGTAAAAAAAAAGATTTTTAAAAACCACGTTTTTATAAGCGGACTAAAAAGAAGAAAATAAGTTAAAACTTATTAGTTCAAGTACTTCGATTTAATATGACTAAAAACGTGGGGCGGGCACTTATGAGGTTTAACATATGCGGTTCACTCATTCTCGCACTTATAGATCTCTCTTTTGCCTTCTAAATTAGAAATCTTTAATTTTTATACCAAACACCCACCTCACGTTTTTAGTCATATTAAATCGAAGTACTTGAACTAATAAGTTTTAACTTATTTTCTTCTTTTTAGTCCGCTTCTAAAAACGTGGTTTTTAAAAATCTTTTTTTTTACTTCTATTTATTTTATTCTTTTTACTCCACTTATAACAACCTGGTTTTTAAAAATCTTTTTTTACCTCTATTTATTTTACCAAACACCTCACAAGCGCCCGCCCAACGTTTTAAAAACATTGTGATGCGGTCACGGGGCGAACTCACGGATGTCAACAAAAGCCGACGGTACAGATGCTTTTATATAGACTATAGATAAACTTAAAAGTTCAATAATTTAATAACGGTACATTTGATCAATCTGAAATTTTGATACAATGCATTGTCATCCAAGATCTATCTGTGGTAAAATTTTCAGATCTCTAGGACCATCAGAAGTGGTTCAATTTTACGTTGGCAGATTTGAAAAAATCTTGGACAATGCCTCACCAACGAAAGCGAGCTAATAAAAACGTAGTAAAAAAAACTTGGAATATAAAAACTTGATGGTCTATTTTAAAAATACTATAGGGCATTAAAATTATATTTTTCAGTCTTTTTGGAGCCGAGGGCCCCCAATCTCCTTTTTACAGACGTTTAAGAAATTTTAACCATTCGATTTCAAACGATTTTTTAATACAAATATTGACAAAAAATATGTCCATCATGATCCAGATTGAAATAAACTGATGTTTTGAACTTTACATTTTACACCGATAGGGCCCCCGGGCCCTTATTTTAGTTTCTTTAAAGTCGTATGAATAGTATTTTATTCAACCCATGGCCATTAATCTTTGCGAACTTTTTGAGTACGCTCCCGCGAAGGTTTCTGGTATTAAACGTTTTTGAAACAACGCTTATTAGGGGCCGGGGGCCCGTAATGCCATTTTTAAACATGAGTTATATAAAAGGTATTTTAAACAGTGGCTACTGGGTATATGGATGAATTATTGACCACATTTGATATAAAAAATTAAAATTCTATAGGGTAATGAACTCCTAACGTCTGTTCCTTTGGGGCTGGGGCACAAAATAATTTTTTCGTAAACTTTTAAAGCTTTATTTCCCTTAGATTTTAAACAATTTAAATAAATATAGACACGTATCTCCATAATTACCTAGAGTGAAGTCTTTAGGCTTTGTGAGATATTTACATCCTGCACCCATTTTGCACGGGGTCCTTAATGTCATTTTATTCCCCATTTTATTTTACAAGACCTTGACAAATATTGACAAACAAGTATATCCATCTTGATTCAGATTGAAATCAATTGGTTTTTGAATTGGTGTTTCGCGGTTCTCAACGCTAACTGAAATCCTAATTTTCCGCTCGAGCGCGGGTATTTTGCTAGTTTTAAAATAAAATTTGAAGTTTGCAGTGCCTCGAGTTTTTATGTACTTAAATGAAGTGAAATTTGATTTCATTTAGTGCCAGTTAACATTTAGTTGAATCAAGTGTTCTATAGGAGTTTGAATCCAATCTAATTGGAGGAATTTGAATCCAATTTATTTGGAGGAATTTGAATCATAAATTATAAGTGAAGTTAGAATCCCAAAATTGTAGAAGGAGCTTGAATCCAAACTTGTAGGATTTGCTGGAATTCTAAATCTCAGAGGGAGCTTGAATTCCAACTTGTAAGAGGTACTTGAACCACAACTTGTAGGAGGTATTAGAACCCCAAATGGTAGGAGATGCTTGAATTCCAACTTGTAAGAGGTACTTGAACCACAACTTGTAGGAGGTATTTGAACCCGAAATGGTAGGAGATGCTTGAATTCCAACTTGAAGGGGGACTTTTGTCTAATAGTTAGACTTCGACATGTTGACTCATTCAATCCACTTAGGACCTGGAACCCATCCGGAGGAGGTAACTCACTAGGGGATTTCCGAGACTAGCATGACGTCTAATGACATTATGTGAGCAGACGGTTAGCTATGGCAAGGGAGTTTTTTTTTAAAATACAAAAAGCACGGAAAGAGTTGGAGAAGGTAAAAAAAGGGGGGGGTGGGATATACAGAAGGAAATCAAGTTATTGATTTAACTTTATCTGATCTGAAAGGGGCCATAAGTAGATAAAGGCCAAAGGAGATGACAAGTGTTGAGTCATGGATAGAGATATATACAATTAAAAAGTGATTTTGGAAGTGGCTGATGCCGCCTGGATGGCATGGGAAAGATATAAAAGCAATGAAAGAGTTTTAAGGAAGGGGTGCGGGTATTGTCAAGTGGAGTTTTCAAAAGATGCATGGAAGAGGAATTTCCTAGTGGGGAAGTGAAATGCAAAGGAGAGATGAAATGGAGAAGGTTAAATAAGTAAAGTATTGAAGGGGGTTATTTAGCGAAAGATAATGGGAGAGGGAAAGAGGAAGACATTGAGAGAAAGAGCGAAAACAGAGGGGGGAGGAAAGAGCGAGAGAGAGACGGAAAGAGGGAGACAGAGAGAACGAGAGAGAGAGATGAGATAAATATTACATGTTTCCATAGAGACCAAGCCCGGTAACTTTACCTA
The DNA here is from genome assembly GCA_944989445.1 of Ampullaceana balthica. Taxonomy (NCBI): domain Eukaryota; kingdom Metazoa; phylum Mollusca; class Gastropoda; family Lymnaeidae; genus Ampullaceana; species Ampullaceana balthica. The sequence goes on along the minus strand of CALYLW010000316.1, from coordinate 239,011 downwards.
CCCCTTCCCTTACCTTATAGAGGAGCTTGAGTTACCTACCCCTTCCCTTACCTTATAGAGGAGCTTGAGTTACCTACCCCTTCCCCTACCTTATAGGGGAGCTTGAGTTACCCACCCCTTCCCTTACTTTATAGAGGAGCTTGAGTTACGCCATGTGATTAAAACCTTACTGCTGAATATCGTATTAGCAGACTTCAATTTCTAAAGTGTTAACAGTAAATATATCGGTAATGAAGTTGAAGAGGGGGCAAAACATCATCAAGTAATATGATAACACGAACTACCGCATTAATACAAATGTTATTTGCTCTGAACTTGCCATAGATATAATGACCATACTTCCATTCATCTGAAAATCTGTGCGTTAAATAATTCCGATTCGGGAATAAAATTCAGCATTAATGGGGCGCTCACACACAAAAACAACAACATTGTGAATTCACAGCAACAAATTATACATTTTAAAAAGGTTTTTTTTAAGAAAACTGTACTGTTATTTAATTGCATTTTTTTTTAAATTTTAATTTTTAGCCATAAAATATTTAGTCTTTAAATTATATAGATTTGTAAAATGAGTAACTTTTCCATTAACAATTGTTTTATAAAATTTAGCCATAAAATATTTAGTCTTTAAACTATATACATTTGTAAAATGAGTAACTTTTCCATAAACAATTATTGTTTATAAAAGCCATACTAGGGTGACTTAATCAAGACACAACTTTTAAAACGGTCGATTTGATCTCCCCACCCACCCTTTCCGTCAACGCGGAACTTTGAGCGGGGTAAACACTTGAACATTTAAAAGAATCGAACGACGTGTTAACCAGTTGACTCTCCAGCATGCCACCCACGGTATACAAAATCAAGTACTGAGGACGTCTTTTAAAATAAAAATGATTAAAAAAACTTTTCGCTGACAGACAAGATTGATTTCAACATAGTATCGAATTCAAAGCCAGAGTATCGGATGATATTTAAGTTTGTAGGCAGTTAGAATCGAGATTACCGACAGAACACAGATGGTTTTAGGTAAAGGGGAGGTCATTTAGATCCAATCAATAAACTTACCATTGGTACATATTTCCCCACTTCCACATACATCGGATACAAGGCATCCTGTGAAAAGACAACATTTCATTAGTATCATTCAACAGTAATGTAAATTTGAACAATGTTTTACACAAATTTAATTAAAAAAATTTCAAAGGCAATGTCATATCTGAATTTTGATTTAAAGAAAGTTCATTAGATTCATCCAGCACCGATGTGATATCTGACCATTGATTTAAAGAAAGTTCATTAGATTCATCCAGCACCGATGTGATATCTGACCATTGATTTAAAGAAAGTTCATTAGATTCATTCAGCACCGATGTGATATCTGACCATTGATTTAAACAATAAGTGAATAATTCATGATTACTGTTTAATGAGCTTGGCAGAAAAAAAACCCAGCTATAATAATGATGGCCACTGCACTAACCCTTGTCCCTTGACCCACACCCCCAGAAACATAAACTTCATAGGTAATTTTTATTAAAATCAATAATAGCTTTGGAAAAATTTTACATTATCAAAAAAAGTTGTTATTACTATTGATGTGTATTTTTAATTGTGTGTTGTGGTAGTGGTGTGGGGCTCCAGTGAATTTTTTTTTAAAAATCATTATCTTGTGTTTTCAAGTACTATGTAGGCCTATCATGGCCGCCCATTTCTTTAAATCTTTCAGTAACAAACCTGAAATTACAACCCAGCAGTGACAAACTGACAGTTACTAACATTAAACGTGGACACAAATAAAAAGTGAAACATTGATACTACCGGAATTTTTCATCTCAATTTTTTTATGTTTTAATAGTAATAAATGATTAAATAAAATGATGTTTTTTATATAAATGAAACAAGAAACTCGCATGATTCACCTTATTTATCGATGCTTGAAATATAAGACACTAGTACTTGAAATTAATTTGTAACATAACCTATCCAAGCTTTTTAAACTAATGTTGTGTGTCACATAACTTGGACAACGACTTATTTGTACTATGACCATTTATAGTAAATTAATGATTTTTCATATATGTATTTATATATATAATCGACTAATTAATCGTTAATTTCCGCAGCCCTAAACTATATATATGTATATACCATGTTGTATATAACGCTTTTGTAAGGTAAATATATCACAAAATGTATTGTATTTTATAAATAATATTTATAAGGAATAATTCCCATACGGATCCTATTTTCAGACCGACTCTCATTGCGAACCATGCAAGGCTCTCGTTCTCTGCTTTCCTGTCGCGTGCTTGAAAACGCAAGAGCAAATAGGAACAAAAGAACAGACAAGAGAAAGTTTTCCTTGTTATTTTGTTCAAAATGGCCGTCTGGAATACAGTTACACCCTCTCTTCACCATGTCCACGCCCTTCACCAAAGACACAAGTTAACGCCGCCACCACCACCCCCCATTCAGCCCCCCCCCCACCTTTTTGTTTTCGTTGTAAACATTTATTGTTACCTCTCCCACTTATTCTCATTAGCAGTCGTTGAACATTTCCCGGTTCTCCTCCACGCTAACAAAGGAGCGCCACGTAAAACAGGCGAACTCAGAGCCTGGGGCAATGACATCTCCATTATACTAACATGACAATTTTTGTTAGTTACTATCTCCACTAAGTGGACACGAGGTGATCTCAAACTTTTATTTTAGGTATAAATAATAACGAGAAATGATATAAGCAACTGCTTTTTAAAAAAATCCAAATTAATAACATATTCTTTATACAAACTTAATGGAAGTTTAATGGCAATTATATTTGTGTTTGACCTCAACATTTAGAGTGCTGATATAGAGCTCATTGGTAAAAATGATGAGTTGAAAAGTTAAAATACAACGACAACTGGATTGAATACAGCTTTATTTGGATAAATGCAACCTTTTAGGATTATTTATAGCCTTGCATTAAAATCCTTTATATTAACTCGTGGTGTCTGCGGCCGACCGACCGACCGACCTTGCTTGCTTGCTTGCTTGTCGCCAAAACTTTTGATCGATTTTTAACCCACTTGCTCGCAAGATAGCGAGCTGAAATTTTGCAGGCAGTTTCGTACCGATGATAAAAACAATGTATCAAACTTTCAGATCGATCGCATGTACCGTAATTAAATTATTAATTTTTTAGATTATTTTATTTATTCCTATGTATCATGCTATTTTTTGAGATAGAGCGTCGCGGTGCGTATTATATTGAACAACCTTTCTGTCGCGCAATAAGGTGCGTATTTTACTGACAACACTTTTTATAAACCTATTCCTGATCGGTGCGCATTATATTAAACACGTTTTACGACACAACTGCAGTTTTGTATTTTTGGATGGTCTTGCGCTGCGTGTTATAATGAACATTCTTTTAGTTACGTCTCATACGTAAAGGATTTACAGGCAAAAACTTGGTTTTTTACGGGTTGTTTTTATTTAAGTATTAAAATACGAAGCCTGCAGTCCAGGAAAGAGTCGATGAACGATAAAAAGTAAAACAGCAAACACCTGGATCATACACAATACCATAAAAAAAACAAGTGTCTCGTTCAATTTGAACCTCCCACTCACTTTTATTTCTTCTTTTGAGACCCATTCGGACATCAGTTAATGAGAAGAGGAAGACTGAGATGGGGTGGGGGAGACGAGAGGGAGAAGGGTGTCGAGGGGAGGAAGCCAGCAGGCGATAAGCAGACGGTGGCCGGTATCAATTTCCAATCCTCTGAATACAGAAAGCGGTCAATCAATTATGACAAGGTCAGGGGCGTGGCTGCTTCATCTCTAACGAAGTCGCTGGATACGTCAGTTTTTAAATCCTACCTGATAAAAAAAATCGAGAGCTTGAGCCCCAAAACGCACGTAGCTTACTTCTATATAACTTGTAGAGTCTGTGAAAGGTCACGCGCCATGCCCATTCGAACTCATTGAAACATACAAGTTCTTCATTTTATTGGGAAAATCAGGAGAAAACATTTGTCTGGACGATAATGGCATTAAGTTGGGATATTTTTTAAAAAATTAAATTTTTCCAACCAGGAAGGAAACAAGGAAGTTGTAATGCAAATGTTACCTTCTCTTTTGCGTACGCACAAGCTGTAATGCCAAGTTATCCAGACTTATGCGTACACAAGCTGTAATGCCAAGTTATCCAGACTTATGCGTACACAAGCTGTAATGCCAAGTTATCCAGACTTATAAATGCACACAAGCTGTACATGCTAAGGTATCTAGACTTATGCGTATACACAAACAGTAATGCCAAGAGGCTCAAAACTTTAGAGAACACTTGGATGGCTTTTTTTTTAATGAGACTACCGGAAGATAACCAGAAAAATTCAATGTCCATAGCTTCAGCCCACAAGCCCATATAGTTCATCCTTAAGTCGTGATTGACATTGGACTAGGACTTAAGGTACGCCCCAATTTTGATAAATATATCAGTAAACATTTTGGGTAGTTCTAGACCTATAAATGAAAGCATGAAAAATAGAACCGAAAATTCTCTAAATATTTTGACATGAAGACCAGTTGTCGTCTAAATTAAACAAAAGTCGCAGTGACTTTTAGATTTAACACACAACGAAATAACTGTTTGGCACTTTAACTAAACAAAGAAGTGGTAAAATTAAATAATGCGTTTTTGTCAAAAAGGTATAAGCATAAACGTGTATTGTTTCATAAAAGTACTCCTTCAGCTCCATAGAAATGAGCGACCAACACGAGTGTTCACTTAACAAGAGCAAACACTTTTGAAGAAATAATCCCGTCTGGTCAGAGATTTCAAAGTCAAGCTCAAACCAGACATGAACCACAACTACCACCCCGTACCATCTCCGCCCACTATCGCCCAAAATGAGCAATCCAAAAAAAGACTGATAATACGGAATTATACATACAGGTGGTTGAAACTGAGAATACAAATATATTATTGAAAGCGATATGTTCAGGTAGATAGATTGCTGAAACCGATCAGTATGGATAGAATGTAGAAATTGAAAAATGTGTGTATGTGTGTGTTGAAGTTGAACAGTGTCATGTTGAGGTTTGTTGTCACAGATCAATGCATGAAGATCGTTGATAACAGAACATGAAGATTGCGCAAGACTGGGATAAATAAAAAATGAAGACAAAAAAGGCTACACAAGACACTTGATAATGTATTGAGAATTTTTTACAATTTTATTTCGGCCTCACCGTGTGAAAGTTTGCTTTGTTTTATTGAAATGTTAGCATATTGCTTTCAACGTTATATTTACTTTTTCTGTTCTGTTACTTCAAATAACGAACTTGTTTTCAAGGGTTGGAAACATGTAACTGTACGACAATGGTCTATGTTTTAATGTGGAAACATGTAACTGTACGACAATGGTCTATGTTTTAATGTGGAAACATGTAACTGTACGACAATGGTCTATGTTTTAATGTGGAAAACATGTAACTGTACGACAATGGTCTATGTTTTAATTTGGAAACATGTAACTGTACGACAATGGTCTATGTTTTAATTTGGAAACATGTAACTGTACGATAATGGTCTTTGTTTTAATTTGGAATCATGTAACTGTACGACAATGGTCTATGTTTTAATTTGGAAACATGTAACTATACGACAATGGTCTATGTTTTAATTTGGAAACATGTAACTGTACGATAATGGTCTATGTTTTAATTTGGAAACATGTAACTGTACGATAATGGTCTATGTTTTAATTTGGAAACATGTAACTGTACGACAATGGTCTATGTTTTAATTTGGAAACATGTAACTGTACGACAATGGTCTATGTTTTAATTTGGAAAATTTTTGGACAAATACAAAATATCTAGACTCTAACAAAGAAGACGGCGATTATTAAACATTTTTTTTAATAAGCCGGTCCGAACATGCAACTATGTCCAGTTTACAGCAAGCTGTGTTGTGGTGGTATTTTTTTGTGAAACCCCCACGGACCGATCAATGCAATTAAGTTGTACACAAGCCGTTTCTGTTTAACACACTTAATTTGTGCTTTACGTCAGCTGGAACTAAACCAGGACGTTAATGACCTCGCCGTCAGACATCACGTGACTAGAAAGATATGGAATCGATTGCCAGATGATGACTTCTGGGTCAATTAGGGGCCGTCCATAAAGTACGTCACGCTATTTTTGACTATGTTTAACCCCCCCCCCTCCCCTATCACAAACTGTCACATTTCTCATTTTACGTACAAACTTCTCCCGCGTAATATTATATTTTATTTTATTACTCTATGTGGACCGGCAGATGTCAACTAAAAAATGGCTGACTGCATCAGCGCAGTTAAATTTAAACATATAACTAGAAAGTTGGGCAACATTTTGTTTTTAAGCTAACTGCGGATGGCAAAGTCGAAGATGGTTAAAAAGTTTACTGTGTTCACTGCCATAAACAATTATCTGTTAAAGGATCAAATACATCGCTGACGTAACACCTTCAGCACAAACATCCGATCAAGTATCAACACATTGTCAGTGAAAATTGTCATAAAATTTTCATGCCGTGAGAAATGTTCAGTTTAATGACGTCATAAATTTCTATTTTTGGCTTTAATCGAAATTATCGATTAATTAGTCGATAATTTTTCAAAAGTTAACGATTAAATTTAAATTAATCGATAACAGCCCTAGTATAAAGCTTTGTCTCCTCTTGCTGTAAATGAAGTTATCACATTCGTTTTATACACGAAGCTATCAAATATCTTGCTGTGTATAATGCTAGAATGTCATTTGTAGGTTCAGCTTTCGCATCCCCTGTTGAATATAAAGCTAACACGACACATGTACAAAAGGCTGCTGTCAAATCGCCTGTTGCACTAACACAAGTTGACTTTCTGTCAAGAACAGACATGTTTTAGGTGATTAGTTATACAGAATGATGTGCGTTTTAGACTTCCCAGACGATTGGCGAGCGAACGATTCTAAATTTTCGCAAAAACAATTGCACGACATACAGATTATATTAAAATAGTGCTCAAAATTTCATAAATTTAAAGAGCACCTCTGTGAGAAAAAGCTCCACAAGTTCAATGTCCATTCAAGAATATTTTAAATCCATTTTTTTTTAAAAATCACGCCGATCGCCAACGCCCATTACTAATATAACTTTAGAATACTGACTAAAAAAAAATAATACATTCTGAATCTCGCTCATTATCATTAACGACGAATGGCTCCTTTCTGGAGCATAAAACAACGAAGACACTAAGTCATTTCATTTTTTTTCTTCAAAATCTTATTTAAATCAGCCTATTTGTGTTTTCCGGCAAACAAACTTGTCTTCAGTTGTTGATCTTTCAAGAGTGATCTACCCCTGAAATGACATCTGGGCCAAGTTTGTCATTGACATCTACATCGATGTGCCAGCTAGTTGATATCTAGACCAGTGGTCTCTCGCCCTTTTTAAAACAAGGGTCTTATCTTAACACAATCCTTTTGAACGACGGGAGGATTTTCGCTTCGTATTTGATTCAAATTCTCAACAAGAAGCTTTCCTTGTCACAGTGTGGCCTAAGGAGTGAGGGACTCTGGGTCTGATGGAATGAAACCGACTCGATATTTCTTTATACTTCGAAATTTGACAGATTTTTATTATATGGAGTTTCAACGGCCCATCAACTAACAATACTAGTTTTAAAAAATGCATCCGAAACAAAAAACGTAAAAAACCAACGTTTTTGACTAAAAAAATTTGAGAAATAACTAAAAGTATTGATTATGTTCAATATAATACACACCGCGCGACAGGCTAGCATAAACATTTACAGATCGGAAAAATATTATTTATACAAGTATGTTCAATATAATACGCACTGCGTGACAGACTAGCATAAATATTTACACGCTACATAGAGATACATTGAGATAATATAAAAATGCATTAATTTAATTACAGTACATGCGATCGAAGTGAAATTTTTATACGTCATTTTTATTGTCGCCACGAGTCTGCCTGCAAATTTTCAGCTCGATATGATATGAGGAAGGGAGTTACAAATCGATCCAAAGTTTTTTCAGCAAGCAAGCAACCAGACGCCACGAGTTAATTAAAAGGATTTAAAAACGCATATTACGAGAACTAAATAAGTGCTATATCCGCCCAGGATACATAAAAGCACTTTTTAAACGACCCTTACCTTTACTAGTATTATTTTTCTAACCATCCCATACCTGTTTACAACGCAAATTTAATGCATCAGACATTAATTTGAGACATTTTAGTGAAAACAAAGGAAATGTTAGGCACCAAACAACCTAGCGACAATTATTAAAAACACGGATAATGATACTGACAAAGGTAATGATAGGGAAAATGGTAAGGATATTGACGCGGGTATTAATAGGGAATAGGGTAATGATAGTGACACTGTAATGATATTGACAACAGTAATGATGATGACGAATTGATAATATCGACAAATTTAATGATAAATGATTGACAGAAATTATGATGTTATATAATATATGGAAGCCGAAAGCAATCGGAAAGACTCAACGTTACACGAAACATGACACAATTCATTAAATTCTCTCAAGAATTTCATTGAAAATTAGATAGCAAAAGAATTCAGTCCTACTTAAAAGAAACACCGACCATCTTCTCAGCGCTCTTACGTCATCTCTCAATTTTCTAACATAGGAAATTCAAATGAACCCAAACTCCGTCTGTGTCACTTCCCAGGCCCGACAGTTCTTATCCCAGGGCCAAACTTTAACCAAAGACTGAGTTCGTTCCAACCTTTTCATTCCTCCGACCCCGACATTCACCTGGGTGGGGCTGAGAGTTTGGGGGGGGACAACTAGAGCACGAGGATATAAATTGGCGACTGGATTTCTTTGGGAGAATTCCAAATGATGAGAACAAGCGGATGGAGACATTTCGCATCTGCTATGGAAATTTAAGGGTAGAAGAAATAATTAGAACACCAATATTCCACTGGGCGTTTTAATTATTGGATTGAAACCTTGACTCAGCTGGAAAGTATTGACTGGGCGATAATTAAATTTAAAAACAAATCACCTTCATTTAACGTGGCAAAAAGTTGTTTTTTTTTCGCAAATAGAATGTCCAATTTGATCCAACTTCGTGAATAACATGTGTTGAGATTAAGAATCTTCTCTTGAGACACTACCTAGTAATTCTTGTGAGCATAAAAACAAAGAACAGAGTAGCTACAATACACAAGTCATTAAATTCTAACTTGTAAATAAAAGACGATAATACTATAACAGTGATTAACACAACACTCAGATAGACAAAGGGATAAAAAAAAATACTTTTCTTGTTCAATATGCAAGAACAAACGAATCATTCTTCCTGTCGGGAATTCGGGTGTGTATTGGGTAGCCTGAAGATAACAGGAAGCCCCTTACTGTATTATCATTTTAAACTCTTATCAAAATTAAAACAGGAATGACTTTGATATATATATATGAGATAAAACTGAATCTGAGATCACGCGCCAAATAACGACGCCTACAAATAGCCTGTTATGCTTCCTATCCACTAAAGAGCTTAGAAAAAAACATGCCTGTAATAGACACACTTTATTCTCCATTCTGTAACTCATATTGTTCTACTATTTAAAAATGTTATTACCTCCTTTAACTGATTTAGTGTGGAGGTCTATACTCTATAATCTATACCATAGATATTAAATTACTATTAGCTAAAAAAAATTGTACCTATCTAACGCCGTTTTTTAAAAAAAATTATTTAAATTTTTTTGTTTATTATTATTTTTTAAAATCCCATTTAGACAGCAGATTTCGGGCATTGTTTTTTTCCCTTTAAAATAGTAGCATTAAAAAGGCAGAGCGATGGTGTGTAAAACATCGTCTTCTTCATTTTCATACACATACAGGACATGTCAACTTTACACGCCTAAATCTCCATCAAAACCGTCACTGTTTCATCAAATTCAGATTTGCATTGCATTTTTACTTTATCTTATGTATTACAAACGCTTCGTGTCTGCAGAAAATTATTGCGTCCTACGCTAATCTATAGTTTTTGCTTAAGTATTCCATTTTAGCCTTTTAAATATTGATAGAGTGTTAATTTTAAATGTTGATAGAGTGTTGGTTTTAAATGTTGATAGAGTGTTAGTTTTAAATGTTGATAGAGTGTTAGTTTTAAATGTTGATAGAGTGTTAGTTTTAAATGTTGATAGTGTGTTGGTTTTAAATTTTTTTAAATATTGATAGAGTGTTAGTTTTAAATGTTGATAGAGTGTTAGTTTTAAATGTTGATAGAGTGTTAGTTTTAAATGTTGATAGAGTGTTAGTTTTAAATATTGATAGAGTGTTAGTTTTAAATATTGATAGAGTGTTAGTTTTAAATGTTGATAGAGTGTTAGTTTTAAATGTTGATAGAGTGTTAGTTTTAAATGTTGATACAGTGTTAGTTTTAATGTTGATAGAGTGTTAGTTTTAAATGTTGATAAAGTGTTAGTTTTAAATGTTGATAGAGTGTTGGTTTTAAATGTTGATAGAGTGTTAGTTTTAAATGTTGATAGAGTGTTAGTTTTAAATGTTGATAGAGTGTTAGTTTTAAATGTTGATAGAGTGTTAGTTTTAAATGTTGATACAGTGTTAGTTTTAATGTTGATAGAGTGTTAGTTTTAAATGTTGATAAAGTGTTAGTTTTAAATGTTGATAGAGTGTTGGTTTTAAATGTTGATAGAGTGTTAGTTTTAAATGTTGATAGAGTGTTAGTTTTAAATGTTGATAGAGTGTTAGTTTTAAATGTTGATAGAGTGTTGGTTTTAAATTTTTTAAAATATTGATAGAGTGTTAGTTTTAATGTTGATAGAGTGTTACTTTTAAATGTTGATAGAGTGTTAGTTTTAAATGTTGATAGAGTGTTGGTTTTCCTGGTTTGATCATGCAACCCATTCCCCGCCCGATTTCCAGACACGAAGAACGAAAATTTGAATTTGTTCTTGCATACAGAATATGAAAAATGTTTTCATCCTTGTGTCTATCAGGGGGCTGTATTAGTATTAGGTTATATTTGTGCTGTATTTCTAAATTAGAATTAATTGCCTTAATTCATGTTTTAAAAAAACACGCTCTCTTCCTTTTCTTACCCACATCAGACATTCCGACTTTCTTCAAAACTCACGTCTAACCTTTTTATTTTTCCTTGTTTTGTTATTTTGTAACACCCACGAAGAAAACAACAACATCAGCCTATCACGCATTAGGGGTTTTCCACTGTGAAATAAGCTCGGTGAAATCCCCACACGCCGTTAAATTCAAAGCAATCAATTTTCCCTGAAGACAAAGTGTTTTTGGGAACCTTTTTTATACCAGGTTTATTTATGGAGCTAACTAATGGCAGGAAACGTTTTTCTTGTATAGTTACAGCACCCAATCAACCACTCATTAGCAGACGATAACTTGTCTGTCCCGTTTATAAACATGGCAATCATAAAATCAAATAACATGCACTTTAAGGGAGGGGGCCCGGTAGTCTGAAGTCATTTGACGGTCGAGAGAGACGAAGTTGATTTACTCCATTTATATCTAGTAACGTCTCGCAGTAAATAGTTCTGTCTGGGTACATCGGGCGAGTCTTAGAAGTGTGATGGGAAAGAGTTAAAGATTTAAGGACCTCAGACTGCTTTCTATAGTCGCTAAATAACCACAAGAAATCATAGTTTGTTATAAAATTCAAGGTGCTTTGTTACATCCCTAATACAAATTATGCAAGGTAAAATTTTTCATCAGCTTTGGAAAGTAAATTTGTGTTTATTTTTGTTTTCGTTTCTAGTCGCTGGCCATTAATTCACCACTCCCTGCCTGAAACAATCAATCACTAACTAACAAATTAGAACGATCGAGGAAATAACATCCAGAAACTTGTTGATATCTTTTAATCAATAACACAAGATATCATGATGTGTGAAAATATATAACATTTAATTAAAATTTCTTAAAACTTAAAATCCCACACACCTTTTTAGTCTATGCATACAAAAAGCTTTTGAAACATTTTTTTTAAAATTGTGTACCTTTAAACACTTTTTTTAACAACTGACTATATTATGTAAAGATTAGTTCTGTGCTGAAATATCTCGAGGTTTTATAACATTTGTGATTTAATCTAATCATAGAGATTCCACTGGGGACATGTTAAACAAGAGGATGTATTAATAATCCCTCAGAAAGGACCCTTAAATTATTCAACCGAATAATTCAATAGTCACCGTATAGTCTAGCCCAAATTAAACTTTTGCTACATTAAAATAGAGTTCTAAAACAATATGAGTTAAAGCGTGTATAGGGAGATGTTATTAGAGTCACTGGCCCCGACATCAATGACTGTTCTGCGTCTTAAACATTTGTCAGTTATTTTTAATTGGATTTTAAGTGCATTCGTGACAAGATAATTTTAGATAGCTCGATAAGGAGAAATGAAATGTTAGTTATTTTGTCAACATCAAGTGAAAAATGCAGAATTAAAACAATTTGCGGAAGGTCTAATATATAGCCCTCATTTATATTTTCTCTACCCTGTGTATGTTCCACACATACATCCTTAAAACCACTTTTTTTTATTTAAAAAAAAATGTAAATTTGTTTTAAAATGCCTGAATATTTTATTCTCACAATACAGAAGAAAAGGCGTGGCTAATTTTTATCATATATATTTTTTTTTGAAGATTAAATTAATTCATGCTTAAGGGGTCGTCCATAAAGTATGTCACGCTATCTTTGACTATTTTTAACTTCCCCCCCTCCCCGTCACAAACTGTTATAAATCTCGGATCAAAAGTACGTCACACTTTCAAACAAAAATATTTTTATTAACAAAATAATTAAAATTTAATATAAAACATCATGACGTCACACATGGCCGGACCCCCCTCCCCCCTGTCACAAACTGTCACACTTTCTTACACCCCCCCCCTTCTGGAGCGGGACGTACTTTATGCTGATTTAAAATACTTAACGATTTCAAACATGGATTAATTATATTATATATTACGAAAGTCGTGTAGTCTCGTTCTGTGACTGCTGTTGGAGGTATACAAACCCCTAGACAACCTGGCCTGTTTAACTGATGGGGTTTGAAAGAATTCTATATCAAAACGTTCAATTAGTCAAAGTTAATCAATGTACATTCACATTTTCTCATGCCATATAATAATATAATAATAATAAATTGGTAATTTTTATAGCGCTGTTTCCCAGCAAGGAGCCGGGCTCACAGCGCTTTACATGGAGATAGTAACATACATATAATAATTTAAATATACATTCTCTACTTAATAACCACATAAATAACAGTACAATACACGTAAGCACGTTAATCATTAAAAAGAAATTATGTTTCTTTAATTTTGAAAATAAATTTTGAAAAGATGTGTCTTAAGTGCAGTTTTGAAGGACTTGGTAGATGAAATACTCCGGATGTGCAATGGTAGAGAATTCCATTTTTTGGCTGCACAAAAAGAGAATGACCTTTCGCCAAAATGTTTTAGTTCTTGTCTTAGGAACACAGACAATGCGCGTGTCTGCAGAAGAGCGTAGCTGACGACTTGGTGAGTAGACCGACAGAAGCTCAGTAAGATAGGAAGGGCATGAGTCAGAAAAGAAGTCGTGACAGAGAACGGCCAGTTTGTAATCACTTCGGGCTTGTATAGGTAGCCAATGAAGTGGAAATAACTATTTTCACCAAAAAAGCCACAAGGCTAAACATTTAACATATAGCTAAGAGATTTTAAATAAATCACGAACGGCTAACTAATTATAACAAATTACAAAATTGTTGTTTGTCAAAAATAGCTCTAACACAACCGTGTCATTAAAAGTCTAGACAGAAACGTACTTAATGTTTCCTTTCATCATCATCATTATCTTTTATCCTGTGTATCCCTTGAGGAACATAGGGCCGTTGTCAAGAGAATGCCACTTGACGTGGTCTCTAGTTTGTATTTTTACTTCTTCTTTGCTCTTGTTCTGTCAATAAACTACGACCCTGTGTTTTCTTGCACCTTTCGAAAATCCATTCGCCTTGTGGCTTGCGCTCTAGGGACTGTCTTGTTCTATTGTTGTTGTCTTTTCTCAGGGTGGGTCTTATCCATCTCCATTACTTTCCATAATGTGTCTCTTTATTGTTTCCTGTCGACGCATCTTTCACAGCTTGGTGTTTTCAATATTATTGTGAGATTATATTTTCAATATGCTTCTCGCGCTTCTGTTGATGAAGTTCTGTATTCTGTTCGGCTTGGTTAATGTTGTTCTCTGTATTTTTTACCAACACAATAGAAGCTAATAATAAATAATATATATGGGAAAAATGTATTATTAATTACCTATTAGGTAGTAACCTTGATCCAAGTTAAAAAATAGAGACTGGAGACATTGCTCTACTTTATTTCACGCACCCAACCATTCAGTAACTCGTTTTTAGAAGATGATACATTGTACCTCAAACGAAAACACACGATTGCCAACAAAAATATGCTACATAATTACGTACAAAAATATATCATTGTAATGGACAAAAGTTGAAGTTCGCCCTTTTCGCACTTAAGTCGATGATGCGTGTAGTGCCGGAAATCCGTCACCAATAATTAGTTTTGTTGATGCCAGATAGTTCGGTAGGCGGACCATCAGTGCGTTTCGGTGTGCAAATTACAAAATGAAGTAATGTATTCCTTTTACTTCCTTTGCTTTCAATTTCAATATTATCATACATTTTGTAGCCGACAAAAGCCAACGCCCCCCCCCCTTTTTTTCTTTCTTTTTTTGCTTTACTGTAACTCGTTAAACGTAATCTATAAAAGTAAAGTACTTCTTTCTACTAAAGTTTGCACAAATTGGACTGATCACCCCAAAGCAGCACATACAGGTTTGCAATATCTTAGTTACAGACGAAGACCTTGAGAACGTCGAAACCAGACATGGAACATGCCATGAATGCAGTGACTTACTCCGCAAATCAGCATGCTATCGTGACGACAGAGCCGTCGGAAAATCAATTGCCTGGCGGTAATAATAAGTGAAGACTCTGCGTCGTGTGTGATTACGAGCGAAAGCGAACCAATTCTTGTAGATCCTGCCTGCAGCAAGTATCTCATTGCAATTAATTTGTGGAATAAATAATGAATCAGACAAAAGTTACGGGGGGGGGGAATTAAATTGCTGGCTGTGTCATTAACAGATAATAAATAAGGAACAACAAGTCAGCAACTCATGCTAGATTGCTAGCTCAAGGTAGCAAGATGGTATAAAAAAAAATCAGATGCAAAATTAACAACAGAGAAATTTAGAGATAACGTTCGCATCCGTATTACAGATGATGACGGAGGTCACGGCGATCCACAAAGCGTGCGTGAAGGTGAAATGAACGTCAGGGGGCACCTTCTTCAATCTAGGAACAGAGAATGGTGTTCTCAAGCAAGTGGATTAAAGACGTGTGTTTCCCATTCAGTACAAGGAACTTCTCACGCTGTAATTCGCGATTGCCGAAGAAAACTCACAACCAACCTTTGCGTCTTCACAGTCATGGACAGGCTGCCAAGCTACACTCGATGTAATTGCTCTACTAACTGCGGGAGAAAAAAAACGCTGCAACTATCAAATTAACAATGTATTTTGTGATTCGAAATGTCATAAAAGTTCACCTTGTTGCAGCAAGTGGCGATATAGATTGACCTTTTATTATAATGGGTTAATCATAAGATGTCATTGCGATCAAACTAAAACTCTCTGGACTGTAGACCTCTAGTCACGCCCCATTTTATTATGTCATAACTCCATTTTCAGCTTTACTCTCCCCCCCCCCAGCCATCCTTCCAATTTTCATACAGCACAAAGAATATAGTGTTTTTTTTTACTGACACGCCACGTATTTCCTTAATAGGATTCCCGTAAACCACGAAACATTCGATGAAATAATCATTATTCACGTAATATATGTTTTTAAAAAACATTGTTCTAGGAATATAGAGAATTTTTTTTTATATATTTCAAATGCTTACATCTAAAAAAACGTTACCGAAAACAATATTATTTTAGTTAAATCTATAGTAAATTGCCTTATGTATTACACATGTTCCTTCAATACAGAAGATTATTTCGTGCTATGCTTATAAAAGGTTTGCGTCTAGTCTTGAATTTTTATTAGAGTTTTGAATGCTCATAATATTTTGGTTTCGTTTTAAATTCAACACCAAGACGAGTATTCCTAAATCGGTTACAGCCCGATGCACATAGTAATGAAAGTCTAAGAACATCTATATAATATGTACCATCTATAAAACATGGTTCACAAGCTAAGTCGAGCTGCTGTAGAAGGTCAAAGAATTCCCCAACTCACGTGGTTTTATGAGAGTGTGTATATGATTGTGTGTTTATGTGAACGTGTTTGTGTAGGTGTGTTCATTTGAGTTTGTTTATATGCGTGTGCTGGAGGGGAGGGGAGGGAAGAAGACAAATAAATCGAATGTTTTTTCTGACTCTGAATCTCAGCGATCACAAGTCATTACGTCTCTGCATCCCTGGGTCTTTAAGAGAATTTTAAAAATGAAAAACAGTCCAGTCCTACGCAACAATGGTATTGGGAAATAGGCGACGCCCCTGCCCCTGCTAGGAATACGAATTAGGGCACGCCAAAGCCGCTGCGTTCATCTCAGTTGTCGTGAGGAAAACCTTATTGATCGGAGAGTGGCTCCAAAATTGCTGATGTCAGGAGACTTGAAGAAGACGGCAGGACATTGAATCAACGGCCGATTCATGTTTACCACTGCCATGAAATGCGTCGGCTTTCTATACAACGAGCGATCGCTAACACGCTCGAGAAGTGCGTAAAAAATTAAGAGTTCTATTCATATATCGAGTGCCTATATCGCCAGTGAGCTAGCTAACGCTTTGTGGAAGCGAAGTCTTTTTTTAATTTTTAAATCCTTTATATTAACTCGTGGTGTCTGCGGCCGACCGACCGACCGACCTTGCTTGCTTGCTTGCTTGTCGCCAAAACTTTTGATCGATTTTTAACCCACTTGCTCGCAAGATAGCGAGCTGAAATTTAGCAGGCAGTTTCGTACCAATGATAAAAACAATGTATCAAAATTTCAGATAGATCGCATGTACGGTAATTAATTACGGGTTGTTTTTATTAAATCCTTTATATTAACTCGTGGTGTCTGCGGCGGACCTTGCTTGCTTGCTTGCTTGTCGCCAAAACTTTTGATCGATTTTTAACCCACTTTCTCGCAAGATAGCAAGCTGAAATTTTGCAGGCAGTTTTGTACCAATGATAAAAACAATGTATCAAAATTTCAGATCGATCGCATGTACCGTAATTAAATTATTGATTTTTTAGATTATTTTATTTATTCCTATGTATCATGCTATTTTTTGAGATAGAGCGTCGCGGTGCGTATTATATTGAACAACCTTTCTGTCGCGCAATAAGGTGCGTATTTTATTGACAGCTCTTTTTATAAACATATTCCTGATCGGTGCGCATTATATTAAACATGTTTTACGACACAACTGCAATTTTGTATTTCTGGATGGTCTGGCGCTGCGTATTATAATGAACATTCTTTTAATTACTTCTCGTACATAAAGGATTTATAGTCAAAAACTTCGTTTTTTACGGGTTTTTCTTATCTCTTTTCAATTTTCTTGTCTACTTTGGTAAAACGCTGGATACTTAATGACAATAAAAATAGAATAAATAACGTTTGTCCAATAAACGTTTATTTGGTTAATTAAGCCTAAATGTCTTTGGGCTGTTTGCTTTGTGAAAACAATAGACCCTTGTGTTTGTTTATGGATCTTTACAGATATGTATAAAATTGTATGGGTTGGTTCTAACCTTCGTGGGCTAACTGCATTTGTTTATGAGGTGTATATGTTTTAACGTCTCTTGAGCGTTCAATTATATCTAAATATTTAGCCTTAATATACACATATATTTATGCACCAACTAATATACTGTAATCATATCTTGGTCTCTGGAATTGTTTTTGGAGCTGCTTTGTATATCTAAATGTGGCAAAATGAGTTTTAAAAATACATTGGCGATGCCTGCAGTAAATATATATATATATATATATATATATATATATATATATATATATATATATATATATATATATATATATATATATATACATATAAATATTATATATATGATGAACAAAGACGGTGATAGTGTTTGAACATTGGTTTAAAATATATCTGGCGGTGACATCAATGGTACGTGCAACGTGTGACATAAGATCTTGTATACAATATAGATGATGATCACATCAATGGTACGTATTACGTGTGACATAAGATCTTGTGAACAGCATCAGCACATATCACATGTAAATGATAAAACTAAACTCTCTTTGATGTGGCTAAAAAGGGGGAGTGAACCAGGTCAGAGCTGTCTATGTGTTCATATGCCCAATCCCCCAAACGGTGTTTTGTTATAGATACAATTATTACTACTGACATTCATTCGTCCTCCTCCTCTGAGTGATCGTGCAGGTAGCCTCCATGGTGGTCATGAAACAAAGAGCGAATCATCTGAATAATGGACACGTCGTTAGCCACGTTTGCCACGGTTTCCGATCTGGTTATTGGACTTTGAATCGATAACCATGGTGATGGTTTGGCTCTGTTGTATGTTTAGGAGTAGAGTTCCAAACCGAAGATTTTTTTTAAAAACGTATCTGCAAGGTTTTAATTCATATCAGTAACTTTATTCAGTGTATCTATTTTGTCACTACTTGTTGGAATTATTTAGCCTAAAAATTTCGGTTATACTATTATGGGTCGAAAGGTCAGTCAAAGGTACTTTTTTCAACAAAATTTTTTTTTATTCAAAGACTGTAAAACAAAATTAAAGCTAAATCAATACCAGACGTTTCGACTGTATGACAACGAAAACCTTATATTACGCTGAGGTGACAAAGCTATTAATTTATGAAGAAATTCTGCAAAACGTCAGATTTGCCAGTGTAACTCAGTTAGGGGTCAGCGACAAAAACCCGATGTCTATTTCATGAGGTCAGCCCTCGAGTCATTTATTTGTCATCACCCCAAAAAATCCGAGTACACATTCGTGATAAGAGGCCATTAACTTGTCGTTACACTCGGAATCCCTGCCGCTGGCTGTCCCTTCCCACGCCCCCTCCCCCACCACTCCGCCTACAGCAGTGTGTAACGTTAGGCCGTCGAGAAGATGGTATATTCCACCCCCCTACCCTCACCCCTTCCTTAAAGCCAGACATCGTTCGTGCATTGTCAGATCTCAGCGACACAATGCTACAGAACGCTAAGCATCGACAGAAACAAATATTTAAGTTACAGCAATCTATTTGAAAATAAGAAACCATTCAATAGAAAATCTCTTGCAAACGCTGTAGCTTAAAGGATATTTCAATTAGGGCGCAAACGGAAATTAAGAAATTATCATATTTAAATAGAGGCTTTGAAAACATTTAGACACACGAATGGAATAAGGAAACACTAAAGTACTAGCAATCTTAATTAACCTGCGATAACCTCAAACTGCTTTGGAATAACATAACACAAGAGTAGTATCCACAATTAAGCACTTGTGACGGGAGTGTGGGAGGGACAGGGGCGTAGGAAAGTGGGTACTGAGGGTGTGTTCCACCCACAAGGATTACCTTTTTTTGGGTTCATTTTCACCAAAAGCAGATATTTCCGTAGTAGAAGGCCTGCAAACCGCTGGCACCTCCCTGGTGGCTTTGGGATACGCTACAGGGGGAATATCGTCGAAACCATCATCTTTGATGAGATACTTTTTAATATATGATTTCAGGGAAGAATGGAACCTATATCTATTCTTTGCCAAAGGCGAAGTTTTACTGTTGCTTTAAAACCTTGAATTTTGTTTATTATTCCAATTTGCAAGCGCAAACACATCAAAACCCTACTTCTGCCCGTCTTGCATTCGGGCGTGGAATGTGTAGCTTGAACAAACCAGGAAAACCGACGCACTATCAACACTCAAAACTCTAATGAAAATGCAATACTAGACACAAGCCATGAATAATTTTAGGGAACATTGATTGGAATGACGTCATTCTTGTTTCATTTTGAAACAGTTCGCCAGTGATTCGTGAATATTCGGATCACTGACGTTTTGTTCTTGTGCTAAGAATGGGGGAATGGAACAAACTTTTTCAGGTTATCCTTGTGAATGGGGTTTAAAACAGTAAAAAAATTCACCTGAACAAACTCAGGCAGTTTATGAAGAACGTGAGAAATTTTACTACCGCAGACAACAAATATAGTAAAACATATAACTTAACCAACTCGGGCAGTTTACCCGTGTTCTTAGTAAACTGCCTGAGTTGGTTTAAGTATATTACCTCATAACCCATGTTCATTATAATTTTACTTCCGCATACAATTTAACTGAACACATCATTGCGTACATCTGAGCCTATAGCACTAGATAGCAAACTTCCGGTTGTTCAAAATGGCGGAACCTAAATTTCTCTGCTGTCATTAAAAGACAAAAACAATCAAGCGCTGGAGAAATAAACAACATACAAATGCAAATTAAGGAAATTAAAGTTTTCAAGGAACTGATCTTCGAAATGAATTCCTTCAATGCTCGTCTGGTTGTATTTTACTTGGTTTTGTCATTTTGTGGCTGTTAATACTATTAATATTAATCCGGAAGTTGTCTCACAGCTCTCACCAGTGGCTCATAGAAACTGCAACGTGCGCAGTAGCCACACCCCGGGCAACGGCTTCGACTGGCTTGCTAAACCTGGTGAGGGTAGCCGACGGGTCTCAAACCCTCGGTGATCTAGATATGTCTATCTATGCACGTGAAGACTGGATTCGGTGGACAGAGCGGAGGAACCACTAGTTGGTCAACGGTCAAAAAGGCGAATCTCAGCAAAGCGTTGTGGAACGCTAAGGGCATGACAAGACACACAGGACATCATGGCCATCCACTGCACCCGTTTCCATCACCAGCCGTCTCGACTTAGTCCTGCCGCTGGATAAGATGGCCTCGGGCGAGAGAGTGAGATCGACGAATTGCGCAACTCCTTCTCACTTAAATCCAAATCACCGCGCAAGTCACTTTTGTCATCCATCCCATACCAGCGGTCTACAACCCTCGGATGACTAGAGTGGTCCTCGTCGTATCGACGGACGAACGAACAGATAGCAATCAACTACAATGACCACTTCGTGCACACAAAAAAGTTTATAGCCGAATGGTCTCCAAGAGAGGGACTAAATATGTGTGAATGTAACAATGAATGTTAATGTCTGAGTGCTGCCAGACGAAAACGATTTTATGCTGTATCTCGGACATGTGGACTGGGTACTGCGGTGTGAGAAGAGGTTTGTACTTAAATAAACGAGAAATCTGGACAAAAAATGAGAAAATCGCACTCGCTGACAGCAGCTCAAACTCTAACTCCGAAGAAGTATTAAATACTATACACACGCATCAAAAGAACAACAAAAAATAGCATTTTAATTATTTATTTTTAAAATAAGTTTTTCGGTAACAAGTTTTCATCTTTACATTAAATGTACAGATGATTAAACGGGGAAATTTTAAAAGAATAATTTTTATTTAACAGTTTTATTTCAATGAATGCTATGATGGGATTTCTACATAAGGGGCCGTCCATAAAGTACGTCACGCTCCAGGGGGGGGGAGGGGGTGTAAGAAAGTTTGACAGTTTGTGACAGGGGGAAGGGGGAGTCCCGCCATGTGTGACGTCACGCTGTTTAATAATACATTTTGATTATTTTGTTAATAAAAAACAACATTTTTGTTCGAAAGTGTGACGTAATTTAGGGGGGGGGTCCGAGATGTGTAACAGTTTGTGACAGGGGGAGGGGGGAGTTTAAAATGGTCAAAAATAGCGTGACGTACTTTATGGATGGCCCCTAAGCTGTCCATTTCTTGAAACGACAATTTTTAAGTCTCGATGCTATGGATTCACGAAACGAAATGCAGTTCTATCAATTTAAGAAGTTTTATAATGATATAACTCCTTCAAATAAATGCTTTTGGTAAGTTAAACGAAATCTTATTAGTTAAATACTTATTAATTCTAAACTACTGCTCATTATTCATCAAAATATAAAAAATGAAACATTTCTTATGATAAATAATTGTGCCGATTTTAATCTCTTGGAGAAAAGGGGGATTGGTGTTTTATGAATTTAAAGAAAGAAAATAGCCAACGTTCAACAGAATTTAAAATAAAACATAAAATAACAATAAACATCAAACACGGAATTATAAAGCCCCGTAGGCTTCATGAAAATGAAAGCACAGAAAATCTGACAACTTTTGTGTAAAATTACATTGACGTTTCTTCTTTTTTTATTTCCTTCAAAATTTTCTGGTTAATATAAGCTAACCAGGAAACAGTTGATTCTACCTAACAAAACCAACACGCTAAGTGCTATACAGATTCATGACTTCCGGCTAACTCACATCATGCACATACGGACGGATCTTGATTCTACCCTTGTAGGAACAAACGAAAAAACAACACACACAAAACAATAAATACACACGGTGTATAGCCTCTCTATAATCGTCTGGTTGTCAAGTTTATGACAACGCAAAGAAGCCAGTTCTTGATCCGAGTTGGATGTAAACTCTGGTGGCTGTGTGAGAAAAAAGGGAAACAACTATATAAAAAGAAGCCGGTTTCTCAGTTTGGTTATCCCATTATATTAATGAATCCCCGTCGGTTCTATTGATTTCCTTAACCAAGCCCCGGCCCATTCCGTGCTACTAAGTAGTCCATAATTACTTTCCAAGGCTGGGCCTGACGTTAACCGGTACTGACTTGAAATCTGTCAATCTGACTTTCATTTCGAGACTCCACAATTCCTTCAACCCCATGAAAATCATCAAGTAAATAGAACGTTCTTGTTTATGTTGCAACGGCGGTCAATTAATTTGTGCCCTCTATCGGAAGCTGATGATTGTTTGTAACGTTGTGGGTTTTTTTTTAAATCATCATAAATGGATCAACTTTTACACATTCATTTCATATTCTGCAGATTATTTCAACGTTTCAGCATTGTATTGCTAATAATCTTATATCAAATTCTGGAAGCTTGAGATTACTCGCTTAAAGTTTTGGCTATTCTCCGGGCAATCTGCTCCATCTGTTGTGCAGTGCCATACAACACTGTCCCACACTCGTTTCCCCGGGTATGTATAGCGCGTGGTACGAAGACAAAAAGTGCATTAATGTTTCAAGGATTGGGCTGCAACGCCGGCAGTTCGAGTCCCTGTTGCAGTCTAGTCTGTTGACATCTGAGTTGGTAGAGTAATGCTCCGTTCTCATTTGAGTATTTCGATTTTAATTCTCGAAAAGCGGGTGAGTGTTTAAAAAAATGTGTTAGTTTCAGGTTACTTAGAAGACTGGGAAGAACATAACTCGTGTGCAAAAGCTGTGGAAAAAAAAGGCGCTCAAGGATAGGACTGCTCAGCCACACGAGAAAATTAAACCCAACCAATTACTGTGATGCGCCATCGTCTCTAGAGACGGAAAGATGCCGATTATTAGTATTATTATTATCATCACATAGAAGAATTTTATATTTTATGGCGGCGTTTTGGTGAATAACTGCTCGGTCTCAACTATTTTCATTTTCTTACTTGATACTATCGTTTCTGGTGGCCTTCTTATCTTTTTATTACCTCTCTAATTTTTCAAATCCATACGCCACTCTTTTACTCATCCCCCTATTCGTCTTTACACTGATGTGTAACCAAGAAAGTCTATATCTCTATATTTCAATGATGTTATGACTTGTGATATTTTCATGGGACTGGGGACCGGTGGTCGAGTGGCAGCGCGCTCGACTGGCGTACCGATGGTCACGGGTTCGAATCCATGTCAAGGCAAGGATTTGTTCCCGGGGCCTAGGGCATCCCTGAGTCACCCAGCTCCGAATGGGTACCTAACACTAGTTAGGCGGCTGGGTAATGCGTGGAACCCACAAAGCCGTGGCCTGTGAACGCTGCATCACTTGCCAACAGATCATCTGTCATGGTCTGTGGACGCAATTATCTTCTGCATAGAAGGAGAGTCTGTATAGATAAGATAAGATGGGTCAACAGATTCATCGTTTATGTTTCTCAGTTCTCAATGACACCAAAGTGAAATATTTTGCAAAGCCAACGCATTTTTACTTTTATTAAAAATAGCATGCCACACCTTCATTTCATGGTACATTAAAATTCATGATAAATAAATAAATATATGAATATCTATATGTATAATTCACCTGACATCAGGACAAGTACAAGACGTGATCAAATAAGCATGAAGAATGATCCTCGCTAGGGTCAACCAATCAAAGTTTATGGTTGGTAAGCGAAGGTGGTGCAGGGTGGGGCGGATTGTAACAACAACCGCAGTGCGCATGTCTCGAGACCAACAAAGCGTTGGCGTCCCTCCCCCCCCCACCGGACGTCCTCTTGTGTTGTTTTCATTTATTCCTGCTGCTGTTGAGTCCGTTCTTTCACCCCTTCCTTGCACAATCAATGAGCAAGTCTACGGCGTATGTTACGCCGCGGGTCGTATCTAGTATTTATATATTGTCTCACAATTTAAATATATATAATAGTATTTAGGCAATTTTTTCCCATTGTATGAGGAGAGAAATGAGAACAAAGGGACCAGATCTTCCAAATAAAAATGGCATACACTTACGTTGGTGAAAAAAAACGTTTATTTGCGGAGAGAAAAGATCATAATGAGTTGATGTATATATTTTTTCAACTCTCAAATCATTTATTGTTGTTATATTTTCTGTCAAGTAAGCAAAGATAGGACGGAGTATCACGAATCGAGAGGGAAAAAATTATTCAGAGTTTTTAAAATGTTATATTTTTTTTTAAAATATTTTTTTTTAAAAAGCTTGATATTTGAATTTGTTTTTGAAAAACTCTTCTCAGTTTACTTAAATTGGTTTAGACAACAGCAAACACGATTATGAGACCGATCCAAGCAACGGGATAGCTACTCTGTTTTACACCCAAAAGAAAATCAACCGTATCCCTTTAGCAGTGTCAAGAAAACCAACGTTGTGACACCTCCTCTGAAAGCTCTCCGCTGCTGTCAAAGGCATGAACGCCATTATCTTATATCAGTTGTTTTTTTTTAATCTCCGCACTCGCCTGCTATATCCCATGTCATTGTCAAGGTAATCCATTGGTGAGGTACTTGTTAAAACCACCCCGGCTATACCCTGGGCCCATCTGGGAATCATCTGATATCGTTCGGCTCAACTTTCCTCGGGTTCCCATTCTCGCCGTCTGGACGAGACTTGCGTGCTAACTTCCCATCTTCGAGGCGCGACCATTTAGATGGTTGCCAAGGGTGACGTTATTTTCAGAGCCACTCGGTCTAATCACATTGTTGTCTTTTCTCCAGCTCCGAAACCGTCTTTTGTTTTCTCGGGATGCACGCATCTCGCTGTTTCCACTCGCGGCTCTTAGTTTCAATCTGACGACAGAATTCCGATCGATTCACACGCCTACTTCTCTCTACCTGTAACGTCTTATCGGCCAATCATGGTTTATGTCATTAATAGGTAACAATGAAAAGAAAGGGGATTATTTTGTTTATTAATATGTGGAATAGGACCCATCTTTAGTGGAGTAATAATATCATGATCCAATATAACTTTTTTAGCTCTTATAGCAGTTGCAGGATTTCATGTATTGAGTCTCTTTTTAAATGCGAAAATTTCCAAGATTTTAAAGTGTATATTATTGAAATAAGAAACTAACACTAATTTTTTTTAAAAGAAAGATGTCCACGTTTTGGCGGTATTTATTAATTCGATGCATATTTAATGGCTTTAAGTACAAGGAATCATTTTAAATAATTGTTAATATGGTGTTCTCCCATTAAGTTATGTAACATTTCAAATATCTTTAACACCAACAGATCTTATTCTTAAAATAATTATATGTCTATCTCAAATGTAAACTAGTCAAGATTATTATTTGTACTATAAATGGGGACAATTTTCCTTAACACAACCATATAATACATCTAAATAAAAATATATATACGATTTTCAATGATTCTAGCATATTTACTTTAATTTTTTTTATAAAGTTTGAATTTTTATTTATGAAAAAATAAATGTTATAATTTCCAACTAAATTTTGTTTTGGCTTCACATTCTTTATTTGACACGATTAATAGACAAAAGTGTTCTGTTGTCCTTTTTCACAATCTCTTAATAACGAGAAGCCAGGTTGAATATTTAAACGAAAAGAGTATTTCTGACCTGAGATTCTCTCGTACAGCACTCAATTTTTTGGTTCATTGCCATAGAAACCGTTCCCAATTATAATCTCGTGTGATCAGGTCCTCAATGTGGACATTGGCCCCTGGGGGGCGTATGCCGTACCATAAAGGAAGTGTGGTGAACGGAAGTTGGTCTGCTCTTGCGCTGTTGACGCGATGTTATTAGTTTGACTTTAAAGTGCTGATAGACAAAAATCTCATTAGTTGAGATTCGATTGTCGGACGACTGGTCAGTGCAGGCCAATGCTAGAGGTGGCATTTGAAAACAATCATGTTACAACGGGTGGTTTGAGCCTAATTAAAGATCACAACCGTATGTCAACATGTTGTGTAAACAGAAAAATGAACTTTGAAAGACAACACAAAGATAACCTAATACAACCCTCAGATAGACATAGGGATAAAAACACTTTTCTTATTCCGTATGAAAGAACAAACACATACACGATTTTGTTCTTCCCGTCCGGAATTCAGACGTGAAATGGTTTGCCTGAGAAAACCAGGAACACAAACACTTTATCAACCTTTAAAACTCTAATTAAAAAAGCAAGACAAGACATAAAGCATGGATAAGCGTAGGACGCAATAATCTTCTGTGTAGAAGGAGCATATGTAAACGATAAGATCTTATCAGATAAGATAAGATAAGATAAGATAAGATACGATAAGATACGATAAGATACGATAAGATCTGATAAGATAAGATAAGATAATATCTGATAAGATAAGATAAGATAAGATACGATAATATCTGATAAGATAAGATAAGATAAGATAAGATAAGATTAATAAAACCGGTCTAGTTGATAAATAATCTTCAACAAATCATAATCTAGTTGGCATCTTAAATAGTTTTAAAACACAATAATATTAAAGTGATAAAATATTCAAGTCTGAACAAATAGCAGAATGTGATGATCATAAACTACTTTTTTTTTCCATTGATAATTTAGAAAGATGTATTTTCTCATTTTGTCTATCTCTTTTGTTACTCTCAGAGATGTCTTCCCGCTAAAGAATGATTTACATTGATGACATAAACGCCTTGTTTTCATTCTCACGCAGACTCTCAAATGAACATCTCGAGTCTATAAATCTACAAGTCCCCGAACACTAAACGCTTGTTGTTTATAAATCTACAAGTCCCCAAACACTAAACGCTTGTTGTCTATAAATCTACAAGTCCCCGAACATTAAACGCTTGGTGCCTACAAATCTACAAGTCCCCGAACACTAAACGCTTGTTGTTTATAAATCTACAAGTCCCCAAACACTAAACGCTTGTTGTTTATAAATCTACAAGTCCCCAAACACTAAACGCTTGTTGCCTATAAATCTACAAGTCCCCGAACATATACCAGTATGTTAAGTCGTCTTGGTTCGCGCCCCCTATTCCCCCACGATGTTCCCCCTATAATTGACGTGTGACAGAGGAGGTCTAGAATAGTGATGGTAGTGGGGGGTCAGTCCAGGTCGATAAAACGGGACGTTGTGCAATCAAACTCAGATCGATGGCGACGCAATTAAGGAAGAGTCTTTTCGCACATTTCTCCTAGTGGTGGAGCGCCTGTGCGTTTGTTATATCTCGTGTAAATAGATGGGAAGTTCATTGATAAACATGTAAAAACAACGTCTGTCGTGATGAGACATAGAATGACAGTGTTTGTTCTTCTCACCCCTCCTCGCTACACACGCCCACACACTGACCAGAATTTACGTAAATACTCTAATATAAAGGCTCCACGCTACAACTATTCTCTTTTTATAATTAATTAATTGAATTGTGTGAGAGGCGTTATCTATACTTTTTGGAAAGATTTTCTGTGATATATTTGCCTTTCATTTATGATCTGATTGCTTAAGTTCAGTAACAATATTGTCTTTCGTCATCACTGGAATTATTCAAAACCAGATACAACCCGTGGCGTAGCATACGCAGTAGAATTGCTCAAAGATAGTGCAAAGAAGGGGGGGGGGAACGGACTCAAACTACATAACGAAGAAATCAGAACAACGCGAGTGAACCTCGGGGGTGGAGGAGGACCGCCTACGCATTGTTGGTCTCGAAACATGCGCACTGCAGTTATCTACCAGCCCCTCATCCTGCACCACCCTCGCTTGCAAAACACACTTAAGTGTGATTGGCCGACCCTGGCGAGGGTCATTCATCATGCTTATTTGCACTCGTCTTGTGCTTGTTCTAGTAAATTATATTATATAGGTGGTGGATTGAAATTCTCCTGCGGAATCCGTTAGTTCATTGGAGTGTGTTTTGAAATGCGGTTGTACATGTTTATCAGGACAGAGGCAAGGTGACGACACATCAGTGTGATAAGGTGGCAGGCGACTGTGAAATTTGTGTGGACATACCGACGTTGTCAATAGATGGCACCAGAAAGTCATCACGTGTGAGAGGCAATAGAACTTCGTAATGGCCATATTATTCGGAAAGACCGCTAAGGTGCAAGTATATAGATAAATGTTGACCGGGATTATAAACTCGAGGAGAGGTATGAGGACGTTCTCTGAAGTAAAGAATGATACTGTCGGGAAGTATTTCGGATTTTGCGATAATTTCTTCCTCGCCGCCATATACTCCTAGAGTATTCATGTACTGAACGTATTGTTGAGGAGAGTGTATGACTACTTTTCCGTCACTGAGAACAACGGAGAGCACGTCGTCGAAGTTATCCCAATGTTGAGAAACAAAGTTTACAGTCATGTTGCAAAGTCATGTTCGAAAAGAAAGGGGGCAAAGAACGGGCACAAACGGAAACATTTTTTTTTAAATTAAAAAATAATATTTCAGCTGGGGCTTGAACACAGGACCTTCAGCGTGTTATACGGTTGTAATGACCACTACACAACAAAATGCATGTTATACTGTGAAGGAACAACGAAAGTGAACTCAAGAAGCATTATTGTCTCGATGACCCCCCCCCACCCTATCCACAACCTTTGCTTGCCAACCATAAACTGATTGGTTGAACCATGCTAGGGTCATTCGTCATGCTTATTAGCACATACTCGCTCTTGAATTGGTGAATTACATACATACTAGACGCCCCGCGGCTTAGCATACGCCGCAGACGTGCCCATGGAGAGTGCAAAGAAAGTGGAGAAAGAACGGACACAAACTACAGCACTAAGAAATCAAAACAACGCGAGTGAACGTTGGTTGGAAAAAAGGGGGGGGGACTGCCAACTCATTGTTGGTTTCGAGACATTTGCAGGCAAAATTCGGTACACCCCTAACTTCTATGAAGTCAGCTATAAAAAAATAATCGGTTTAAAATCGGAGTTACATAATCGATAATCGGTTTTCCACAACAACAAGAAACAACAACACGCAATTAACAACCCTAAATATGACTAACACTCGCTAGAGTCGGCCAATCACAGTTTATGTTTAACTGATGTTAGTATTACATGAGAGACGGGTAACAACAACCTCAGTGTGCATGTCTTCACGTTTACTCGCTATTTTTATTTACTTAGTGCTGCTTTTTGTGTCCGTACTCTCAACCCACCCCCAACCATTCTTTGCACTGTCTATGATGAGCAAGTCTGCGGTGTATGCTACGTCCCTGTCTCTCCTGAGTTTCTTCTTTTCATTCACTCACAGTCGTTTGCCCAAACCCACACCATTTTGACAACTGTGTCTTTCAGGAAGTCTTCTCCCGTCACTAAATCCTTAGCGGCCTATGCTACGCCGCGGGTAAGCTAGTGTTGGCAATAAATGGGTAAAAAACGGGCACAAACAGACATGTTTAATAAACAAAGGTAAAAAAGGATTTTTTTAAAAACACGTTTTTATAAGTGGACTAAAAAGAAGAAAATAAGTTAAAACTTATACGTTCAAGTACTGTGACTTCATATGACGAAAAACGTTGGGCGGGTGTTTGTTATAAAATTAAAGATTTATAATTTAGAAGGCAAAAGAGAGATCTATAAGAGAGAGAATGGGTGAAATGCATATGTAAAACCTCATAAGCGCCCGCCCCACGTTTTTAGTCATATTAAATCACAGTATTTGAACGTATAAGTTTTAACTTATTTTCTTCTTTTTAGTCCATTTATAAAATTGTGTGTGTTAGAAATCCTTTTTAATTTTATTTATTTTAATCTTTTTAGTCCACTAATAAAAACGTGTTTTTTTTTAAATATTGTTTTACCTCTATTTATTTTAACAAACACCTCATCAGCACCAATGTTCCCTCTAAGGTTTGCCGGTTGTTGTGCAAAATAAAAAAAAACTCGTGTGCAAATTTTCACAGTGTAACATTTTTTGTGTGAATTCTTTTTTACATCCGCCCAAAATACATGCATCAATTGGACCGATATACTTTATGTGACAAAAACTTTTATCAAAATAATATCGTAGATTTTAATTAAATAAACAAGCATTAGAAATGAATACTCTTGTTGAACGGTATTTATCATGTATAAACCAACCACATGCCAACATACCCATATGCCGCTAATATATTCTGGAGGCACTCTGGCGTCTTGTCTTTCAACGAGATCCATCTTTTACAGACTTCGTCAAGGTTGATCTGATGTCAATCTTTCTGACAAGATTTAATCCTCATAATCATGTCTAAATGTAACTACTCCGATCTATTTTTAGATTTTACTTTTATAGAATTCATTAGGCTGAATCCACGTTCGCAATCAGCGCTCGATGCAAGAAATGTAGCACAAATATACAACAGGATGTCAATGTCGCTGAATTGTTCCTCAGTCATAACAAACTGAATTGTTCCTCAGTCATGACAAACTGAATTGTTCCTCATTCATGACAAACTGAATTGTTCCTCAGTCATGACAAACTGAATTGTTCCTCATTCATGACAAACTGAATTGTTCCTCAGTCATGACAAACTGAATTGTTCCTCAGTCATGACAAACTGAATTGTTCCTCAGTCATGACAAACTGAATTGTTCCTCAGTCACGACAAACTGAATTGTTCCTCAGTCATGACAAACTGAATTGTTCCTCAGTCACGACAAACTGAATTGTTCCTCAGTCATGACAAACTGAAATGTTCCTCAGTCATGACAAACTGAATTGTTCCTCAGTCATGACAAACTGAATTGTTCCTCAGTCATGACAAACTGAATTGTTCCTCATTCATGACAAACTGAATTGTTCCTCAGTCATGACAAACTGAATTGTTCCTCATTCATGACAAACTGAATTGTTCCTCAGTCATGACAAACTGAATTGTTCCTCAGTCATGACAAACTGAATTGTTCCTCAGTCATGACAAACTGAATTGTTCCTCAGTCATGACAAACTGAATTGTTCCTCAGTCATGACAAACTGAATTGTTCCTCAGTCATGACAAACTGAATTGTTCCTCAGTCATGACAAACTGAATTGTTCCTCAGTCATGACAAACTGAATTGTTCCTCGGTCATGACAAACTGAATTGTTCATCAGTCATGACAAACTGAATTGTTCCTCAGTCATGACAAACTGAATTGTTCCTCAGTCATGACAAACTGAATTGTTCCTCAGTCATGACAAACTGAATCACCTCGTCGAAAGTCTGCATCAACCCACATTTCTTTTGTTCTGCAAGCACAACTCTTAAATTACGATACGGATCCATAAGTTTCGGCAAAATGTCTTTATAGCTTTTAAAGAAATTTCTTTTATCTAGAAAGTATAGTCCACCAAGTTCTGCTTGTCCATAATTAAAATTTGACGTGTTGACTTTTTTTTAATTTCTATTTATTATTACCACGTTTTTATTAACTCGCTTTCGTTGGTGTGGCATTGTTTGTTGGTTTGTCCAAGATTTTTTTCAAATCTGCCAACGTAAAATTGAACCACATCTCATGGTCCTAGAAATCTGAAAATTTTACCACAGATAGATCTTGGATGACAATGCAATGTATCAAAATTTCAGATCGATCACGAAAGAAATTTATAAAAACGTGTTCAAAAATTAAAAAGCGACTGAGAACACAGGAGCGACTGAGGTACACACTGCTGCGGGTACACACTGTTACGCATGCCTGGAGAGGCGGTGTTTTTGTTCGCTTAGAAAGGGGGGACAATAATATATTTTTTTAAAAACCGTAAAAACAAAGTTTTGAACTATAAATCCCTTATAGATCTATATGAGACACAACTAACAGTATTGATTATTTTCAAACACGACAAACATTTACAGACTGAATCTGTCTTAACTCAACTTTGCTTCATAACCCTGAAGAGAGAGGGAAAAGTCTGGTCACCGATCGCTTGACCGAGCTCAGCGTGACACGTAAAATGTAAACAAAAGCACCCGGTACTTCGATGGGTCGCGTCAACGCGTCAACTCATTCTCTCACGTGGGAAAAAAACAATAACAAACAGTGAGTTTGAATTACATACGTTATATAAGGATAAACTAAAGAGGCATAAATTTAATTATGGTACGTTAGATCGATCTGAAATTTTGATACGATGCATTGTTAGGTGAGACGGGCCCGTGTGCCAAATTTCAGCTCGATCGGATCACGGAAGTGGGTCATTTTTTACTTTTGTTTTTCCGCCCGCCCATGAGATGACGACAGAGACGGCCACGAAGTTAATATAAGGGATTTAATAAAACAAACCCGTAAAAACAAAGTTTTTGACTATAAATCCCTTATATATGAGACATAACTAACAGTATTTTCAAACTCTTAACTCAACTTTGCTTCATAACCCTAGGGGGGGGACTGAGCTCAGAATGACACGTAAAATGTAAACAAAAGCACGCGGTACTTCGATGGGTCGCGTCAACTCAAACATTCACGTGGGAAAAAAACAATAACAAACAGTGAATTTGAATTAGATACCTCATATAAGGATAAACTAAAAATGCATTAATTTAATTACGGTACGATCGATCGATCTGAAATTTTGATACAATGCATTGTTAGGTGAGAGGGGTCCGTGTGCCAAATTTCAGCTCGATCGGCGCACGGGAAGTGGGCAATTTTTTACTTTTGTTTTTCCGCCCGCCCGCCCATGAGATGACGACAGACAGAGAGACAGAGAGAGAGACAGAGAGAGAGACAGAGAGAGAGAGAGACAGAGACGGCGGTGAAGTTAATATAAGGGATTTAAAAA
This sequence comes from Ampullaceana balthica, assembly GCA_944989445.1. Taxonomy (NCBI): domain Eukaryota; kingdom Metazoa; phylum Mollusca; class Gastropoda; family Lymnaeidae; genus Ampullaceana; species Ampullaceana balthica. The sequence continues at coordinate 205,516 of CALYLW010000316.1, read as the reverse complement.
CATTGCTGGTCTCAAGACATGCCCCACCCCTCCACTTCGCTTGCCAACCGGTAACTGGGATTAGTTGACCCCAGCGAGGGTCATTTGTCATGCTCGTTTGCACATACTTGCGTGGTGTCTCGCATGGTCCTATGAAGAGAATTATATATAGAGAAGATAAAAGAAAGGGTTTTTTTTATTTTTATTTTAGAAAGAAACATATTAGACAAACTACCAATGCTCTCTAAAGGAAATTGTGTTTTGTTAAATAATTGGACACATGCCACATCTTTCTCGCCATTGATATCAAATTACTTGTGACAACAACGCGTGTGCCAATCCATTTGTGGCGTTCTCAAGGCCCGTAATGCACAGGTCATGAATAAACAATTGGTGTCGATAGCAACAAGGAACCAGTACATGGATACTTTTTGGCTGAGTACTAATAGTTGGTTAACTCAAGGCAGAGAGTGTGGGTCTTTTGAAATAGAACACATTCGATAAGTGATGGGAACTACTGAGAGAAGAGGATTTTGATATATTATATATTTACGCTCAATTATCGCAGATGCCTAACGCTGAGGTGATATCACTCTGCTTTTTTTAAATTTTGCGTTGTAAGCAGTGCTGATTGACTCAAATAGTTATTTTTTTGGTGCAGTAATTTGATGCGCTGCTTTCTAAAATTAGTTTAAAAATCGTGTGGTGATAAGCACTGTAAAAATAATTATATAAATGCTTTGTTTAATTTTCAGGAATATTTCGTATTTATCATACAAGGATAAGTTACTTGGGCTTTTGACCAAAAACATTGTTTTTATTTACTTTGTGTACATTTAAGGTAGTTTAATATTAAGTATCATACAAGGACAAGTTTGTTGGGCTTTTGAAAAAAGTGGGCGCCGTAGGCGCCCTAAATAAAAGGGGGCGCCGCAGGCGCCACGGCGCCGCAGCACAAACTAGTTTTGTATAATTGAAGGAGGCTACACATTTTATTTAATGTGTGAAACGGAAATCTTCACAGTAGATTGTCTTGGCTAAATAAATGATAATTTTCAGTTTTTGAGAATGAGTATAAATTCTCTGGGACATGTCGAGGACTTCTCATACACAAAGCCTCGGAAAAATCTAAATCTAAATGGCACCACGCAATTATCAGTCTCAGCACAGTTGTATTATTTACATTTTAAACAAAAACCAAAATAGAGCTTTAACTCAATCAAATTACATGCCATGTATTCAAGATTGTGAATCAGAGTGAACTTCATATTGTGTTAGGTTTATGAAAACAAAGCCCGTGCCGATGATTTCTTATACAGCGTGTCAGCATGATGAACACGAGGTTGCTTTAATTATGGCGTATTCCTCATTTTTTTATGTGTGTGAATTGAACTGATTTTGCAAAAAGGATTAATGTGAAATTTAAATGCCATACATTTATTTTTTTTTGGACGGGTTAAAAAATTTGTTGTAATCAAGCTATCGGCAAATTTCAAATCATGTTTATTTAAATTTTAAATAAAACTTTACATTGCTTTACGTAATGTATCTGACGTTGCCAATGACACCGGGGCATGACGTAACAAAGATGTGAGTTGAGGTTCTAAGTTTAATAATAATCTGGGCCCCAGTGGCTAAACAAGCATTTTCCACGATATGTATTTCTTCCATTGTTTCCTAGGTTTATTTCGAACATATCTAGGGACAGACTTCTTTATTTGGGACAATTTACTGCAAGTTGTACGTTAAGCAATTGAGGCTTTTGGAGGGCCCATACCGACCGCACTTTAACGACTGTCTGTGGACAATAATTTACAGGTTGGCTGTAACAACTGCCTTAAACGAAGTCGAGGAAAAAATAGATTTTAAACAAGTGATGATTTTAAGTCATAATTGCTGGGGTGGATTTACTGTAAAATAATATTATGGTGTATTGGATATATTCACTTGTATACGCTTGAATCAAGCCGCGTGATGAAGATTAAACGTAATTTAATTTCCTGAAAAAAAATGTAACATGCAAATCTATTTACAAATGTCGAAGACCTGATCTAATCTATTACAGACGCTCCTTCAAGACATAAGATTATGCGTCGTACGCTTATCTGTGAATAATAAGGAGTACATAGATACAAGGATTGCGTCATTCTGATGACCTATCAAAGTCGATTTTAAGTGCATCTATAGGGATATGGAATAGATCACAAGTATAATAAAAAGAGGGAATAATTTATAACCGGAAAGAAACTCAATTCTGGAAGGCTACGCCTTTACACAAGAGCAAAGAGGGTGTAAGGAAAACTAACTTTGTTTACCTGCGAAACGCAATTGCAATATATTTATAACATATATTCCTTTATTTATGTAGCTTTTTAAGCACCAACACGAAAGAAAATCTGTTTAAGTAAAGAAAATACAAAATGCAAAAAATTATATTTGTCGATGAGATCAACTACTCATCTTGATATAGTGTGGGCAAATGTTATTCAAACAGCCAGCTCAACCTGTATTTAGCTTGATAATTCACTTCATCCCAAATAAGGGTTACCGGATTGGGCTAGATTTATAAACGGAAATCCGGCTGAAGTTTGAGACGCAGCTAGATTTGTAATTTGTAAATTAAACAACCCCATAAAAACACATTTTTTTTACTATAAATCCTTTACATATGAGACAAAACTTAAAGTATTGATATGTTCAATATAATACGCAACCCGCAACAAACATTGACAGACTGAACCTGACTGATCTCCCATTGCTGTAAAACCGGTGGTCATCGATGGCTGGACTGAACTCCAGCATGTGGAGGTGAACAATAGCAGACGGCTACTTTGAATGATATACAGATAAACTAAAAATGCATTAATTTAATTACCGTACATTCGATCGATCTGAAATTTTGATACAATGCATAGTTAGGTGACACAAGTCTATGTGCAAAATTTCAAGTCGATAGAAAATACGGGAAGTGGGTCATTTTTTACTTTTGTTTTTCCGCCCGATATATATATATATTGGGGCTGCGGAAATTAACGATTAATTTCGCGATTAATCGTTATAATTTTTTTATCGATTACAATTATTTTAATCGATAAAAATTGGATTAAAATTAAAAAAATATTTATAACATTTTTTAAAATTGTATTAATAAATAATTAAATATTAATAGTTAATAATAATTTATATATTTTTTACCTACAAACTTCTCCCGCGTAATATTATAATTTATTTTATTAATTTATGTGGACCGGCAGACGTCAACTATAAAATGACTGACAGCGTCAGTGCAGTTAAATTTAAATATATAACTGGAAAGTTGAGCAACATTTTTGTTTTTAAGCTAACTGCGGATGGCAAAGTCTAAGATTGTGAAAAAGTTTACTGTGTTCACTGCCATAAACAATTCTATTTTAAAGGATCAAATACATCGCTGACGTACCACCGTCAGCACAAACATCCGATCAAATTCAACACATTGTCATAAAATTTAGTTCAAAATATTCTTAATTTTCAAGGTCTATCAGACAGGGGAAATAACTCAATACTTCCCTTGAGATGTTCAGTTTAATGACGTCATAAATTTCTATTTTTGGCTTTAATTGAAATTATTGATTAATCGATAATTTTTCAAAAGTTAACGATTAATTTTAAATTAATCGATATATATATCATAGGGCTCTAGCAGCCAGCCGGATTTGGCAGGATTTATGAAGTGAAATCCTGCATGAGCCGGGTTTGTAAAATGGCCAGCTTCAGGATTCGACAGAGCCGGAGTTAAAATCCGGTACACCCTTAATCTTAAAGTCATGCAAACAAAACATGTATCAAGCATAGTCTAACTCCTGCCATTGTTTGCGTCTAGTTTATGTCTTCTTGTTTATACACCTCAATGTTTCTTGGAAATGGTGCCATACTATTTGGCGGCTACGCGGCCATAGACTTATCTACCCAACAACAGTTTAGATTTATAGCGCAGGAAAATTTGATAAAGATAATATGTGAGTTTGTGGAATATTTAATTTTACATAGGAAAATGTATGCTGCGTAGGCCTAACTTTCCACACATTTAATTTTTATTCATATTTTTCTTTGCACACGTTCCATCGAAACTTAGAGGGAGCATTGGTTCAGGGAACTGTAAGAATAGATCTATTTAATAAGTTCACAATTTTAAAAGAGATTCCTGCCTTGTGACGCATTGTAGGACCTGGAAGAAAATGCCGCTCGTAGTACTTAATATAGTGAAAAAGGTGCAACCAGGGGTGTACCACCCTCCCCCCCCCTATTTCTACGCCAATTAGAACCAGCGGACTATCAGCACCAAGCAAACCCTCAACACTGACACAACTCAACTCCATTTTGAAAGATGACCGGCCACTGTTGTCACCAAGCTGATGAGAGTACCTGTAAATATGTATGAGATACTTATGCCTGTCAACAATGGAATTCAACAAACAAACAAACAAACAAACAAAACTGTTTGGATGTTCGAGAGTCACTTACAATATGAGAGACTTGAAAAGGGCAAAGATGGATTAGCAAGGGATACAATTCAGTCAATGATAAATTATCAAGGGGAACAACCTTACGTTTCATTTGGGTGTTATCCGATCCCGAGCCAGACTGCATAATTGATTTTTGTGTTCCCAAGCCTGGATATGCCGAATGAATCTATATAATTTTTGAAACCATGATATGTATCATTATTATTTCCAGACAATCTAAGAACCAAGTGTGAACGTATCGTTTGGATCAGACGAGATACTTTTTAAATGCATATTATGCGTTGTTGCTTTTTGTTATTCTTTTTACCAGTTGGCAATTACACTGTCCAGCTACGCGACATTTTACGCTTAGATTAACTAAAACATGTGACATATGAAGTATTTCTCTGCATCAAATACAGTTGTTCTTGTTGTTGTGTTGTTGTTGTTTTTTTTTGGGTTATTTTTTAAATTAACAATTTATTTTAAGGGAGATAAAAATAACGGGATAATATTATATGGGGATGAAATGATTAGTACCTTTAACTATTAATTATAATATTTCTTATCAATAATTAATAGGTAATAATTGTTAGTTAATTATAATATACTTCTAAATTAAATTGAGTATTTAAATGTGCAATTAAATGTACCACAATATTTAGAGAAACTATCCAAAAGTTATTTTACATTTTCAAATTGGATTGACGTCTTCATGAATATAATATAGTTGCCGTAACAACATGGTAGCACGTTAGTTGTATAAGCAAATATTTACAGCAGCGGGTTGTCCAAAATAAAATACTTGAGTCTCAATAAACATATAAAAATTGGCCATTTAAAGAACTGCATCAATTAGAATTTTATATATAGCAACCTTAATGGGAATATGCTTGTAAACTCTTTTAGACTTGGAACTAATAATTTTACTTATGGTTGGTACTAAGTAAAAAAAACTGTTCAAATAATCGGGAAAAATTTAAACGATTAATCGATTTATTTCGAATAATTATATTTTTATAACGCATAAATAATCCCGTTAAGTCGCGATTCATTATTTCGAGAAATCGGATAAGTCGAGGTGATTCCATGGCTCCCAAATAGTGTGACAACACAGCAAATTCGTTCTGCTATGCAAGAAATAAGGTAGAAAACCCTTTCTGTTTACGTATGCACGTCTAAATAAATAATAATAATACGAGGGAAACGTATGTAAGAGACAAAAAATATAAATTATTAATAAATTGGAGAAAAATTTTAGACATATTTTCTTAAATTTTAATCGAATTTTAATCGATAAAATTAATTTCAATCGATTAAAAAAATTAATGATTAATCTATTAATTAATCGTTAATTTCCTCAGCCCTGATTTTATTATATTTTCTTCGTTCCTAACTTCAAAGGAAATATTCGGATCCGACTGATATCTTATTAGGTAGATAGGGTAGAGATGGGTAAGCTGGCTGGATTGATAGTTCGTGTATGATAACTGGCTGCCTTGATATGAAACAAGTAGGATTTCAATAGGATTTTGATCTTAAGCAATGAGATGAAATAGTGACAAAAATGTGAGCTTTTCTAATATGAAAAGAACTCAGTCACTGGATTTGGTGGGACGCTGCAGTATTATGAAGGGTGTGGTGGGGTAGGCCAATTATTAAATTTGTTCAATTTAATGTAGATTTAATTAAATGAGAAATGGAGACAAGTTTCCTCACAACAGTTGTGAGCTGAGCGAAATCACAACTAAGAACACGTTTTGTTATGGGTAGTGTTCGTTTGTTTGTTTGTTTGGCTTTTTTTAAAATCAATTATTTCAGTATTCACCGCGTTTTTATTTATTTTTTTTTATTTTTTTTTGTGGAATAGGGTTGATACAATGTGTTATTTGTGTGTAAATTTCATATATGAATCCGTTTTAAGAAACTTTTACAAATGTAATAGAGATTATAAAACTAAAATCCTACCTCACTTTGGTGAGACCTGTACTAGAATATGCATCTTCTGTATGGGACCCATCCACCAAAGAAAACATTGATAAACTAGAACAAATTCAAAAAAGAGCTGCCAAATTCATTACGTGAGCGTTTTCAAAACTGACAAATAATGTAATAAAACGTAATAATACATAAAGCAATTAATTATAATTTAGAAATACAACACAAAGATAACTTAATACAACCCTCAGATAGACGTAAGGATAAAAACACCTTTCTCATTCTGTATGCAATAACAAACACATACAATTTCTCGTTCTTTCCGTCCGGAATTCGGGCGTGAAATGGGTTGCCTAAAGAAACCAGAAAAACCAACACTTTATCAACATTTAAAACTCTAATAAGAATGCATGAGTAGACAAAAACCATAGATAAGCGTGGGTCGCGATAATCTTCTGTATAGAAGGGCCGTCTGTAATAGATAAGAAAAGATAACATTTTCTGGGATGTTTAAGGCATTGCACTACTGATAAGTCTTCCCTCCACTTTCCCAAACTTCCACTTAGAAAGAAAGCAGACTCTGCAAGCCTCACTCCCTCTCAATCCCTCAAGAAGACATTCCTGATCCGCTAACTCTCGCCATTGAATTTCTGGCGTTCACACATCACGAACCATTCTCCCAATGACTTTAGCATGAGGACAGAGGGTGGATGAGGGTTCAAGAGTTGTTCTTTTTTTTTGAGAGCATTACGGCACTGAATAGAAGGTCATATAACACCAACACTGATGTCATTAGAGAAGGGGGAAACTGGGAGAGATTGAGAGAGAAAAATTGAGGAAAAAGCAAGAGACTGAGACAATACAGGGAAAGGGGGAGAGAGTGAGAGACAAAGATGAAGGCGAACAGACAGACAGAAAGACAGACCAACAAATAGTTAAAGAGGTAATAAAATAGGGAGAGAAATGGAGTGGTAAGAGAGAGATAGAAAAAGAGAGAAAAAACACGTGTGCGAAAACGAGAGAAAGAGGTAGAGAAAGAGAGAATGAGAACTCGAGAGACAATACAATGTCAGCCAACAATGAAACAAGGAAACGTAACCAGCAAGGGAACAAAACGGAAGTAGCCTTTGCGTAGGAAGCGATCCCAGATTTATCTTCACTTGATGTCACGTTAAAAGTTGTATGGAAGGGATCAAGCTAGAGCTACTTGTTCGGGAAATAAGATTCAGTTCTTCTGAAACATTTCCCTTGACTGTGGTGTCCACTTTATTGACGGTACTCCTTTCAGCTCCGACCATTACCCTGTATGCAGTGGAAAGGCTATAGACTTAGTGTCACCCTGCAAAAGGAAGACAAAGAATGTATCCTCCATTTTCAATGAAAAACAGTGTGTTCTTGTCAAAATATTCCTACCTCCACATACAAAGAAAGGTATATTACCACCCAGTCTGTCGCCCCTGAAAAGCTCTGACTCACATAATTACTTATTACCCAAATCATGGCTTGACGTGCCTTTAAAAACCAAATCCCTCCCCTTTTCTCTAGTAGGGCATGACCCCGGGATCAGCCGGGTTTTTTTGCAACGATCTCAGCTGTCCCCGGTCTTATAGGCCAAACATTGACCAGACTCCTCGATCTCTCTCCATTTGACGTATACCATGACGTCAGAGCCACAGCACTTCAAACAAACAACCCAGACCAAAACGATTGTCTGCCCTTTCAACTGTTAGAATATGCAAACGGAATACCGTTGTTATTTTATTGGTTTCCCTCCTCCCCGCCCAAAACTTGTATGGGAGCGAGGGCGAGAGTGACTGTCATCCAGGACATATTTAAATTAGACATTTGAGACTATCCAATGGATATTTTTGTTATCCAGACAAATGGATGCTCAATGTCATCTATTAGCAGACATATTAAATCTTACGCATGCGAGAAACAAATATCCAGACATTTGAGCTAAGAATAGAGAAATGTATCCCTGTGTAACCGACTTTTGGGGTAGAGTTTGACATTTACAAGGGTATATAAAGTCATGTAAGGTCGGAGAATATGTAAGATATACGCTTTTGATCGATCTTTGCAGCAAGGAAAGATGCGTGTAGCAAGTATGCAATTTTGTTATACAGTTTTTCAGCTTTTGGACCTTTCACGTCCCAAACAGAAACACCTCTACCACTAGTCGATTTTTGAAAACGAAAAGTCTTTCAAAATGCCACGAAGATAATTTCTTAAATGAACAGGTGATTTATTTCACACTATGTATATATAGCTTTCAAATCATCGGCGTTTAATTTGAATGCATTCATTTAATTAATTTAACACACAACAGTGGTGTATTTATGATGAATCGGTAGGAAAATTTGATAGGTGGGGCGTGGGTATGGCTATATACATCAATAGGGGCAGCCTTCCACTGTGATATTTTAAAACTGCTATACTATTGCTTTTAACCATACCATGGAAACACTGTTTTCACCTGCTCAAACATCATGGTTTTAAAAACAAGAAATAAAAACTCGAAAGAGTATTTAAACGTAGTTTCCAACAAAGAATTTCCTTTTTTTTTATTCAAGGGAAATTATTCTAGATTACATTAAAAGTCGATTCAAATAAGTAATTATGAAACTAAAAAACACAATATGACGTCATATCCACTCACGCTACATCACACCAAGAATGTGTCAATATAATGCGCACCACACAACAATATAACATTAGCATTCAAAAAGCAGGAAACCCCCATTAACTATCATTCTAGGTCAGTGCTTCTCAAAGTGGTGGTCAGAGGACCTGTGCCGGTCCGTGGGCCATCCGATGCCGGTCCACAGAAGTTACCAAGAAAGACATTTCGCTACCACGTCAGTACAGGGAAAATAGTTCACTGGTCCCTGGTGCAATGGAAAAAATTCCTGCCGGTCCGCAATACTAAAAAGTTTGAGAAGCACTGTTCTAGATGACATTAAATTTAATTTCAAATCAATAATTCTGAAACAAAACAAAACTATTGCTTTCTACAAATTGCTGCTAAAATTACGGGAGTCGAACGAAATTTGATTTTTCAAAAATTCCTTCTACAACTTTGTTATACATATTATTAGCTATCGTTTGGCGTTTGTTTCAACCAGATAGATGTTATGGTTGGCGAGAAATTGACAAAATATTGATTTTTTCTCATGTTTTTTTTTATTTTCCAGGAAATCCAGTAAACCTTTTCAGTATTTTTTTGGCCGTTGCACATCATTGGGACCTCCTTAGCATGTTTGCAAAAGACCCAAACCCTCTATCTGGTATGGTTCAGGAGGAGTTGCATGTGCAAACTCGAACATTGTACAGACATTTCAAGTGTATAAACGCAATTCCCAAGGGAAATAGCGTTAAAAATCCAGAATGCGATTTAAAATACAGCTATGAAGGAGCGGATTAAGAATATGGGCAAGGATATCAGCCAGCGGTTGACGTCATACGGCTGATGAAGGCTGTTGGAGCCGTTCAAACAAACTAGCAACAGACCACACATCAAAATGTAACGCTCCAGAAAATAAGCCGATCCGGAAACATCACTTCAGTTCGCGTGATAGATGACAAACTTGAACAATACACTCTCTGAACATTGGTTAAACAAAAGAGTTTTCTAGTATGACAAGCATTGCGAAATTTCGGGAGATCAAAATCGTTGGGCTGTTCATTTGTGACTGTCAGCTTGAGAAAGAACAGTACACTTCTTACTTCATAGTGGAATGTTTTTGTCAAAGAATCTAATACCAAGGGGTTAGATTGGTATATTTCATCCCGTGATTTGTAGGTATTACTTCACACGGATGGTTAAGTAGTAAAATTTCGTTCCAGGCTGTTGAAAGGTAAAATCATATAACAATATTGAATGCTGTGCTTATTACAAGGGATGAAATTTATAGGTTATTACTGAATGTTGAATGCTGTGCTCAGAACAGAAGGGTTTATTGTATACGTTAATGGGGGTGTTGGAATAAAACTCTTCACATCATGGGATCTGTGGCTTCCCTTATTCATTGTGGTAAAAACAAGCTTGTAAACTTCTACCAGCTGTTGGGAGGTCTAGGTCATTCTACTTGAGTTGAGTGACACATTTTAATCTGGTGGACCTTGGCTATTGTATTCTATGACACACTTAAATCTGGTGGACCCTGGCTACAGTATACTATGACACACTTTAATACGATGGACCCTGGCTATAGTTTTCTATGACACACTTTAACCTGTTGGATCCTGACTATAGTATTCTATGACACACTTTAATCTGGTGGACTCTAGCTATAGTATTCTATGACACACTTTAACCGGAATGACTCTAGCTATAGTATTCTATGACACACTTTAACCGGAAGGACTCTAGCTATAGTATTCTATGACACACTTTAACCGGAAGGACTCTAGCTATAGTATTCTATGACACACTTTAACCGGAAGGACTCTAGCTATAGTAGTTTTTACAAAATATACCAGAATGGGGTATAGCCATCTAAGTGGTAGCGCACTGGACTATCGATCCGAGGCAGATCCCGAGTCGCGGGTTCGAGCCCGGGTACTGGCAAGGCCCCTGGGGCATTGTGCTAGCCACACATTCCCCTGCTCGTTAGTGGTGGCTAAAAAACTTGTGAACGCTACATCACTTGCCCCATAGTCCGTCATGGACTGGAAAGGGGGTCATCATCCTTGCCTTGCTGATTTACATATTGGCTAAACTGATGACTTTGCTAATCGTTGCAGTCAGTGAATTATAGTTGGCACGCCAGCCCGTATTTATCTCTGTGTCAATGTCGTAAACATAATGCAGCTTTTTAAAATTCTTTTTTGTGTTGTATATTTGAAGGTAACTATCAGTCTTATGAAGTGCATTGCAATGGTAAAATCAATAGAGTATATCAATTGAAAAAAACGTATTAACTTTCCTTCTAAATTGATAACTTTTCAGTAGTTCTTATAAGTTATGTGCAATATATATCATCTCAATCGTTTATTCTGTCCTTCCCATCCCCTTCCGGTGGCCGTCCGCTCTAAAAATAAACTTTATTTAAAAAGAACACAAATATTGCGTCATTGGGTTTCAAAAACTAAGTATACCCCATTTATAGTTCTACTTCATATGAAAATGATGATAATAAAAGAAATGTGGCTATAATGATGTAAGACGGCTTATCCCGGAATGTTTGATTGAAACACAGATCCCCTTCTATATCAAATTATAAAATATAAGATGTCGCAATGTCCAAGGGAGAGTCAAATAGCCTCAAACTCAAACAGCCTTTAAAACTCCATACTCAATGGAGTGTTATTATTATTGATTTATGTACCGCTTCCTTTATTTTACACGCGCTGCGTAGCTGCCTTGTCCAAATGAGGTAGTTAGCATCCGCACTTGATTTCTTGAAAGGTAAAATCTAACTGATAATAGCGTTCAGTATTTTTAAAGCTTTTCCCTTGTTGCTCTTCCCACTTCCTTGGATACTCCAGGAAAAGCATCTACTCACTTTTATTTATCAAGCATAAAAGGTTCTTCAGATAAGATCTCTCCCTCTGCACAGAAAACTATACAGAATTGAAGAGCCAAGGCACAATTTTGTACTGCAAAAAATACGATCTTAGAGAGCAAGCACACATTCTTAAAGAGTAAGCACAAAAGCGCCAACAGGCAATATTCAATCGTGCTCAGGAAGCAGACTGTCATATACAGCTAACACACAATCATATAGATATAAACACAGTTGCACGCAGCAAATGTGCAATGTAACGCAAAAAAGGGGCCGTCCATAAAGTACGTCACGCTGTTTTTGACCATTTTTACCCCCCCCCCTCTCCTCTGTCACAAACTGTCACAAATCTCGGACTAAAGTACGTCACACGTTCGAACAAAAATTTTGTTTTTATTAACAAAATAATTAAAATTTAATATAAAACACTGCGACGTCACACATGGCTGGACCCTCACAATAGAGGCACACCTACTCACAGGAAACACACCCATACCTCCGGCAAACACACATATCATATACATCTAACCAACAATGGGCAATGAGAGGCATACAGTCATAAGCAGCATTACACCAATTCATAGACAGAAGAAAAATTAAAATTTAAAAAACTTTAAAAAAAACAATTTTTTATTATAAATCCTTTATATAGGAGACATAACTAAAAGAATGTTCATTATAGGCCCTAATACTCAGCGCAAGACAATCCAAAAATACAAAATTTGTATTATGTCTCGTAAAAAATGTTTAATGTAATGCACACTGATCGGGAATATATTTTTTAATAGTATTGTTAATATATTACTCACCGAATCGCTCAAAAGGAAAGTTTTTAAAAGGTCGTTCAATTTAATACGCACCCGCGACACTATCTCAAAAATTAACATGATACATAGAAATAAATAGAATAATCTAAAAATTCAATAATATAATTACAGTACATGCGATCGGTCTGAAATTTTAATACATCATTTTTATCATTGGCACGAAATAGCCTGCAAAATTTCAGCTTGCTGGCTTACGAGGAAGTGGGTAACAATCGATCCAAAGTTTGTTCGGCAAACAAACAAGTGCTCAAACAGACACCACGAGTTAATATAAAGGATTTTTTAAAAGCCTAAACATACTCTTATTTAGTAAAACACTGTCTACAAACCGGAAACATTATAACTCATACTCATGACAAACTGATACACAATAAATGTAATATTTTAAACACTAGACACACACTGCATATTAGCAAAAAAACGCAATGAGGACACAGTAAATATATTAGAATAGGATTGACTCGGGACCAAGTCTTGTGTTTTTCAACGTTTGCTACCATCCATGCTCTGATGTGTTTAATAAGACACACACTTGGGGACAATTTGCAAATATACATGAAATCATGAGACCTCACTTAACTCACAACCTTGACACGAAAATGCCCACAACTCCCTTACATAAACTGAGTGGAGGAATGGAATTATTGACATAAGAGCGTGTCTACATCAGCACTTTGGGCGATCGTTAGCACAGAACAGTGGCGCAGCCAAGGTGGACCGCTTCAGCACCGTGATCATGGATGCCCCCCTTGTCATCTCAGACAAAATCAATCACTTATTTAGAAAGGAAACCCCGTTCACAGCTTATCATTATTATCTACTGCTGTCTACGCGTTGGAGTTGCACTTTCAAGAACAAGCTGCTCGTAGATTATAGAGTGGGTAAGAAATGAAACTATTACGTCGTTCACAATTCTGTAAGTTGAACCTTCTAGAACATGTAAGTTGAACTTTCCAGAGATTCGGTCTCTGGTCATTTAAAATATATGTTTTTTAATAATTTATTTAAAATTTAACTGGTTATATATTTAGAGCAGTGGTTCCCAAAGTGGTCCGTATGGACCCCCAGGGGTCCCCGGTACCATTCAGTGGGTCCGTGGGAAAATTAAAATTGATTTGGTGGTACCTAGACAACGTCAGGGTTTAATATAAAATAATAAAACTGTGATCAATTTTTATTATAATGGAAATTCAAATAAATAACAATAAATTAAATAGCATATTTTCAACTAATTAAATACTATCTTAGGTGCTATCAGTTGTTTTACCTAGAAAAATTAGAAGAACTGAGGAAATTTCCACAGCTATAACATAACAAAATACTTGGTTTGTTGAACAAACTAGCTTGATGCTTAAGAAATGCGGAATTCCAATAAGTAGTTCAGAAAAATGCAAGATTTTAATTTGAATCTACGATGGTTGCAAGGTTGAGTATTTACGATGTGTCAAGAAATTATATTTATCTAAATTGTATCCTATCATTAAATATTATTTTCAATAGTGCTTTACTATAGCATTCCATTGAAAACGTTAATAGTTATTAACAGTAGTTTGTTACAACACATAAGAGAATGAGCAGCCCTAGAGCCAGATTTAGACTTGATGGGGACATAGGCTATTTGAGATATGTGGGCCTTAGGCTATTTGAGATATGGGGGCCCTTTTGAAGTCCAGATATTCCAAAAAAAAAAAAAAAATAAAAAAAAAAACAAAAAAAAAATCAAAAACAAAAAAAAAAACAAAAAAAAAACAAACAAAAACACATAAAAAAAAAAAAAAAAAAAAGCAAAAAAAAAAAAAAAAATCACAAAAAAGAAACACAAAATATAACAAAGAAAAGCAAAAATACAAAAATCAAGACAAAAAAAAAGAAAAAATAACAACAAAACAAAAAAAAAAAAAAAGACAAAAAAAAAAATACATAAAAAAATTCAAAATCAAAAAAATGTCAACAAAAAACAAAAAAAAAAAAAAAAAGAAAGAAAACAAAAAAAAAAAAAACAAAAAACAAAAAAAAAAAAAAAAAAAAAAAACAAAAAAACAAAAAAAACCCGCCCACCCACCCCCCCACCAAACCCACCCACCTCCCCCCCCCACCCCCCCCACTCCCCCCCCCCCAACCCCCCCACCTCCCCAACCCCCTCCCCCCACCCTCACCTCGACCACACCCCCCCCCACACACACCCCACACCCCACCCCACACCCCCCCAACCCCCCCCCCCCGCCCCCCCACCCCCCACACTCCCCCCCCGACCCCCCCCCCCCCCCCCCCCCTCCCCCCCCCCCCCCCCCACCCACTCCCCCCCCCCACCCCTACCCACCCCCCCCCCACCCCCCCCCCCCCCCCAACACCTCCACACCCACCCCCCCCCCCCCACCTCCACACCCCCACACACCCCAGCCACCCCCCCCCCCCCACCCCCCCCCCCTCACCCCCCCCCCCCCACCCCCCCCTCCCCCCCCCTCCCCACCCCCCCCCCACCCCCCCCCCCCCCCCACCTCCCCCCCCCCCACCACCCCCCCATGTACTACACTCTGCACCCCCAACCAGCCACCCACCCTCCTGCCACCGCACACTCAAATTAAACGTGCCCCCACGGTAACCCTCCCTCCCAGCCAGCCAGCCTCCCGCCATGCGTTCCACCCCCCCCCGAAAATCCACAAAGTCCGCAAGTGGCTCCCAGAATGCCCCCCCAGCTCCCCCCGGAGCCCGACTAGAATACTCTACCACCCGCATAAGCCTAATGTCCGCCCACCCTGTGGTCCAATATCTTATGTAGCTACATTGACCCCAACCATGTCAAACAATTTCCGACCCAAGACACCATCATCGCACCCTAAACTAACGCTCTTAGTCGAGAACTTATTGCCATGATTACTCGAATTGTGTCCATCTCGTAGAGCAGGTGACATACACACATCACACAGTCCAATATGCCATGAATAGGGAGCCATATTTACTTCGCATTGTTTGGAAAATGAAGAAGACCATAAATCGTTTACTTATTAACACAGAGGTACGTTGGTTATCAACAAGTACATATTTTAAATATATTGTATGCTCTCATTGACTCAGTGTTGGAATTCCTGGCAAACAAAGACAATGATTTGCGAAAAAATTAATTTAGAAAATTACATATCTTTTATGAATGATTTATTTACCAACTTTAACTAAACTAATTTGAAACTACAAGGTAACCAATTAAATTTAAACAAACTTTAAACTTAATTTCTGCGTTTGTTGCAAAGCTTTTTCTGTACAAACAAAACTTAGGAACATGAGTATGTTCTCAGTTTCCAAAGCTTTTTAAAATTGCAAAATAGAGATAAAGATTTGCTGCATGGCTTACTGTGAAAACTTAACGGCTTTTCATACACGGCCGGCTTTAGGCATAGGCAAGCTAGAAGCCACCTAGGGCCTCTGATTAATTTTATCATTAGTGGGGCCTCGCAAAAGAGTCTTTCCATATTTATTTTTTATTTTTATATTACATTTAGGGCCATAAAATTCACTTCGCCTACGGCAGCCAATTCCCTTAGGCCGGCCCTGCTTCATGCAGACCTGAACCAAATATTTGAAGGCATTCTTCACTTGGATATTCCCTTTTGCGCGTGGACAAACTCAGATCCCAAACACAGATGAATCAATACTATTACAGGAGCGGCTTATTGAAATGAGGAACTTAAACCAATGTTTGAACTAAGATACCACAAATTATGGTTACAAAATCAGATACCAGTTTTATATCTTGCATTATGGGTTATTGTACAGAAGTTGTTGCATGCTTTCCAGTCTTCATATTTGGTAGAACAAAGATTCAGTGCCTTATGAACCTCATCATAAAAAAAACAGAAACCGACTAGAAATTGGTGCTCGTGGGGATTTGCGGTTGCTACTCAAAAACATTGAGTCGGTCATAAATACACTAATAAAATCGCATCTCGTTCATCCAAGTTATTATCTGTTTTAAATTTTATTTTAAAGAAAAGTTATAATTTCAATAAATACTTCTTCAACAAAATGTTGTTTTTTTGGATTTGTCATTTGTATACTATGCATTTATGTAGTTTTTTTCACCTGGGGGATCCGTGGGGGAAGTTTTGACTATAAAAGGGGTCCGTGGGTCAAAAAAGTTTCGGAACCACTGATTTAGAGTATAATTGCTTGTTAATGTAAAGAAATTGTTGCAACTTTACATTACATTCTTTTTCACCTTTCTGGTCCAGGATCTTTGACTTGGGTCTTAATTTACGTTAGAGCTCGCCCACACCGACAGTCATTTACAGCAACAACAAAAAATCATATAGATATAAGCAGTGAACATTAAGGGGGTTAGACTGCAACCGAGCTTAAAGATTAGTAAATGGATGACATGTAAACAGGGTATGAAGTAGCCTGACAGGACGTAACAAAACAGCGAACGTTTCGGCAAAGAGCCTTCCTCGACGAACAAAAAGGTACACAAATAAAACAATATAAAGAAAATTAAACTTAAAAACTTAGCTCGATGAGCCATTGACTCTTCGGATTTCACCGCAGCTAAGTTTTTAATTTTAATTATTTTTTTTATTCGACTCCTCTTCATACCCTTTTAACATGTTATCTATTTACTAGATATAAGCACACAGTTATACACAGTTTAAATTGCGTGCATAAAAAGATTTTGAAATATGTGTATTAAAATACACCCCTCGCTGTGTAACACGTCGATCATTGGTCGGTCAGTCTGTCAAAATAACTAAACTATTACCAAAAATTTTGAAAAATAACTTTTTTTTAAAAACTCCGCGAAACTGCGTTAAATGAGATTTTAGCACGAACCTGCTGGTCTAAAATCGTACTTTAAAAAAAATAATTAATGTATTGTTCAATGGCGCGAAAAAATATTGGTGCAGCGTACTGTTAAGGGTGAACTAATTTGTATATACTAAGTTGAAGTACGATACTTTCTATAATTTTGTTATGGTTTATAGGTAGATTCAGAGGCGTGACTAGGGTTGGTGTCGAGCGGGGCGGTAGCTCATGGTGTCACCCCCTCACGACTTAAGGGGCCGTCGATAAATGACGTCACGCGATGTTGGCCAATTTTTAACCCCCCTCCCCCCCCCTCGTCATACTTCGTAACAAAAACGTAGACCCCTTCTCCAATAAGATGTCACAAAGATTTGCACCCCCCCCCCAAAAAAAAAGCCGTATTTTCTAACTGAAACTTAGCATGTTGCAAATTATTTTTGTCATTTAAATATGTATTTAGTGTAAGTCTGCACTCTGATGTCGTAACACGTGTGAAGCCACTGAAAACCTCATTAAATAAATTGTAAACAATCAAATATTTAAGTGGAACTTTTATTTAAATTTGCGCGTTTTTGATGTGACGTCACATTAACTCCCCCTCGTCACAAATGCGTGACCCCTCCTCCTCCCTAGGCACGTGACGTCATTTATTCGACGGCCTCTAACCCATAGAACTCCTACGAGTCTTCCAGTGCCTAATAAAGGAAACACAGAATTTTACATTTTTGTGTCACCCCTTGTGATGGTGTCAACCGGTGCGGTCAGCACCACTCGCAACCCGTCTAGTGACGTCACTGCTTAGTGTTACTTACTAATTAATTTCGTCAGGATGACCCGTAAAATTGCACACAACAAAAGAGCTCAGATGAAGATTGGACGTGTCCAAAATTCAATTGTAATTTGGCTTACTGGTGTAACTTTCAAAATTAAAGTCAATCTTTATTAAAGATTTATTTAAGCCGCAAAAGGCATAACGTGGCATTTCGACTAAAAAAATAATTCAAGTAAATTCTCACTATCTTTCACTCTTTTAACCAAATTAAATAAAGGATTCACTTGCTACCTTTACTGCTGCAAGATGTTTTTATTATGAATTGTAGACAAAATACTTGAATGGATTATATCCTAAATAATATGCTATATAATGGTCGGACAAGACTTTTTTCAGCGTCTAACAATTCGTCGCTTCAGTTGCGCAGGTGCGGTTCTGATAAATTAAGTTTCTTGGAGTACATTACATGGTGTCCTCGATACGACGTTCATCCGTTCTGTAAAGTACTGTTCGTACAATGATATAACAAAATGTAACAGTCAATGACATAAAAAAAAGTATTTTAAAAAAGAGAAAAAAATCCTTACCACATGAAGTTCATGAAGAAAAATAAAGTTTTAAAAAATAAATAAAACAAGAGACGGTGAGAGAGAGAGAGAGAGAGAGAGAGAGAGAGAGGCAGAGAGAGAGAGAGAGAAAGAGAGAGAGAAAGAGTCGGTGTAAACAACCAAAATGGCGTATGTACTGAGACTGAGCGTCATCCTATCCCTACAACCACAACAAAGCGTATTCTTTCCGCCGCGCGCCCCAAACATAAAAGCAATTAATGATATAAACGGTATTTCAAATAGAGAAAACAATTCTGTACCCCATGAAAAAGAAATTTAAAAAAAAACATTTAAAAAGATGGAATAACGCGTAATATTACTTTTTTATATATATATTTTTTATGGGGGCGCGTTCATAACCACGAAACAGCGTAATTTGGGATGAGACCTTCGTAGCCCGAGGACTACCTGTATATAAACATGCATATTATCTATGCTTGCATGCCTTAAATAAATATAAATAAAACAAAAATATTGACTCAAAGACATCAATATACATAATTTGCAATCTCTGTCACGTCTGTCATGTCTGTCCGTGACGCTATGCGAGGTAACTTCCGATAAAAATATATATATGGGTAAAAATGTTGCTTTCGAGATTAACAAAATGTGTTTCTTGCCATAAAATATTGTGACGTGACGTCATTATTTGAGCTTTTTATTAATGTGTGAAGGGAACGAAGTAAAAGAGCCATGTTTTATTTGATGTGATTAATATTATTATTTTTATTTTGTATTAAATGTCCGTTTTTGTGCCTGTGACCATGTCAATATTACGTACGTAATTATAAATTTAATTTTCTATATTAATATATAACATTGCTTTTTCGGTTTATGAAATTTACAATTGGTTGTCGTTTGGTTGTCAAGTTTTGATGCATTTTGAAATACAAAGCCATTATTTATTACTGCAAATAAAATTTGCCAACATATGCTGCAGTTTAGCGTGTTTTTTTTTATTTTTATACACTTTGAGATTGCATATTTGTATGTTAAAAAAAATAACATATTTAAAAATCGGACCCCTCCCCACTATAGTCTTTTTTTTAATTGTTATTTACATGTAATATTTTAATGCATCTTAGACTAATTTTGGATTAAAAAAATTTCAATATAGAACTGGAAGGGGTGCTGACTTGACAATAATGAAAAACGTTTATTAGAATTCCTAAAACGTGTATATTAAATTTTATATACGATTACCTGTTGATACTTTAATATTTTCTTTTATCCAGTGATTAACTTTACTTCAAAGGTTTCATGCAAAATAAATAATTAGTTGTTATTCATATTTGTAAATAGTTTACAATTTTTATTTACATCTTTTTGATAATGTAAAGGTAATAACGTATGGACCAATGGGCGCATAAACTGACAAGTCATAATACATCTTGTAAAGGTGCTGGCTTGACAATAATAAAAACGTTTATGTGAATTACTAACACGTTTATATTAAATTGTAAATATTAACAGTTGATAATTTAATCTTTTCTGTTATCCTGTGACAAACTTTGCTTACTACGTTTAATGCAAAATGAATAGTTCTTTGTTATTAACATGTGTAAAAATTACATTTTATTTTTTACATGTTTTGGTAATGTTGTGGTAATAATGTATGGACAAATGGGCGAATAAACTGACAAGTCATAATCATCAATGAAGCTTAAACTGCTTCAAATCCCAGATGTGCTTGATGTGGATAATATTACAGTCACATAATTTATTTTTAACGCACTGTGCTGTATTATTGGTGCGCTCATAATTGGTGCGCACTATTCAATGCCGCAAGTTAACGTCCGGCTGACTACTCAGCAATATTTGTTAATACTTCAAACTTCAAACTTCTTTGCTGTAGTATCACCTTATGCTGTGTGTAATTCACTATGCATTTACTATTATCCTGATTATATCATTATTATTCATGCAAACTTAAATAACGCGAAGCCTAAGCTTGGAGGTTTTCTCATAACACATATATTCGTATATATAATCAAAATATATACTCTGCTATGTCCGTTCGTAACACTAGATTTTAGAAAGCGCACCGCTAAAAACATAGCCTTGTATAAAAAAAAATAATTTAAAAAATTTTATTTAAGGAAAAATCGTACCCCCATCTCCCTCACAGTGGTGGAGGGAGTAGTGAGGTGGGATTCGTTCATGGTGTCGGTATGTCAAAGCCCAGTTGCCTTTATGTCATTTAAAACAAAAGACACCACCTCTCATATGTCCAGCCTTTTTAAAGCTCTCTATGGTGCGGCTGTTTTTTTTCCTAAGTTCTTTTATTGTAATTTGTTGGGACTGTTTTATTATTGCATGTTAACGACATTTTTTAATTAAACGTTTTGGCGTTTAACGTATTTCATTTTATCTCGTAATCGCACACAGTAAAATTTTAGATTCTGGAGTCACCGCCCTGATGGTGTCACCCGGGGCGGCCCCCGCCCCCCCCCTAGTGACGCCATTGGGTAGGTTTTTTTTTAAAGTGCATTACATCTCCGATGATTAAATGTTCTTCATATTAATCTACGATACCCCAGCCAATCCACCCTACAAATATAAAAAAAAACTATGACAGTGCATTCAGTGGAGTGTATACAGGGTGAAAAAAAAACAGGAACTTTTTAACGATCCAATAAAACTAAGAGTTATGCGGGCCAAAAAAAATTTCATTCATAGTAATAGAAACCTGAAAAAAATGTCATTTAAGAAACGTTAATGGAATTTATCATTTTGACATTACGTCCTTTAGATGCCACCCTCCTGTACGAATGCATTCTTGAAATCTAAGATTGAGATTCCTCGTTGACCGCTGCAACATCTCAACAGGGGTACCCTGGATGTCTTCCTAAATTCTCTGTTTGAACTCATTCGGAGGTCTTTGTCGAGTCGTATATACTTTACTCTTAAGATATCTCCACACAAAGAATCATAATTGGACAAATCTGTCGATCTAGGGGGCAAGGGAACGCTACCAAATCTTGAGATCATATGGCCACCGAACAATTCTCGCAATAAGAATTACTAAATAAACTGTGGACATCAGATGAGGCTCATTTTCATGGCTCAGGTTACGTTAATAATAAGCAAAACTACCGTGTGAAGATAACCACCATGCACTTAAAAAGAACTGTAAAGCTGTCCGTAAATTCCAAATCTCAATATAATTAAGAGCCTCGTTGCAACGCTCTACGCCTGCCCCTCTCTCTACACCTGTGGATGCATTATGTATCTAAGCGTTAACTCTAATATTCCCATTGGCCCGCTATTGAGTTTTTCTGTTCATCCACGGCTAACACAATACGTCTTCAAATCACTACTGGAAAACTCCATGGGATGGCGAGGGGGAAAAAGGCGGGGGGGGGGCACTCTATCTTACCCCCCCCCCACCCGACCGGGTCCTCCAATCAATACTTTTAAATACTGCATACAGAACACGTCGAGTTCTCAGGGAATGACGGCTGAACGCCACCAAACCTACAAGGGGATGGTGGTGTGCCTACGGTCCGGGCATCACACAAGTCAACAACGTCGCCCGGGCTGCTGCTGGTGCTGCTGGTGGTGGTTGTGGTGGTGGTGGAGGAAGTCGCGGTGGAAGGGTGGAGGGAAGGGGTAACAAAAGAGATGCGTGTTGTTAACTTGTATCGACGCGGGGGACGCGGAAAAGGAAGAGAATGAAGGTCGTGTGTCACCAAATCAAACCAAAAAAATAATAAAAAATACGCAGTCAGAGATGTTTAGATGGGTCTGCCAGGGATGGAGACATTCTGCATTAACGGTTGGGACAAAAACATGGAACACTTGTTAAATATGTAGCAACCAATCTACTAAATTTATTTATTTTTTATTAGATTTAATATCTATTATATCTCCTGACAGAGAAAATGTTGTTGAATAAGTGGGCATGGTTGGCCAAATATAGTTAAACTTGGTTGTCTGCAGCGCCGTAGCGCCTGCGGCGCCAACTTTTTATTAGGGCGCCTACGGCGCCCATCTTTTTCAAAAGCCCAAGTAACTTATCTTTGTATGATAAATACGAAATATTCCTTAAATGTACACAAAGTATTTTATAATTAACAATCCTCAAATCCTCTTTTTACAACGTTCCCTTTTCCAAAATTAAAATATGAGCTAAAACAATGACGTCATATAAAATCTTTTTACGGGGAGAAATTTTAGAAAGAGGCGCACCAAATTACTGCACCAAAAAATAACTCTTTTCGAACGTCCGAATGAAATTGTTAAATTATTAATAATAGTGTGGAGAGTGTTAATTGTTAATGTGGAAACCAAAATGATTATGATTTTTAAGTCTATATATTCAAAAAAAGCAGAGTGATGTCCCTCAGCGTTACGGCAGGATAATTGAGGGTAAATATATATTTGACTAGTTTGTGCTGCGGCGCCCACTTTTTTAAAGCGCCTACGGCGCCCACCTTTTTCAAAAAGCCAACTAACTTGTCCTTGTATGGTAAATACGTAATATTAAACTTCCTGACATGTACACAAATTAATTTATAATAGGGGTTGTAGGGCGCCTACGGCACCCACTTTTTTTGTTGTCAAAGGCCCAAGTAACTTATCCTTCCTTTGTATGATAAATACGAGATACTCCTGAAATGTACACAAAGTATTTATATAATACTAGACGCCCCGCGGCGTAGCATACGCCGCAGACTTGCTCATGGAGAGTGCAAAGAAAGTGGAGAAAGAACGGACGCAAACTACAGCACGAAGAAATCAAAACAATGCGAGCGAACGTCGGTTGGGACTGCCAACTCATTGTTGGTTTCGAGACATTTTCAGGCGAAATTCGGTACACCCCTAACTTCTATGAAGTCAGCTATAAAATGATAATCGGTTTAAAATCGGGGTTACATAATCGATAATCGGTTTTCCCCCAAAATATAAAAAAAAACACACGCAATTAACAACCCTAAATATGACTAATCCTCGCTAGGGTCGGCCAATCACAGTTTATGTTTAAGGGATGGTAGTATTAAATGGGAGGCGGGTAACAACAACCTCAGTGTGCATGTCTTCACGTTTACTCGCTATTTTTTATTTACTTAGTGCTGCTTTTTGTGTCTGTACTCTCACCTCCCCAACCGTTCTTTGCACTGTCTATGATGAGCAAGTCTGCGGCGTATGCTACGCCGCGGGTCTCTGCAGAGTTCCTTCTTTTCATTCACTCCCAGTTGCTTGTCCAAACCCCACCCCCTTTTGGCAACTGTCTTTCAGGAAGTCTTCACCCGTCAGCTATGTTGGAGCAATAAAGGGTAAAGCAGGCATTTCAACGCATCTAAAAATCTACACTAACAAGTTTTCGACTCGGATTGTTTCAATCACCAGGACCTTCACCAAATACTAGGCGCCGTGCAACCATCTACAATACGACTATCACTATCCTGTGAAGGAACAATGCTGTGAAACGCATAGGACTCATTTAGTCGCTCTCATACATCGGTCGACCCATGTCACGGAGCTCTTTACGATCCATGCGCTGTTGCACCTAATCCCATATGCAGCTTGGTGCATCGCATGGTACGCCACGAATGGTAATGGGCTACGAAGTGAATTATATCAACAGATAGATATATTTTTCTACAGTGCTAAAACTATCACCACACGACTCTTTTATATCGACTATTCAATAATCTCATCGAAAGACCATACCCCACGAAAAACAATATACATAGCAATAATTCCAACCCCATATGTGATCGATTTAGTCCAGTCAGCTACGTTGTTTACAACACAAATGCTCGTGCAGATGTAGTCGTGGACGTCTCGCAAGATACACTCATCGCACACACACACGCGCGCCATTTTGTACTATTACTACTCCATCTAGATCATGACTGATATAGGAGGATTCACTGCTGCTCATCACACTCAGCTACCCTCACATACACCTGATACTCATAATTGTCCTCTCTATACAGTGATCTCTCCAAAATAAGGAACATTGATGTCCGAATATAGTAAAAATACTAATGACATTAGATGACAAAATCTAATATGTAAAATATTCGCTATTTAGCGACCAAATATATATTTAGTTATGGGGCAATATTATTACAATTAAATAATGGAGATGTTTGCCAACTTTTTAACATTGTGGACAATATTGACCAACTATAATTCCATAGTTGCTACTGTCCCCTTCTAGCGTTAAATAGTGGGCATTGATGACTAACTATTGTCATACGGATTACAGAAAGAAGCCCACCACACCATAAAAATCTACCACACACACTTTCTGCCTTACATAACCACCCCCCGCACAAGATCTTTACACACAATAAACACTCTAAGCACACTACAGCACACACATCTACCATACCGCATGTCCCTATTACAAAACACAAACCCAGACAAGGTAAACCCCTCAACACACATACCAATAATACAATCCAACTCCAGACAAACTACACACACACCATATATATAGAGCCACACAGCCACACTGCACACCCCACATCACATATACAAACAGCATCAAACACAACCATACTAAATAAATCCCCAAACCAAAATTCTTAAAATCCTTACAAGAAAATTATTTGATAGGTTCATTAAGACCACCTTTGAACCCAATGAATATTTGGTCGATTTCCTTTTTTCTTACTGTCGTTGTCTCCAGCGATTTTAGAAACACTTACTCTCAGTTGCTATTTGAAACCTGCCTCAACTGATTCTGTGCAGTATCTCAAACGACGTTTAAGTTCGGTCTCATATTTGTCTCAAACATGCCTCAAACGTTCCTGCCTACCCCAACTGGGTCTCGATCGAGTTCAATTGTGTCTCAATCTTGTCTCATTTCCGTCCTGACAGTTCAGTAAAAAGTGTTCTGAAGATATCATCACAGCAAGTACTTACTGTCCATCGTTGGGTTGGGAGAACTAAGCCTAGTTTCCACCCGGAATCTACCACACGCACTCACATCCATGCACTCATACACCCATGACATACATACACGTACACACGAACTACATGCGACATGGTATTCAAGAGTTGACTCTTGGATCACCCGGTACACAAGCCAAATGGAGTGACCCCCCAATCCCCCCCCCCACATCCAAGCGATAGTTTGATAAGAGGGAATATTTTGATAGCGTCCTGGGCTATGTATGGCTTTTCTCACATTTTGATCTCATTTCAGTTCAATGACTTGGTTATCTCGTATAGTGGTGGCCTGCACAGTATAATTTGTGTTCCCGTAAAACTCTTTGGTTGGGACATATCCATTTATTTATTTTTTTAACGTCCCCTTTAAGTTTGTATATCCCACCCCATCCCTTAGATGTAAAACGTATAACTGCACTTATTAGATTTATTTTCGTACCGGCTTTTTCATATACAAACCTGATTTTTTTTTAATATAACATTTTTTCATGCTTCTAGTTTTATCAAAGAAGACGTAAGTCTCTAGTGAATACCAGTACAAGGTCGATAACAACCCCCCACCCCCACCCCACACAATCAGATATTCCATTTTAAGGATCCCAAGATTTGGAAGCTAACACTACTGACAGATGAGACCAATGAAAAATAAATGAACCTCATTTTCTCATATTAAATCCTAACTGTTCTCTATGCAATGTACCAACACTATGTTGTGACAGTTTATCTTTATATCCACCTACCCTCTCTGGTGAGTACTGTCCCTTTGGTGTGACAACTTATCGTTATTCCTCTACCCTCCCTGGTGAGGACTATCACTTTGGTGTGACAGTTTATCTTTATATCCGTCTACCCTCTGGTGAGTACTATCCCTTTGGTGTGACAGCTTATCGTTATTCCTCCACCCTCCCTGGTGAGGACTATCACTTTGGTGTGACAGTTTATCTTTATATCCATCCACCCTCTGGTGAGTACTGTCACTTTTGGTGTGACAGTTCATTCCTCTACGCACACAGGTGAGTCCGATCACTTTGTGACAGTCGTTTACCCTCCCTGCTGAATACCACCCTCTCATTCCTTAACACATATGATGTCAACGTTCTCATCTATTTGATGAGACCACCTCGCCGTTCGAGCCCGACACCACCCCACCTCGACCCACAGTTACAGTTTTCTGTGCTTCCCGTTTCTTTACCATTCTCAAATTAAGTTTAATAACCCTCGAACTGTATCCGTCAGTCATGAATGTACAGGCTCGTCAGTAGCTTCGTGTGTTTATCTCTACACACCACCAGGGTTGCCAGATTGTAATTTGGGTAAAAGGCCAAACTTAATGCCAAAAAAGGCCAAAAAAGGCCAAACTTATTTTATATGAAAAATGTCAACAAAAATGACGTCACGCACCTAGGGGGCGGGAGGGGGTCACAGATTTATGGCGAGGGGAGGGTGCTTTTAAGAACTGTGACGTCATATTGGAAAGGGTCTAGCTCTTGATTACATGTGACGAGTGGTGGGGGGGGGGTACATTGAAAATCTGCCAAAATCGCGTGACGTCATTTATGGACGGCTCATAATGGCTGAAAATTATTTAACTATTTAAAATGAAGGTAGAACAAGGAGAAAAAGGATAATAAATGTGTAAATTCCAATGTTCGTATGTATGGTTGTACTCACAAAATAAATAGACTATGATACTAACATAAAAATTTGAAAGAAAAGCTTCAGGTCATCCTTTTCCTCTAGACTGCTATTTGCAGTATTATTATAAACTTAATCAGATGTCAAGTCATCAAGCAATCTTGGTGAAATAAGAAAGTCCTTACTGCATTTATTTGAAAACAAAAGCTCAGCCTGGACTCTAACAATAGCGTCTAAAAGTGTGAGCTGCATTCTATATCTGGCTTTTTCTTAATAGCCTTTTCGTTAAAATTTTTAATGTCTAAAATACACGTAAGCTTTTCAAAAATAGAAAATTATTAATAAGGTTATTGACTAATTGGCAAATTTTTAATCTTATTTTGTCGTGATAAACATTATTTTTATATATATTATATATATATTTTTTAAATTTTTTTAAAGAAAAAGGCCAAAAAAAGGCCAAAAGGCCCCAAAAAATTTTTGAGGCCAAACCCTCTTAAAAAAGGCCAAATTTTGAGAATTTGGCCTTAAAAAGGCCAATATGGCAACCCTGCACACCACGTCCAGATACACACACGGTCTAGTTGTGAAAGGAATGTAAAATTTCCGAGTTTTCTACTGGGATTGGGAGTTGATTTAAACTTCACACGAACGCAGCATTATAATCAAGCTTTTCTCTGTTAACTAGAAATAATGCCAGCTCAATGTTTTGTAAGGAGTCGGTCGAATAACCAGGGTTAGCGCGTAAGGGATG
This sequence comes from Ampullaceana balthica, assembly GCA_944989445.1. Classification (NCBI taxonomy): domain Eukaryota; kingdom Metazoa; phylum Mollusca; class Gastropoda; family Lymnaeidae; genus Ampullaceana; species Ampullaceana balthica. Next base: position 177,306 of record CALYLW010000316.1, on the reverse strand, counting down.
GGTTTAACTTGCGCCTAATTAACCCACATTAAACAAAAATGGAAAAAATAAATCTTCAACCGGACTAAAATTCCACCCCTTCAAAATAAGGGAAGAAATCTGCCCCTGACTGATTGATGGCAACTCACAAACAATGTCACCTAAGAACGCGATACATTTTGTAATGATAGTTATATTGAGATTTTGTTGATATTTCAACACCGATGTAAATATTAAAATACAAGAGTGAGGCGTATTTTTATTCGAATTCATCTGTTGCATTATGTCTTTACATCTAAAGAATAACGTCAATGAAAATAAATATTGCTAGTTGTTGTGTGTTTTTTTTAAAGTCTCGAATTAAACTTCTAACAAACGAAGTAGTCTAATCTTAAAATTTATCTAAACCTTATAATTTGTTGTATTTTTGTAAAGGGAAAATTCGTATCATTAAATACAGAGAGGAATGCAAAACATGTCCAAAAATAGAATGAGAGGAAATTTAAGGAAAGAGAGAGAGAGCGCGTAAAAATAAGGGAGTCAAAAAGAGGCCATCTACGTCATTGCCACCCACGACTGTCCACGTTGAGAGTTCAAGCCATACTCTCCATTCCAACCAATCAGCAAATAAACTCGGATCAATAGCCAGGTTTTTTCAAGGAAGCATTTCAGCATCAAATTTCACATTGCGAAGCTAAAATATCCTGTATCAAAATTTGAGAAGGCGTATCTAAGACACGGGAGACATTAGAATAACATGACAGTGATAGTGTAAATACATCAAACTAAAAACACGAACGCCAGATCACGTTGTGTCCCTGCGAGTCAGAGAGATCGCCCACACGGGCAGCGGTTCGTTTGCGAAACCAAAAGTAGCTTACCTATAGTTCCCAGTGGGAACGGGTTGAGTGTGGCTCCGCCGCAGTAGCCATGTCCACCCAGCAGTGAGACGATGACCAGCACAAGTAGGCGAGACGTCCTGTCCATGATAATGCCCGACATCCACAGGCCGAATGCCTCATAGAATCCTGGCCGGGAGGAGGTCTGTTTGTTGTTGTTGTTGTTTTCTATCACAGTAGCGTCCCCGGCATAGTTATCCCCCCTTTTCACTTGTGTCGGTCCAGCTTCCCAAACCGAGTCCAAAATGGCAGGTAGCTACTGAATATTCATGGCACCGCCGTGACGTCTGGTGACGTTTTTTTCCTTCTCTCTCTCCCTCGCAGAGCCGGCGTTCCCTGAATCTTATTATGAAAATGCCATCCATGTAATCAGCGCTGGTTATCGCGTGGTGGGGCGGGGGGGAGATGACGACGATGGAACTGTAAGAAAATAAAGTCGATACCCAGCGCGCGTGCGATTGGCGCGCGCCTGTGAGGGGAAATGGCCGGACTGATCGTTTTGCGTGGGTTCTTGCTTCCTAGCTTTTGAGTGTGTGTGTGTAATTTGTTTTTTTTTCCTCCTTCTTCTTTATTTGACAAAAGCAAAACCAGTATCTTAGGTCGTACGTCACATTCGTCGCCTGTATTTACACAAATCAATGTAGGGCAGAGTTGAGAAAGGGTTCACGAGAGGGGGGAGAATGGTGGAGACTGGTATTCGGGTACACACTTAGATTGTCACCGTAGCATTACTTCATGGGTTCAGGCAAGACCAATGCGACATCGGGATTACCCGCTCTGCGGGGTATTTTTGGTCTAACAAGTTGTTAGCGACGGCGACAGAAGCTGTTTCGGGGTGTTAGAATAACAACACATCGGGCAGTTGTAGCATTCGAGATGCCAACAGGCGGGTGTGTAAGGTGGGGGGGTGGATTGAGGCGCGTGGGAGTTAAGCTTTTATGACAGGGAAATGTGAGACTCAGAACAGAGGGCTGGAGGAAAATACGATATGATGGAGATAAGAGCGAAAGTGAAAATATATGGAAAATGTCCTTGTAAATAATTAAAGGTTATACCATTACAATTCTTTCAGTGGAGTGAATCTTCACAGCTTGGGAGCAGGCTCGGAAATTACGGGATTGAAATGTAATACTTGGCTAACGAGATTTTTATAAGTGCATGTAGGGGATTATCAGCTATATAGAATGAATTTTAAGTTATGCAGTTTAATAAATATTCCTGGCCCGTTTCTAAGAAATTTAAATTTTGTTTTTACCTATCCTTGATGGAGTTAATTGGATGTAAGATCATCTACAGCAGTGCTTCTCAAAACTTTTTTAAATGGTGGACCAGCCGGAATTTTTTTCCATTTCACCAGGTACCGGTGCACTATTTTCCCTGCACTGACAATTTTTTCTGTCCATTTTTTTTTAGAACTTTTGTTGACCGGCGGTGGATGGCCCACGGACCGGCACCGGTCCGCGGACCACCACTTGAGAAGCACTGATCTACAGTTAACATAATGCCTTAGCACCCACAAGTCTCAAGGATATCTCTCACAAGCATTCTCTCTTTCTTTCACTCTTTCTATTCTCTCTCACACAGCTACTCTCTGACACACAATTTCTTTCTCTCCCTTTCTCTGCCTTTGCATCTTCTTCTTGCTTTCTCCCTTTCTCACTGACTTCTCTGTCCTCATCTCTCTCACTTGTTCTATTATTTCGCTCGCTCACTTCCTCGTCTTCTTCTCCCTCTCTTCTCCATTTCTCTCTCTTCTCCATTTCTCTCTCTCTCTCTCTCTCTCTCTCTCTCTCTCTCTCTCTCTCTCTCTCTCCATTTGTTCTGTTTATCGCGAACATTTCAATCTCTCTCCATGCCATCTCCAAACACCGCAATGCCCTCTGTTTTGCTTCCTATTTCCTCGTACTTAGACCCCAAGCTGTCGTCGCCTGACAAGTGATGCTGGAGTAATGTATTCCTGTGTCTAAATCCTACCCGCATCTTAAATAGTAAAATTACATTCTTTCCTTATGAAAACTTTTATTTTTCGTTAATTCTTTTCATTTTTGAATCTTCGTAGTTTTCTTTTGACTTCGTCATGTTTGGACTGGAGGTACATGTTTTATTTGACCTGTATTAGCTACAATCTTTGAAAACCTCAAGAGAAAAGCATCCGTCTCGCGACATTTATTCTCAGATGAATTGGTTGAATGTAGTTTAGAATTTCGGGACCACACACTAAGTAATGAAATGGGGGAAACAATCCCTGTTAAACCAGTTTGAATTCCTGACAATTGAGTGAACTTGCACAACTAGTGGGTCTACCAATATCAGAGGACCACAATGTCAATGGATTGACGGTGTTATAAACGTCCATAGTAATCGACAGCATCAATTTACAGTATGCCTCAAAACTTGCGGCTATTCCAAGTCACAATGAACAGAGGAAGAGGGGTTTAAAATAACTGAACACGCACTACTTCGTTCGTGGACATCAGACCACCCACTTCTGACTTCGGACACGGACAAATGTTTACCTATCACTTAAGTAGAGGGTGGTCAGTAGGCCATGGCCCACTGACCACCATCTTCTACGGCAATGAGCATTTAACCACACACTACCTCGACCATGGACTCCGAGTATTAACGACGACTTCTAAGACTAGAACCACGGACTAATTTGCTATCAACTTCTACCACCTTCAGTCTTTTGTAATGAATAACTTTCCGTTTCTCACGGGGTTTTTTTCCTTACCGATTGTTTCGATTTATTAAGCCAGCTTCTAAAAAAACTAACCGATCTAATTGCCGTGTGGATTCACTGGTTGACAAAGAGGATCAATGCTGGGAAGCATTTTTCTCTCAGTTAGCAAACATGCCATTATTAGCGAAATGTTGACTGTTACTTACGTTTTTTTTATACCTCGTTAGAGATAATTCTATGAAATGATTTTATGTAATATATAGCCCACCGAAAAAGAAAAAAAAACATTTTTAAATCAAAATATTTAGATGTTGATGAATCGTAACGACGTTCACAACTAACAGTAGATGTACCACTTTTGTAGTTGTTGTTGTGCTATGTAGTTTAGTAGGGTAAGTATGGGGTTGCAAGGAATCATACGTTCGGGGACGGCTATTTTTTTTTCAGCTGTGAAATTTTCGTCACTTTTCAAATATATTATCATTTTTTAAAATAATTTATTTGGGGGAATGTGTCTGACAAAAATGTAGCCTGAAAAAGATAAGATTGTGTTTGAATTTTTTAATTCTACGGATTTTAGCGCCAGCCTGCTTGGCACGCATCATCATAAACAGGTAAGTATTAAGGATTTTTAAAACTTTATTATTTCTCGTTAACATCATTCAACGCCTTACGCCAATCCATACGTTCAATTCCTGTCATTTTGACACGCATCTCATTTAACAGACGATGCTTTGTTACTTCTGCGTCCCAAACAGTAGATGTACGTTTATATGATTAATGCTGCGTGCCAAGATAGGCTTACCTGAGACATATCTATTCAGTGATGGCATATTGATATTTGGTGTAATGTCGATTACGTACCATGCAAAATTGTCTCGCGGGTCGAAAACGGCACGCGTACCGTAGATTCGCAACCCTGGCCTACTATTTGATAAATCCCTTACACTGAGAGGTTTTAAAATACATCTCTTAGGCATCTTCGAAATATCCTCTACTCAGTGGCAGACGTCAATGTGAAAGGATCAATAGATGTCTCATGTGGGGCCGATCTGTTCCACGCAGTCTTCTCCTATAAAAAAATAAATACAGTAATTATTAAGAACAAAACCATTAATTATTTTTTCGTGTACGTGTTTTCATTGATTTTGTTTCGTTCCCGCCTCTCCATCCTGTTCGATCGCTTCAAGTTTTTGTTTGACTTACTCAAGCATTACGAGATTTGCCCTTCAAAACTACTTTTTAAAAATAATTTTCACAGAACAAAAAAAAGAATCATTGTTTATGGGAGAAGTGAACGGTAACGGAAATCGATTTTGTGGTAAAAACAAAAAAAAAGAGGAAAAATTATATTGAAATATTACATTTTCTTATTATTTTCGTCTTCATGTTTAATTGTTTTGCCGTTGTTTTAATCAGCAAATTTTTTAGAAGACATTTCTGCGATTCATGTAGAGTTCAAATTTCAAATCTGCTATTACATGTATTACCACGCAACACAAATAATGATAATCTTTCAACCAATCAGATTCAAAGCAACATGAATGTATTTTTGGTTTTAAGATATGCGTATGCATTATGAACAACACACTGCCATTAAAGCAAGACGCAGCACTTCAATAGTTATCAGAAAGATTAATATTACTTTGTAGACTTAATGGATCACATACATCGCAAGGAACAATCATTCAACAGAGTCGAGCATGTCCGCGTGACGCATTAAGACAAAAAAATATAATAAATAAAAACACATACATCGCAAGAATGTAGGCCATAAGATTGCCAGGGACTAACTAAACGACGCTAGTTCCAACGATTACTCTGTACTCTACAGTCCAATAAAAAAGTGTCAATAGTTTACCATAGACTGCATGCATATGGCAAAGAACGGTCAACATATCCTCAAAAACTTCACGGTGAAGCTCTGCCACAAGGAACATGAGTTTGAATGTGTGTTTAAATTTGCCAATGGGTCTGAACGATCATGATGATGATAAAGGTATAAGCCAATATGAAGCACCATCCAACGCAGTGGCGTCACTAGGGGGTGCGGAAGTGGGCGGGCCGCCCCGGGTGACACCATCAAGGGGGGTGACACCAAAATCTAAAATTGTACTGTGCACGATTTTATGTCAATAAAAGAGACGATAATTTATTTTCAACTAGAAAAAAATTACGAAATTCAATGAAATATGTAAACGCAAAATGAGTCAAAATTCCGCGTTATACATTTCCCGGCTTTATAACTCCTAATAATGATTGTCTTTAATGTTGAAAGTTCCCAAAGTAGACCAAATTACACTTAAATATTGGACAAGTTGAAAATTTAGAAGAATTTTTTATTTTATTTTTAAATTAATAAATGTTCTTAAAGTATGACAGACGCGACTCAAACTTTTAAAAAATTCGCTCTTTCGTTGGTGTTATTTTACGGATCACCGTCACGAAATTAATTAGTAAGTGACCCTAAGCAGCGGCGTCACTTGGGGGTGCGAGGGGTGCTCACCGCACCTGTTGACACCATCACAAGGGGTGACACCAAAATGTAAAATTCGGTATGTTCCCGTTATCTGGCACTAGAAGACTCGCAGGAGTTCTATGTGTTAAGTCGTGAGGGGGTGACACCATGAGCCTCTGGTCCAACGATTACCCTATGAGAGCACCAGAAGCTTAACTTGGTTTTCCGCGCCCTTGGCCCTTGGCTAATTCATTTTTGGCGCCCTTGAGAAAGAGGGAAAATACTAAATTATACAGAATGAATTAGTGATTATTAAAGGATTAGACCCTCGGCGCCCTTGGCAACTTCCCCGATGCCATGTCGTTGTTACGCCTCTGTAGAGCACTTTAAACAGATTAACTGCATTTGGATTACACTGCCTAAAGTACATCTGTGAGATTAACTGTGGAATAATCCATCCAAAGTCCTACTGTCAACACGTTAGCTATGGACTACACCGAGTGAAGTGGTACTTAAATGAGATTAAATGGTTATATTAAGCTATAAGTATCTTATTCATAAATCATTGTAATACTCTCGTAAGGATCATTTTTTTTAAAGCTATGCAACATTAATTCCCAAAACTACCTTTATCCTTCTAGAAGCGTACATCAACATTATCGTACGAACATAGGAAAGTTTCTGCCGTTTCCCTAACCGTTTCATCATCATTAAATAAATCCCTGTTGCTGCATTACCATCTCTCAACATCTGACTCTGCTACAACTTAGCTGGTTCTAATATTACATGGCGAATATATGTCCACGGCCAGCCGCCCCCGGTATCAGATGGAATGTTGTCTCCGTTTTCACGCGAGAAAACTTTTCACTCCAGTGGTGAAATTCAACGATCCTCATTTCATCTCTGAAATATATAAATCTAATTCCCATTCCACCCACACACGCAGGGAGGAGGGGGCGATAGGGCGGCATGCTTTTAATTGCTGCATTCCGGCTCTCTTCGGAGATTAGATGTCCCTGAAACTTTAATGACAAAACTCGTCAATCTTATTATAGGGGCCATGCACATTTCGAGAACATGGATTCTCACACCATTCTAAACCAGGTTTCTCATCTTGTATATTAACACATACGACTTATTTTGAATCTTTTAACAATAAAACCTTAATGATATTGGAAATACGATTTTGGAAATTCTTTTCGTTAAACTGCATCTACCAGCCAGTTTTAAGGAGATTAACAAATCATAATATTCCTATACTAAGTCGCTGGGAGGTTTCGCTGGAAGGACTGTTCCACCGTTAGTTGATGTTTTCCCGGATACATTGTTAGAGTGACTTTGTGGTCAACTTCACGTTTTTAGGTTTTTAAAACTCGGTTCACGCTTGGCGTCAATAACCCTGGCTACGCCTCTGATTCAAGAATATTTTTTAATGTTTCATTTCATTTAATTAAGAGATGGGAAAAGTTCAACAGCTGCCCCATCTTCCCCCACACCCCAAATTAAAAGAAATCAAATGCGCACTACCCTGGAGTCTGAAGTCAGAATGTTACATCACATAATATCGAACCTATTGTGAGACACGTGTTGTTGTGTAGACATTGTGTGAGCGTGCGAGGTGACTTAACTGAGTATGAAACTCGTGATTTGTGCTGTGAAGTGAAATCGTGCGTGAACTCATAGAGAATGGTTGGCTATAAGTTGAATGTTCAGGATTAAAAGTGTTGTTGTTACACAGACCACAAGCTGTTGATGTCTTGTTTCGTAACTAAAATTACTTCTACACCTGTCTCTGTAGGGTGTATTAGCATGATAACGTTAAGCCTTGTGATATACAAATTGTATGTTAAGAGGAATTCCAGATGCTTTTCTTAAATACAAGAACGTGTCTCCTCATTCTACAATGGTGAGGCCTAAAAAAGCTCTTCTCCAGCTCATCGACTTGATAAAATATCAGGACAAATAAATTATAGATAAGAAACAATAACGACATCAAAGACTGCTGCAGACGCCGAGATCCTTGTCATGTCGGAGGCGGGCAAACAAAATCAATGATGGCGTTATTGAATATTCGATTAGGACAGAGCTGTCCTCGTTAAATTTAGCTCTGAGCGAAATAAATATTTTATTTTTTTTTAAAACAGCCTAAGAGAATCGTACTGCTTGATAAGATGTTGCGAGATCTAATCTCCCAGATAATATCTTATGTAATATATTACAGTCGGACCTCTCTAAGTCGAACTCAAAGGGACCGGAAAAATAAAATCGACCTACGGAGTTTTCGAGTTAGGGAAAATTGAGTATTAGGCGCATTATTTGGCCATGAACTAACAATTAATTCGATATAGGGAGGTTTTCGACTTAGGGAAGATCGGCTCAGAGAGGTCCGACTGTATTTATACGAACTCATTGGTATAGTTGGTAAGACTTAGGTGATCATCAGTGCAGTGTCTCGTCTATTTTTAAAGACTTTTTATTGACTCTTAGATCAAGTTATGTTTTTCACAAAACTGGTTGTGATTTGAAACAACAACAAAATACTGGTAACAGACGATGTCCAATTGTACTTTTGGTAAACACCTAGTCAGGACAGTGCGACTACTAGAAGCAGCACCTCACAATCAGTCAGTAATGGTGATGAGAGAAACAGTGGGTAAGGTGATAAAATAATGCATGTCATTAGATCATCATCGACTTGTCAGCGAAAGTTTACTCGAATAAACAGAAATTAATCGACGACGACGCACCTCTTAACTATGAACTTCGATAACTTCACAGCCGCGAAATCGTGCACAGTTTCATCGCTTTGGTAGAAAAATAAAATGGTAATGTTTTGTTGTTATTGTTGATGTTTTTGCATAAATTGTTCTCTGAGTCTATTATTTTATAAAATTTGTGATATGTCTAATATGGGACTTGGTCTTATTCCCGTTGCAAATGCCCAATCTCTGGAAATTTTTCTGCGCGTGTAAATCATCAACATACATAACTCCCGTAATGGATGTAATGCTTCTTGGATGTAATGCTGATTTGTTCAATAGTGCGCACCAAAAATTACTGCACCAAATATAACTCTTTTCGAACGTTCCGCATAAAATTGTTCAATATGATAATAAATGAATCAAATAAAAATAAATAAAATAAATGAAAGTTCTGTATTACGTTATTTTTTAATCTGATGTGTATTTATTTTGAAAACTTCCGTCATTTTTGACGGGTGATACGCTAGTTTAGTTTAACTATTCTGCATTCTAATTCGTGAGTGTATTAGTATTATCAATTAAAAAAAGCACATTAAAACTATATAATTTGCAATTGTCACGCAAGTCAGTCAGTCTGTCCTGGCGCTACTAATTTTAGAAAGCAGGGTAAACCAAATTACTGCACCAATGCATCAAAAGGTGTGCAAATTAAAGATACGCTGTAAAACATATTATATGACGTCATTGATTTAGTTCATATAGTAATTTTGGAAAAGGCAACCCCTATTATAAAATACGTTGTGTACATTTCAGAAAGTTTAATATTTCGTATTTATCAAACAAGGACATGTTCGTTGGGCTTTTGAAAAAGTTCGGCGCCGTAGGCGCCCTAAAAAAAGTGCATTTTTTAATAAAATAAATAGATTTCAGTTGAAAACTTCCGTCATTTTTGACGGGTGTACGCTAGTATATATATAAAACTATATAATTTGCAATTGTCACGCAAGTCAGTCAGTCTGTCCTGACGCTACTAATTTTAGAAAGCAGGGAAAACCAAATTACTGCAAGAATGCACCAAAAGGTGTGCAAATTAAAGATGCGCTGTAAAAAATATTATATGTGATGACGTCATTGATTTAGCTCATATTTTCAATTTTAGAAAAGGGAACATTGTAAAAAGAGAATTAGATGGTGGTTAATTATAAAATCAAAAAAGAAACGGGGCGCCGTAGGCGCCCAGCAACCCCTATTATAAAATACTTTGTGTACATTTCAGAAAGTTTAATATTTCGTATTTATCAAACAAGGACAAGTTAGTTGGGCTTTTGAAAAAGGTCGGTGCCGTAGGTGCTCTAAAAAAGCGCATTTTTTAATAAAATAAATAGATTTCATCTGAGAACTTCCGTCATTTTTGACGGGTGTACGCTAGTATATATATATATATATATTGGAAGATACCCACAAACTATAGATGGGTTCATGAATGAAGAAATGTTAGAGAATTTGAAAATTAAAAATATGCTATGTCATTAATTATTAATATCTTAATAAGATCAATGCTTTTTTTAAAAATGTTTTGACGGTTTAAAAATAATTGAAGTGACCAACTAAAGTTAAATCGGAAAAGCTAAATCCACTGAACAAACAAATGTAAACAAAACGATGAGCACAAATAACTGTGACTCATCAAATAATGAGCGCAATTTATAATTAACAAAAATATGCCGGAAACGATTTTAAATAACGTAGATCTTTCATTTTACTTGCAGTAACTTTCCCAGATAAGTAAAGCTAACTGCACATGATTATGCTAATGATGACATTCATCTGTAGCGCCAACCGTCAATGGTAGTAACATACAAATGTAAGGCAGGTTGACAATATAACAACAATTAATATCACAGACCATCTTATTAACGCTCGCATAATATATTAATATTACGGATTACGAAAATATACTAAAAGTAAAAGAGTAAAATTCAGTAAAAGGAGATAAATCTAGATTCGTTTATTAATTTTTATTAATTCTTATTTATGTCATAACGTCAGAAATATAAATAAAGTCCAAATCAATTTGTGTAATACATATAGAAAAGTTTAATTACCACCAATTTCGAGTAGATCTTTAGTCTATAGGGAAAATAAAACAACATAACAAAAACAACTAACATTTTTTTTTAAACAACAAAACTTGGTATAGAGAATATTTTATTTGTCTCCGTAAATATAACGGAAACGTAGTTTGCAATGAACCATGCGTAACTGCTTACAAATTAAATTTTTATTATTTAATTTTATTGATATTTTTATATGTAGGTATTGTTCATACACTAGACGTGATGTCTTTTTAAAATAATGTATACGATTTTTTAAACAAATGTTTTTATGATTGGTTTTAATGTTCAAATTTAGCAAGAATTATTTTTAAAATATTCCATCCAATTTAAGACAATTTATGATAAATGCACTTAAAGCGGTTCGATTCTCTTCATTGTAGAGCCTACAAGAAAATTTTCTTAGACTAGTGTCTCCATCCTCCCAAAATAGTTCGTCATATTTTAATATTTCACTCTGTTTATCTAACTCAAAGCAAATAACAATCACTATATTAGTTTGAGACTCCAAACTTTTTAACTTCACGAATTATATTAGCATATTTTAAAACCACTTTGATTTAGAAATTAATCCAACCTCATCTAAATACTATATTTCATTTTAAATTGCACTCTTATTTGGGTCTTTAATTGTATTCCAAAATAGAAATCACGTGGTTTATACCGTATATGTATAATTGTAAAATTGATTCTCATGTAAAATTATAAATTGGTTAGGGTTTATTCAAGGGCTCCATAAAGACGAAATTACCCCGAACTCACTAGTGAAGTATATTGATCTATAATGCGCTACTCTAAAAATAATCCTTGAATATATTTTGATTTAACGACATTACGCTTAAAAATGTTTTTCAATGCCTTAAGGTACAATAATCTTAAGATAGTGCAGACAATTAAAATTAAATTCCTTTCACTATTAAAGAAATTAAATAAATTACTTTGTAGCATGAATTTAATTCAATCCACTTCTTTTTTTACTTAGAAAAATGAACTAAAATTTACCTTCCTCCAATGACTGACAATGAAACATCGATAATATCTTCTTTATGTATGTAGTTCAATTTAAATGCTCAGAGATAGGGGAGGTTATTTGGCATATTAAATAATCAAGGCATTAAAAAAATCCCTTTGAAAGTTCAAGCGATAAAAATTACATTTTCTCTTTAAAGTTTCTATTCCTACGTGTTTATTATCCAATTCAAATCATATTTGTAAAAATTGTTGACCTTCAGAATGACTTCAATGAACATGAAGTGTTTCCTTTGAAGTTTCAAAAGTGTAGCTAGAAATCTCTTAACACTCTTAGTTTCCGGGTCGAATCGGCATGGCTGACGTCAAGGCGCATTGTCTGCAGACGTTCAAGCACTACGTCGAAGTGTCGTCTGTAGGTCAGAACCTTTCAGAGGCGGATAAGAAAGAAATCAAAGACAAGGGCATGAACAAGTTGCTCAAGGAGTGCTGCGGGGACGAAGCAGCCAAGGCGGCAGAGGCGCAGGTCTTCCCTAAATACTGCGATAAGAAAACGTGAGTTGATCAGAACAACAAACAACAACAAACAACGACAAACAACAACAAACAGCGACAAACAACAACAAACAGCGACAAAAGCTCTCAGCGATTCAATAAAAATATTATTTTATACTTGTAACGAAACACTATTTAATGAGTCGTAGCTGATCTTTCCAGACAGACGGTAGTTCTTAATGTTTCAACGGTGATGAAGTTGTGTAAAAGCGCAACGCCATTACCCCCTCCCCACACACAGGCACGCCCACGCGCACACACACATTAAGAGACTTATATTACATACAGTAATCGACAAAAGTTGTTAACTACTATATAGAGTCAACTCTAACCTTAGGTTAAAAGTCAAGACAGCGTGTAACATTCCTAGAGGTTTAACTGATGGTACCCTCTGCTCATTGCATTATCCTTGTCAAGTATTCCGTTGAGATGCTAACAAATAAACAAATTGTTTACATCCTCTAAATCTATTCTTTTCATCTTCATTAAAGCCGGTGTAAATCTTGATATTTACGCAAAAAAATATATATATAAAAATAAAAAAAATTCACAAACATTTCTCAACACAGTAGACTGACTGAGCGGCAAAAATTGTCTTTTTTTTTCGAAGTGGATAGAAAAACACAAAAATGGCATTAAAAATAACTTTAAAGCAGAACTTTCTTTCCTTTAGGAAGAAGTTGTTGTTTGACGTGTTTTACGGGGATTTCCTCGCAGAACTGGCGGCATGTATGGTTCAGAACAAGAAGAAACTTCCCAAACGTCCTGAACTGACCGATGCCGAGGTCGTGGCTCTGGCTGACCAGCTGAGGGGTCAAGTAGCGGCGAAGCACGATGTCAAAACAAAGGTAGTACACTGTTGGGCAAGTCCAGCTAGAAATAACAAGCAAGGCCGTTTTTGGAATAGTGGTTTTTAACACCCATGTCGCTTAAAGTGAACAAAGAATAAAACACGTTGAAACGGACATGAAGACAGGGGAGAAAATCGATAAACTCTGTCAGATGATTAGTTAATCAAAACACTTGGATCATTTCCCGAGTGTGATTAGATGAGGCGGATGGGGTTGTTGGGTGTTTTTTTTTCGTCTTTGAAAGCATTAACTTCGATGGCAAATCAAAAAGACACATCTTAAGTGTGCTTGAATCGTTAAGTGTAATTATAATGTTTTTTCCGAGAAGTTTTTATAACAGCGAGATTGTGCCGTACGGGAAAATACTGATTTGAAAATATTAGACCGGCCTATTCTGATGCTTTATGCTGTTGAAGTACATGCGCAATGAGAGAGAGGGTGGAAGAAATAGAGGAAGAAATATAGAGGGGTGGATTTATAGATGTATTCCATGATTCTAACAAATCTGAACAAGATAAAGATATGAAGAGATGCGTAGCTCCGGCCGTCATCTTGTCCCTTATGACACTTTAAAATGTAGTCCCAAGGCTAAAATTCAGCTATTCAGCCATGTCAGCTACAAAAAAATATTTGGGACCAAGAAAACTCAGTACTTGTGGGTAAGCCTGTCAACGGGTACCCGGGACCCGGGTACCCGTTGCCCGTGAGATTACCCGGGTAGTAAAATTCCGCGCGGGTACCCGTGAAAATGTGGCTTCAATGTCTAAATTAACCAAACATTGGGTTTACGATTGTCAATGTTGTTTATCTACCCCCTCCTCCTTCCCCATTCGATTGTTTTTCGTGCGCTCATTACAGCGTGTGAGTTGCCCAAAACTGATTTTAATAATACACCAAAATGTGTAAGTTTTAAAAGTCAATAAATTAGTTACTAACAGTGTAACATGGATAAGGGCCCGTCCTTAAATGCCGTTACGCACCTTAACTAGGGGAGGAGGGGCTCACATATTTGTGACAAGGGGGAGGGATGTGTTTAAGAATAAATGTGACGTCACATAAAAACGTGAACCTTTAAATAAAAGTTCCACTGAAATATTTGATTGCTTACAATTTATTTAATGGTGTTTTACATGGATTTAAGTGAGTAGCGATTTTTAGAGTTAAAAATTAAATTAAATGACAATAAAGTTATTTGACACATGCTCATTTTGAAAAAGTGAGTACGGCTTTTATGGGGGTGGGGGTGGGGGCGCCCGCAAACTTTTTGACGTCATATTGGGGGGGGGAGCTCTAAGTTTTTGTGACAACCAGTGACCGTGGGGAGGGGGGTTCAAAATCGGCCAAAATCACTTGAAGTCATTTATGTACGGCCCCTAAGACGTCGGCCGAGTAGCTACTGTGTGAAATGAGGTGCATGGAAAGTGGCTAGGTAGCATTGTATAGCGGTTATGACGGGGAAAATTATGCGATGTTTCGATTGGGTAACCCGGGTACCCGTTCGAAATTTGGACGGGTACCCGGGCAGCATTTCACAACAATATTGACAGCTCTACTTGTGGGCACCATCTGCTTTCTACGCGCACTTCGGCCTCTGTCTCTAGTTGGCTGGCCTGGTACAGCCCTGTGAGAAAAAAGTCAAGGAAACCAGCAAATTGTACATCTTATAATTTAATATTAATCGAGAAATTAATCGTTAATTTCCGCAGCCCTAATATATATATATATATATATATATATATATATATATATATATATATATATATATATATATATATATATATATATATATATATATATATATATATATATATATATATATATTATATATATTATATATATATATATATATATATTATATATATATATATATATATATATATATATATATATATATATATATATATATATATATATATATATATATATATATATATATTAGGGCTGCGGAAATTAACGATTAATTTCTCGATTAATCGTTAAAAAATTATAACGATTAAATTATTTTTAACGATGAATCTACCCATCACTTACAAATTATTGGAAGTCAAAAAGTTTTGTTTTTTTAAATAACGGCCGATAAATAGTTAATTTCCGGAAGATTACATGAACATTTTGGTTTTTAACTATCGACTGACGGAATGTTCAAAATGCTGATAAATTTTGCCTATCATGGTTCTAACACTTCGCCTACTTATCACACCAAATGAAAAGTGTATAAAGCTAATGGCAGTAATGGGGTCTGATCTGACTCAGAAACAGAAAATGACCACAGCACTTCTGATGAATAACTGCGTTACAAAATGGAGATGAAAGTTCCTGAATCCATTTACCCTCTACAATGGTGGAAACTTAATGAAGAACGATATCCGATAATGTTATTCTTTGCCGAGACCGTTTTATGCATACCAGTTACCTCCGTTCCATGTGAATGATTGTTTAGCTCGGCTGGTTATATTGTCAATTAGACCCGCTCATCACTTGAACGAAATAATTTCAACACACTTGTCTTTTTGCGTAGTTACTTAAAAGATGACATATGAAGGAAAAATTCCAGTGTTATTTAGATTTTCAACAAAAACGTTTAATAAGTGTTACTTAAGACATCATAAATTTTAAGTTTTTACTTTAATCGAAATTAGCGATTAATTAATCGTTAATTTTTCAAAAGTTAACGATTAAATTTTAATTAATCGTTAACAGCCCAAATATATATATACGAGCAACAAAGCCCGTCCAAGGACGTTCCGCTACCGTTCGGTGGCATGTTGTAACTCCCCTCCAACAGCCGTCTCGGCAGGCATACATGT
This sequence comes from Ampullaceana balthica, assembly GCA_944989445.1. NCBI lineage: Eukaryota > Metazoa > Mollusca > Gastropoda > Lymnaeidae > Ampullaceana > Ampullaceana balthica. Next base: position 161,289 of record CALYLW010000316.1, on the reverse strand, counting down.
GCATCGCGTCAAAAATACTATTCAATATAGTTATAGTTAAAATAAATAACTCGTAAAAACAGAGCTTTTGACTATAAATCCCACAGCGCATAACTCAAAATAAAGTCTTGGAAGAAGTACTGCACCAACAATAACTCGTTTTGAACGTCCGCGTAAACGTGTTCAATATGATTGGCTGTTGGAGTCATATGTGTTTGAGGGACCAATCGCTATAGATGACCGGACAGAACGGACAGAAACTTGCCTTTTATTATATAAGATATATATATATATATATATATATATATATATATATATATATATATATATATATATATATATATATATATATATATATGTATGTGTGTATAAGAGCGCTGTCACCAGGGGCGCTTGCAGTACTTTGTAATTGCTTCCGTTTAGATGCATTTCATGTAATGCACTAGATAAGTCCACTTAAAACAATTCCAAGCTGATGCATTGGCTATTACATGGGATCTATCTTTGTTTTTTTGCTGTATTTTCTGATATGTTCGTCTGACGACTTGCCATGAAGGCTTAAGGATATATTTACTTTGTAGTGGTGAAAAAATACTTATCGTTTAATTTTTTTTCGAATCAACAATTTTTTACAACTCTTTTCATTGTTGTTGTTTTTTTCAAGGAGATGAAGGTTGACGCCACCACAGCAAGACTCACCGACACCACCCAGTACACGGGGATTCACAAGGTCTCGGCCACCAAGGAAAGCGACGCCGCTGCCTCCTCAGGTTACGTGCAGGGGTACAAGAATGAAGGTACCTTCGACAAGACCCACAACAATATGGGCCCGTAGCTCGTGGTTTGAGAATCCGATGATCGTGACCCACGTCTGAGTGCAGTGTCTTCTTCTCTTCTTCTCACTGTTGTTGCAACCAATGTAGTTCACTGTGATTCAGTCCATCATAATAAAATTGATGTAGTCTCCCTTAGATTTCAACAGGTGGCGAAGTATGAAGATGGGATGTTTCCATTTTTATTTTTATTTTAATTTGGAGTTGAGTAGGATAATTTGGGGAAACGGGGGGGGGGATGGGCATTTTCAGTCAAGTTTCGAGGTTATTTCTTGGCATGTGGCTATAAAATTCCCGTCTCGGCTGTAACTAAACCAAGAGCATCCAGGCAATTCTTCCCAGCATCGATAAAACACTCAACCATCCAGAAGTCGGTGTTGGGCACATGTAATAGAGAAGAAAATATCCCTTCAAGCCATCCAGGAACATTGTGTCCCTCTCACAAAGTCTTCTTGACTTCCACCAACGGCTGGGCTAAAATACTCACTGACATGCGAGGCATTAAGTCAACGTCACCATTACTTGATAAAGTCACCGTGACATCTCTCTTTCACGGGATCCATGAAAGGAGTTCTCGCTCTGCCAGGGTATCAGTGTCACTGAATAAAAAAAAAGAGAGAAAAGATGTAACGCTACTCACTACTTTCCATCGATTTAAGTTTACATTACACGGTGGCATCTTTCAATTGGCAGTGGGTGTGACCCCCCCCCCTTGCTTTCAGCTTCTATTCCTCTTGCAGCGCAAGACTCTCGTGAAAGTTCCGCTAAAATATAACTGAGCCATTAACACATTCCCTATGGGACTCGCGTGTTTAAAAGTAAATCTAACGATTTTCTAATCATTCTATTTTGTATCGAATAATTTGATTTCATTTAAAATAAAACTTAACTCTATTAAACAATGATTTTATAGGTGAAGTGGAAAAGATTTCTCAGCCTAGATTAAGACTCCAAAAGTACAATTCACTTCGTGTTAAATAATACAATAAAGGCCAGTAATAAAAATGAATTTGTGTTAATCTTGAGTATATTTTCTTTATACAAAGTTATGGACGCTATATATTTCATAGAAACTTGGGTTTGGTTAATGTATCTAGTGAAGGATTTTAATCCATTTTGGAAGTGGATATTTCCAAAGTTGTGTGGATATAGAAAAGCACGCGTAACAATGTTCTAGAATCGTGTGTACCAAAAATGATTCGAGAGTTTGTTTGAGTTGGAGAGGCATGTTAGGCTAACAAATCAGGTTTAAAGGACAGTTTGAGCAAAGCATTAATTTGACTTCATGATTTGTGTCTTTGAGTCTGTCTTGGACTTCAGTGTATGTTCCATTCATGAATCAGGAATAACACGTTGGTCCCCTGCCGTCCTGTATTTTAAGACCATCCGCTTTAAACACACATATATATAAATATGAAATCTTTGAAAAATTCTACAAAGCCTACTTTCTGAATTTCAATCATAACACATCACACAACTTGGCTTGTTTGATTCTTATTGGAAACATCTGAAAGGCTATCGATTAGAATAAAATGTATTTGTCTCTTGTACCTAATTGATGATGATCTTTGGTAAACTTTATCTCCTAAAACTTCAATGAGCTCATTTTACATTGGAGGTGAAAAGTTTTTTCCCTCCCTTTTCACGTGATGTTCTCGGAGCACTGGATTGTACTTTTAAGCACATGCATCAGCTCTAGAGACTAGAATATTGTATGTATTTGCACTAGTGTTGTCCACACTGTGACCACAAAAAGCCGAATTCTATTTTGCCAGGATTTAATAATGCCAAACAATTTAACAAGAACTTCTTGCCACTTTTTTTTAATTTTAAAACAATGTATTGTTGTTGGGGTTTTTTTTTGTATGTATAGGGCTAATTCCGGTTTCTGATTCCTTCCAAGTATGAGTTGGCTATCAGCAGATTAGTGTTCAGTATCATTAGTATCAGAAAAATGTAGATTCATTTTGAAGTTTGAAGTTTTTGGCATTAGAAACGCATACATATTTTAAGATAATTGCTTCATTTCTGATTTCTGTTATTATTTTTACCTTGGGTTTTCTTGTACTTTATTAATTAAACTTTAATTTTCATTTGCCGCCCCTAAAAAAGTATCCCCCCCCCCGGAGTATTCGATTGTGGGGCCGTCCATAAATGATGTCATGCACTGGGGGGGGTGTCATATATTTGTGGCGCTGTGGGATGATTTTGGGTGGGGGGTGTTTAAGAACTGTGATGTCTATCGAAACGAACAACTTTAAGTAAAAGTTTCATTTAAATATTTGATTGCTTGCAATTTATTTAATGACATTTTACATAGCTTGGCTCGATAGTAGGGTGCAGCCTTACACTAAATACATACTTAAATGACAATACAGTGATTGAAACATGCTCAATTCCTAATAGAAAAAAAAATGATTTTTATTGGGGGGGGGAGCTTGTGACGTCTTACTGGAGTGGGATGTATAACTTTTTGTGACGACGCGTGCCAAGGAAATGTCCCGGGTGGCACTTTGTTAGGGGGTAAATTTTTCGTCGTTCATTAGCCCCCCTCGCCACTTTATACACAAATGCATGTCGCACAAATGAAATACATAAACAAAACACCCATTCCAATTTAAATGCAAGTAAGGTTTGATTTTATTTTTAACAGATATTTTATTTTAAATATAAGTATCCCCATGACAGATTGTTTTTAAAAAGGTGACGCGGTTGTCGAGTGGCAGCGCGCTCGACTGGCGTACCGATGGTCACGGATTCGAATCCATGTGAAGGCAAGGATTTGTTCCCGGGCCCTAGTGCGTCCCTGAGTCACCCAGCTCCGAATGGGTACCTAACACTAGTTAGGCGGCTGGGTAATGCGTGGAACACACAAAGCCGTGGCCTGTGAACGCTGCATCACTTGCCAACAGTTCATCTGTCATGGTCTGTGGACGCAATTATCTTCTGCATAGAAGGAGCGTCCGTATAGATAAGATAGGATAAGATAAGTTCAAATGAGGATTTATTTTGACGGAGACCTTATATAAGTGGTATCGGCACTACGAATACCACGTCGGTGTACCTAGCAAAATAATATAAAAAAATTTGTTTCCCTACGTCTGCGTAAACCGCAGCGGTGTACAAAACACTAATAAAAAAAATAGGCATTGCATGGGTAAGTGGCCGTCCATGAAGTACGTCACGCTATTTTTGACATTTTTACCCCCCCCTCTCCTTCCCCCTGTCACAAATCTTGGACCCCCCCCCCAAAGTACGCCAAACTTTTGGACAAATTTTTCTTTTTTAATAACAAAATTATTAAAATTTAATATAAAACACCGTGATGTCACACATGGCAGGACACCCCCTCCTCCATGTCACAAACTGTCACACTTTCTTGCACCCGAAAGAGGTGGACAACGGAAAAGCTGGCTGGACAACATAAAGGAATGGACAGGGATGACATTGCATGAATTATTGGCCGCTGCTCAAAATAGGCATATGTGGAGATCGTTATCTCTTGATGTGTCCATGCGCTCCCCCCAACGACCGCAAATGTCACGGGACTGATGATGATGATGATGACCTTCTAAAACTCTATCTACCTCACACCTCTCTCTTCACTCAAGGAATCCAACCGTTTGCAACTTACTATCTTTTGTTTTTCATGGGCTAATGTATTTTCCAAAATCAAGCGGTTTACGTAAAAAAAACTTTACCATCAAGAATTTATTAGATACCAATATTTTCTCGTTTTAAACGAAAACACGTCTAAGTTAAATACCACACTTTATTATTTATATGTTTAGGCTTTTTAATCATAAGCAACAAAACATAAATGACTAAAATTTTACACAATATTATATTATTGATGTGAATGTCGATTAGCATTTAATTTCTAACACCACGACTCATATGAATTTGAACATCTGGGCTTTTTTTTTAAAATCACGGTGTATCCAGGCAAAGGCTCTTTATTTCGCTATGTTTACCGCCGCCGTGTATGTAGACACTTTGTTAAGTGTAAGTTTCAGTGTAAGTCAAATTGTATTAATTTATTATTAAAATTAACGATTAACACCCACAATTCAAGTTATGTTTAACTTAAATTAAGTTTAAACTTAGACAATATTTGTAAATAAAGGTATAAATTGCATGTCCTTCCGGTAACAAATAAATCTTAAGACTGTAGATAGTAGATTTTAATTTTGACTATACAACGACGACGTAGTTGTAGTGGTAGACTTCATAATAAAAAGCAAAAGACTTTCTTTGCCAATACCACTATTTACTTTCTTTGTACTGTTTTTTTAGTCTTTAAAATTATTTATTCTTTAAAATTTATTATTATTATCAGTCTTAGAGTTTAGACTCCGTTCCCCTCAAGTGTCAAGCCTAACTCAAATTCTCTCACTAAACACTACTGACTACTAAACAGTTAAACAGTAAACTCATTTTGACTCATTTAGTTTTAGACGTAGACAGTTTTAGATTTAGTCACTTGGGACTACACTTTCTTTGACTTGCAAGTTGCATAATTATAATTTTTATTAAATATTTCAGAATTTCTTGTGAATGAGTGAGGCCTTGTGCTCCTTCTCAGGGCCAAGTGTTAAGGCTTAGGACTTAGGTCAGGTCAAAGACTAAGTTCACTAAGACTAACTCACTAACTAAGATTCTTAGACTCAGATGAAGTTCAGGTAGAACAAGGATCAGTAAATTAGTAAGTGAGCAGTCTAATGACTAATACTAATGTCATTAGTGACTAATGTTCTTTTTATTGTTGATTCTGAACTACTGAAGAATTTACACAGACTGTGTATTGTAAAGCTTATTTATTTAGTATTGATTTGAAGGTAATCTTGTGTCTTCAGTTCAGGGGTGGGTGTAAATTTAAAGTTAATCAATCATGGAGTTAGACGTCCGGAAGCATTATGTATTTTTATTTAGGCTAATAGGCTAACTATTATTTTTTAGTCTACTTCCTGTTGATAAGTTGACAGTTTTTAATTATTTGAAAATGTACATAACTACTTAAAACTTTACTTAGGGTAGGGCTAGGGGCAGTCCATAAATGACGTCACGCTATTTTGGTCGATTTTTCACCCCCTCCCCCCCCCTCGTCACGCGTCGTCACAAAAAGTTAGACCCACCTCCAAAAATACGTCACAAAGCTTTGACCCCCCCCCCAAAAAAAAACAACTAAAACCCACCTTAATTTCTATTTGAAAATAATTATGTTTCAAATCACTTTTTTTGTCATTTAAGTATTTATTTAGCGTAAGTCTGCATTGTACTATCGTAACACGCGTTAAGTATATGCACATCAAAGGCATTTGATCTAAAATAACCACATTGATATCAAATCTTATGTTTTCTAAAAATTATTTGGTATGCGCTGGAAGAGGAATATGGCGAGTACTGTACGAACCCCACATTTGTACGGGAAAGTAGGGTGTCATCTTGTGTGTCGCAAAATACAGTAATTCCTGCAAGTTGAAGACTGAAAAATACTATGACATTAATAAAATATCCAATATTGTCATACTTTTCACTCCGAAGCTCACGAGTTTTTGGGAGTTTTTTGTTTGTTTTTGTGTTGTTGTTTTTTCCCAATTTTTTTTTAACGATTTCAAGTACGTCACACAAGAGTTGTAAATATAATGCCACCAATGGACGAGGCATGTTTAAATTGTATTGTTTTGTGGAGTTTTTAAACTAATGAAAAATACATGGCTACCGCTATCTGGCGGTTTGACCGAAAGGTCGGTGAACAACGGTATATTATCTCATTCGATGTCAAAAGGGAACTCTTGGGGGTAATGCTGAATCATTGTGGGCCTATAAATTCGCTAGAATCCGCTCTTTTCGGCTTGGTAATAATAATATTAACATAAACATTTATAATTTTAATTTTTAGGTATCCGATTGAACCGGTCCTTTTTTAAAAACGTTTAACCGGCCTTCAAAAAAGGAACTGTGTTAACATCCTTAGATGATACTTTATTTTAATTCATTCAAATTAAACATTGACTTTTAATCATCGCGGTTAACTTTTTCGTTTTAAAAAAATATTTAAAAATAATATTTTAAAAATGTATTTTAAAAAATCCCTCAATTGACTGTCGGGCATCCCGTAAGAAGGAGGTTGGCGAACAGGGGTAAATTACCCCATCTGGGGCCAAAGGGAATTCTTGGGGGTAATGCAGACTCATTAGGGACATATAACATCCACTACAATCCACTAGATATATTAAAATACATCATGTGTACCGTAATTTGTACGTGTACGCTTCGAACATATGCCTACTATTGAACTGGTTCCTTCCATAAAATGCATTTTTAAAATTTGACAACTATGTAGATTTCTTACCTACTTACTATACGAAGACACCTAAATCCACCATACTTTCATTTATATTGACACTATATATGTGACAATAATCTTAATCCACATGACTTGAGTGTATCAAGTATCCTTTCTGTGATATTTAAAATTAATGCCTTAAAAACTGAGCTAAGAAGAAAAGTTGTTTTGTGCTCCTCTCAAATTGCGATGTCAAGAATTGATGCATTCAATAAAGTTAATGAATACTATTATATCTAGAATGGCCCAAAAAACAATCAAACAATTATATCAAACTTAAAACGTTTATAATTGTATCAAATAGATCCCCGCAAAATAAAATAAATATAAATAAAAAAATAAATGGATATTCTTAAATGACTTAAAATATCTACACATAATCCTATTCATATCATTTTTAGACACTTATCATGCTTGTAAAACTCACCAGTTGCATTTTAGTTAACGACGCTCCCTCAAATCCCCGCCCAAGTCATGTGGGCAGGACCTCGATTCTGGTGGGGAGGGGGGGGTAACGCACACATAAACTTTGTATAATTTGGGGTAAGGGGCAAAAAAGTTTGTCGACTCCTGCCTTAAAAAGCTGCGGTTACAGCACAAATTCTCTGATGTCAACACCAAATGGCAGAGGGTAACAATTTTATATGTTCTCTAGTGGGGTTCTCAAACTTAAAGGATTATAGTTAGATTTAATTTTCATTTTTTGATAACATACGCCAACCGGTGTCTGATGCCCTATGGACCAGCACTTTGAGAAGCACTGATGGTTTTTAAAAAAAAATTAATTGAAAAAAATATTTAAGAATTTAAAAAAGTCATTAAATAAATTGTAAGCGACCAAATCTTACAGTGGAAGTTTTATTTAAAGTTACCCTTTTGATGTCACGTCACATTTCTTCAACCCTCCTCCCTCCCCCTCGTCACGCATCATCACAAAAGTGTGACCCCCCTCCCCCCCTAGGTGCGTGACGTCATTTATGGACGGCCCGTTATCCAGAAGTTGTGCTCATGGTCCTCCAATTATTTATATTATACTAGCAGACCCGTCGTGCGTTGCAACGATCTCAGTAAAAAGGAATACATATATAGATAAAAAAGAAATTACTTTAAGGGTCACCGGGCCCATCAGTTTAACATATGACGTTTGAAAATCTCTTCATTTTCATTACAAATATATAAATATATTTATCTATATTGCTCAATATCGTGTAATTGAATGGGGAATACAATATACTAAAAGCTTAGTAAAAACACATTTAGGGCCCCCAGCCCCGAGGAAATGGACATTAGGAGTTCAGTGCCCTATAGTAATTTAATGTAGGCTCTTAAGTTTTTATCTACCATGTTTGGTCAAAATCCACTTATTTTCTCATCTAACAATTAAACTATTTTTTTTTAGCTAATATAAGAAAAAAATACATTAAGGGGCCCCCGGGCCAATTCGGTTCAAGATATACATTTTGAAAACCTGTTCATTTAAATTCAGTTTCATCATGTATATATTTCACAAAATTGTTAAAAACTGAGTGGGAAATAATATCTTAGAGTATACCCAAAAAAAATACATTTGGAGCCCCCGGCCCATTCCGATGTAAGATGTAAATTTCAAAATGCTGTTCATTTTAATTCCGTTTCATAATGGATTTTTTTCTCAAGAACGTTAAAAATAGAATGGCAAATAATATCTCAAACATATACGAAAAAAAAGACATTTGGTGCCCCCAGACCTGAACAATTGGACATTAGAAGTGCAGTGCCCTTTGTTATTTTAATATGCGCTACCAAGTTTTTATATACAAAGTTTGGTTAAGATCTATTCATTTACTCAGTAGCTAACGCATAAACTAATTTTTATATAGCTCATATAAGCAAAAAATGACATTAAGGGCCCCAAGGCCCATTTAGGGCAAGATGTCAAGTTCAAAACACCTGTTTATTTCAATCAATTTCATAGTGGATATATGTATCTATATTTCTCAAGATCTTTAATAATTGAATGGAGAATAAAATCTTAAACGTTTGCGAAAAAAGACATTTTGGGCCCCCAGCCACGATGAAATGGACATTAGGAAATTAGTGCCCTATAGTATTTCAATATTGGCTACTAAGTTGTTATATGCAAAGTTTGGTTAAGATCCATCAATGTACCTAATAGCTAACTCTTAAATAAATTTTTATATAGCTCATATAAGAAAAAAATCATACTATGTGCCCCCGGCGCCCCATTAGTGTTAAATTTTGCAAAAAAAGTAGCCAGTTACCATCCCAGGAGCGTACTCAAAAGTCTCCAAAAGTTTTATGGCGATCGGATGAATGGTTTAGTCGGCTATAAAGGACATACTTACATGCTTTGATATTATTATAATATTATTATAAATATACTAAATATTTAGTCAATAGAACTCTCCTCAGTTATCCTAAAATTGACTTTTCCGACAATATAAAATGTAATATTTTAAGCAATTTTATTTTAGAAGTATTCATCTTTACATTACTTTAACTTTGTTTACAATTTTGCTTACATCAAGCCACAGACGCAAAGATCGTAACAAATAATGGAAGGCTTAGTTAAACTAATTTTGAATAACTGAAACATTCAAAATAAACACACAATTCTTTAAGTTTATGTAACATAAACTCAATGATGTCAAACTCCTTGATTGCAAATTTTAATTTATCAAATTGTAAAGTAAGTAATGGAAAAATATTCATTAATCTTATGTTACAAAATATCACCTCATTGTTATTATTATTAGTTGTTGGCTTACGGCCTGTTACATGTAGGGTACTAATACACATTTTTCATTAAATCCTTACCTTCTTTAATTTTTTATCTTTTCTCTACACATTTACAAAATTCAGTCAAGATGCCCACAGTAATAGCTTTAGATGTTTCCTTATCTATGTCTCGGCCAGTTATGCTATCTGATACCCCAGAAGAGTATCAACGACGTCATCTTGCTGTTCATGGAATCAACACATATTTGGATTACTTAAGTGCCAATTATAAACTGGAATTTGTCTCGCTTGTGAGTAATTGATTTAACAACAATTAATGGATAGCGAAGTTATTAGTGCGCTCGCCTCACAAGCTGAGGGGCGTGGGATCTAGCCCACGTTAAAGCCACAATAAAAATGTTGATGAATGACTATCGCTAAAAAGTCCTCCGCTGACCTGGAGAGGAGATGGGCGCCGCCAAGGTCTACCAAGCCCCGAGAAAGTTCTAATGGAAACATTAGAACCCCCTACGACCACGAGGTTATGGGACACACACAAAAAATGTTATTCATTATTAATTAAAATAAAAGAATTTGAAAGTTTGAGCAGGAAGAGCATTAAGTATTCATAGTTGATAATTATTGAGTTGAGAAATCCTGACAATGAATCTCAGTGAATTAAAATATGATTTGCACTTACTTGATCAAACTGCTTTTAATACAGTGGACCCCCAGGTAAAATTCATTTCAGTGACATTATGCTGTACATAGTTCTTTATTACATTTTACATCTGGCAATGATCATAGCACAGGAATTGGTTTCATATATGTTACAGCTGCCTTAGTCTACTTGCTTAAAATTGGTAATAATTATTTCAGAACTTTACTCTGAAAATGAATTTAATAAAATTATAAAATACCTACAAAATACGTACTATCACTAAGTCAGACAGATTTTGTGTTACATTCAAGCCTGTAAAACAAAATTACAATAAATATTTTCAGGTAGCGTTTTCCTATTTGTATGAACAACTTTCTACATTTACAAGGGACTACAATGTCATAAGATCTGCATTAAACAAAGTTGAGGTCTTCAGCAAAACATGTATAGAGACAGCTTTGAATGGAATCAAACATGTTATATCTGATGAATGGAGTCACACACCTTGTCAGGTAATTTTCAGTATTTTATATTCTCAAATATTGATCTTTTATGGCCGAACAACACTATTTTGCTATTTCATTCTGAATTAATGCTTCTTCAAATATTTCTTAACAGGTTATTTTAATAACTGATGGCAGCCTAGGTATTGGGGTAGGATCCCTTAAGAAATCACTTGAAACTATAAACATGAGACAGTCAATCGATGACAAATTTCCATTACCCTTCCCATTTCCATGTAAACTTCATGTTATCTGTATTGGCAACCCAAATGATCCAGATGTTCGCAACGCACTGCCATACTACCAAAAGCTCATTGATGTTGGAGAACAGGGTGGAGAGATATTCACTTTGGATGGTGCTATTTCATTTAAGTAAATGTTAATTATTATTATAATTTTTTTTTGTGTTCGTGAAGTGAGAGTTTTGGATGTGTTTGATTTAATTTAATTCTTATTTCTACTTGATAATAATGGTTATTTATTATAACATCATTTACAAAATATAAAATTCAAATTCATGCAAATGTTACTTATGTTTCATTTTAACAATTGTACATCTTCAGATCTGTAGAGGATACATTTAACCGATTGGCAGAAAAATACTACAATCCTTTTTGTGGTAATTTGGTGTGTGGTAACTTCAATTGTGCAGTCCAACTTTTTCCCAAGCCTGAAATTTTCATACGGTAATATTTTTTTATATGTGAAGTCATTTTAGATGAGAATTTAAAACACTGGTATTTATTTCATTTCTTTTAGGAGCCATGTATTTCCTTTGCCATTGAAACATTTTCTCTTTGTATGGGCTTAAAACTTGTTTTGAATTGTATGGCCATACATAATTAACTACAGCTTTTCACTGGGTTATAAGAAAATATTTGCTTATCACAACTGTAAAACATAACATGCAATGAAATTGAATAACATTGGTAAACAGGCAGCTCAAAATTACATTTGGCCCTATTTAGAAACTTACCGTCTTTACTTTGTAACCATTCATTAATACATTAGTGTTATTTGAAAGTAACTGATTTTAAACAGACAATGATTACAAACCAGTTTGTGTAATTCTTCTTATTATTTCCAATTAAAATTCTTTTTCCCGACATCTTGTCAAAAGAGCGCGCAACAAAAGACGGAGTTCCCACTCAGTCAGGAAAACTGAAAAAAGTCAAGAATTCTTAAAATAATGTTCCCGGTCTTGAAATTCGAGAAATAGTCGAGTAAAACTTAGGAATAGTCAGGAAAAAATTATATATTTTGTTTAAATTGCAGAAGTAAATAGCTTCGATTACAGCTCTGTGGTAATGTTTTGATTTCATGTAAAATTATTACCAGTTTATAATTGTCTGCGCATGCGTTAAAACTAAGGTCAAATTCTCACCTCGCCTGAACCGATAGTGACATCAATGCACCTGTGATGTCATCGCCGCTCGCATTTGCGATGCACGGGAACTCAGAGATTTTTTTAAAAAATCGTCTTAACGAAGTAAAAAAAATAATTAATTAGTATGTATCCTAACGGAATATTAACAAAGGTTTGTTTTTTTGGGGGACCGGTTAAGTTAACCTTCCTAAAATAGGGACCAGTTAAACCCCCCGATAGCGGTAGCGAGATGTTTTTAATGGTTGTCAACAAACCACCAGAGACTGTAACTCATTTAACCACGTCCGTCCGTTGGGGACATCGTGTCACACGTGTTTACCTCTTGTGTGACATCAACTCAGTGGGGGGAAAAAAAAGAGAAAATCTAAATTAAAACTTGAGATCTTAGGTGTAAACAGTGATGCTTTTGTTATTTTTAAAAAATGTAGATGGCATATTATTTTTTCAATGGTGAACTTGCTGGAATTACTGTATTTTGCGACGCCCAAGACTCTTGTAATATAAATAGTAACACTTGCATCCTTGACGGTTGTTCACATGAAAGGCACACTGCGTGTTAGCCTTCGGCAACTAAGTGATTAAAAAACAAAATCATTCCTTATGGGAATTTGACTAACAACAGTGATGACATGTATATTATTTATATACTAGAATCATTAAGAAAGCGTTTTGATGTCATCCCAGCCCACGAATTAGTCTCGTAAAACAACACCAAAAATACTCCGCGTGATTAGCTTATACTGGCTAATTGAATTTACGTTTAAATAGTCCTGATTGAACAGGACCAGTCCTGATCTGAGGACCGATTAACAATCTTAGTTCCTTTATTAAAACCATTGTTCCTTCCGCTGCTGAAGGCATTAAACTGTTTGGGAAGCATCTTTCCGCCTTTTTTTCCCTCAACCTTGAAATGCCTGGTTAGACTAGATTTCAAGCAGTGGCTTTCACTTTCACTGGACAAATTTGTAAAATGTGTATATTGTACAGAGTACAGTTTGTAATAAATCTATCAATATCCAAACAATGGAAATGTCAGCACTCATATCCCACATGAAATGGTAGATACATGTTGATAACATTAAAGATACTCCGGTCAAATCACTATTTTTATGAAAAGTAAAGCTGATGATGGTGCTGCAAAGATTACATGGGTGTTGATGTTTATATGAGATGCATTGCATTTGCTAATTAACTTAATTTGTTAGTATATATTGTAATATTAATGTGTGTGAAGTCATTCATGACTTAATGGGTAGTAAATATGTTGTATTGCTATTGCTAACTTAAAATTTATTATCATATATTACAAGTAGTGATCTATTATCAAAATTTTTTAATTAAATAAGTAATTTCTATGTTAAAAATAAATAGCGACTTCGTGGATTTCATTTTTGAATTTCCCTTTCTAGTCTTGAAATAATCTTTAATCAGTCTTGAATTTTTTGTGCGAAAAAAAAGTGGGAACCCAGACAAGAGCACAGCCATAAGAGTGCAAACTAAAGATCGGAACACATATTAAAAAAATAGAAACAACAAAATTAACTCAGATCAGACGACATCACCTATATATGGCAACAAATCACAAGTTATTGATCAACTGAAGTCCCATTAACAAAACACAATTTATTAACACATAAAAAGATTCTACATGTTCGGCCCAAAGTTAGAATATAAACAGAAATGAAATGTCTTAAAATGAGTGGCAATTGAGTCTAAACATTTTCTTTATAGTTGCATTTATATTTCTGAGATATGGGTTATACCTCAAAGGTAGTCCATCAATGAAAATTAGAATAGATTAGAGCAATGGCTGCAATCTATGTCTGCACTCTTTTGAAGGTTCACCTTATTTCCCAACTACACTGCTAGTAAAAATCACCAGAAAAGTTAACCACATGTCTTTCCCAAGAAAAGATGGGAAAGTCTATAGATTGAAAGTAAATTTTCATCTTGGACAAGACAGGCAAAATGTATTTTATTTAGTAAGACTAAACACTTCTACCAAACTTAAACAAATACATTAACATTATTTACATACAAATTGCTATGAAATTCAGCTTCTAAATAGATATTTAAATGTTTCCTCTTGATAAGTGAAACATGCACAACATTGTTCTTAATTCAATCTTGTTTCTTATAAAAGTTTGTATGCATTCAAAATTTTTTTTATTAAATCATGAAAAAGATATAAACAATGCATTTCTTATTTCTAGAATTTTCATAAGTTTCTGTAATCGAACCGTTATACATTTTTAGGACTTAAGGGGCAAAATATTTGGCATGTATAACTTTACCTTTCTTAAAAATACTTTATCCATGACATAAATGCTATCTGATATTGAATTTAAGTGAAATCCTTCTTACATAATATATTTTAAAAAAAAGATATATTGTGTTCTTTTTTTGAAAAAAAATTTTAAGTCTATATTTTTTTCAAAATCTGCTTTTGTGTCAATGATTGTGATACTAATTTGATTTACAGGCAACTTGATGATGGAAAAATTACATATACAGTTTCTGAAAAATTGGAAATTTTAGGTTTTTTGGACATTAAAGATATTGGCAGCCCTCCAACAGTTGCTAGACATTTGGTATTACCTAGATCCACAAAAGAAAAATCAGAAGGTTTGCAATTAAATTAATTTTGATTGAATTATATCAATTAATCCATTAAGGTTTTACATTTTCAACCAAATACAAATGCCAAATTTTGTTGAGCAGCTCTCATTGTGAACAAATTGTCTTAAGAAAATTTTCATAAAGGCTACTATTAATTTTAGTCTAAAATGAACATATTTCAGCTAAAGATAAAGAGGGCAAAAATGTTAAATCAGAAGATGATGATGAAAGTCAAGATGACGGGAAGACGCCATCATTTACAGTTCTTTTGCATGGCAGTTTGAGGGTGGAGAGCATGGTGGCCATCACCAGAGTTTGGTAAATATTGGAACTTTCAGTGATCATTTTTAAAACCCTGGTCAAATCACAAACAAGCCACTTTCATTGATGAATTTTAACAAAACTTTCTTGATATATTATGTTTTTCTTCTATAAAATACATAAGAGTTTGTGCAGCATAAAATCTTATTTTCGCTGAGAATGGGACATACAGTGTTAAACTGGGACTGAATAATATCATAAACAAGGTGTGACATTGACTTTCGGTATTCCTTTCTTATTGAACTATAAGTTTTTAAACTCAGGCCTTTACAGGAGTGTTGAGACCAATGTTCCCTTTAACCCTACCAGCCCTGAGCTCCCCAAGCTAATTTGCCCCTATACCTGGCCTCCGCAGCAAAAATTAAGAAAATGTACATGGGTTAGAAAATTGCTAGTATCATGAAAACCAGTGGTCAGAATGAGCTCAAACTTTTAGACATAGTAGGAAATAGGCCTAACTTCCATCCAATATTCCATTTAAGCTGCGCGGCCACTCAGATATCTAACTGCCGCGCAGTTTATAATTACCGCACATCAAATTTAGTGAAAACAATTATTTCAAAATGGATGCTGTGGAACTTTGCACCAATGTTCCCTCTGAGCTGCGCAGCCGCAAAGGTTTTCGACCGACACCGCGCTGCAGTTTAGAATTACCGCGCAGCAAAAAAAAATATTTTAGAAGATAATAATTGTTTAATTAGTTGAACAATGCTTCCATCTAACTCCAGTATTGCGCCTTGGAGTGGTAGTCTTCCCAGCAGGTTGAGCCTTGCTTTACACAGAGGTACTTTTTGCACATAGAGCACCTGACGTTGGTCTTGACCTTCTTGTGTGGGTTGTCCTTGTGTGCTACACCAAGGTGTGTTGTATTGAAGGTGTTTTTCCAAGCAGACAGTGCAGACATGATTGGAAGCAGTCGCTTCTGGAATTTCAGGCCAGTGGTTTGCCTAGTTTGTGGCATTGGGGGCATGGTACCATTTGTCCTCGGCGAATGGCTGTTGAGCGGTAATTGCCAATCAGGTCAATGCAGAGATTCTGGATGTATCTAGTGTAAAACATGCGTTTTTGCTCAGCTTCTTCTAGTTTAGACACATTGATAACAAACGAATTGGAGCAGGCCCACATGAAACAATTTGATGAAAAGGCGACGGGGCCACCGGTAATGACGGCGTGAGTGATGGAGGCGCGTCATTTGATCATTTTTGTCACAACCGCCCATGTGGCGATTATAGTCCTGGACAAGCTGCGGCATACGAACTTCATCAAGGGTTCCATCTTTGTTGCTTCTGTTTGCTATTCCTATTTATGTTGGGTCATGAAAGTTTGAGATGAATGTAATTGGCCTCCGATCCTGCCATACCATACAGGTTATGCTGCCCTGACATCGAAGCGACTTTCACCTCTCGCAAAGCTTATCCACCTTCTTCAAGGACAGTGGAAAAAATTTTCTATTTTGTTGAAGAGTATCAACAAGTCCTGTTTGCAGCTCATTCAGCATGTACCTTGCTAATGTCACCGAGTTGTAGTACCGATCCATAACGATAATATGTGCTTTCTTTTCCTTCAAAAGACGAGCCACAGTGTTTCCCACAGCACCCAGCTCTGTTGCAACTATTGGTGCTGCCCCAGTGTAGATCTCAGCGTTGACTGTAGCCTGTCTGACTTTCGCAAATAAGAAATGATTTTATTCCCCATTTTGTAGGCTTGTCTTTGATGTCTATTTTTGGTGGGTATCATACATGCTCTTTTTCCGGTGGAAGTGCTCGGTTTATTCGCCGATCTTTTCATGGTTATTTTCAATAAAAATCAACTGTAAACACAACTCACTGCTTTATTCGAAGAAAATACAATTTGTAAACACTAATCTTGCAACAAATGCGAGATTTAACGACGATTGGCTGTTATTTTTTAGAAATTCAAGTGATATCCCAAATACCTAGAATTCGGTAACTCGGTATATAGGAATTAAATCTATTACCTAACATTTGTAACTGGTAACTCAATCTGGTAGGGTTAAGCTGAGCGGCCGCGCAGATATCTGACTGACGCCGCGCAGTAGTTTAGCATTACCGCGCAGCAATTTTTTACAATATTGCACAAAAAATAGATGCTGTGCAACTCTGCACACGAGTTTTTTTTTACTTTGCACACGAACCAACGAACCTTAGAGGGACCATTGGTTGTGACCACATTGTTAGTAGAGACTCGGAGACTCAGAGTTTGAATTGAACTGATCAAATCTTTACAGATATAACAGACTTGCAACATAGTATAAATCTTGCTTAATTTCGATGTTGCAGTGTTACAAACAAATTTAAATTAGTGTAATAACGCTTTCATATAAAATGTCATGGTATTTCAATCAATTTGTCTTTTGCTTATATATGTAACACTTTTAGCCAGTTTCAATAGATCCTCTTATGTGACAGATGTCACTGTTTGACAACTCAATAACTTTTCCTTTAAAAATTATGCAAAAATATATATTTTAATAAGTTTAAAGCATTTTTAGACAAAATTAATTCCAAGTTAAATTACTTTAGCTTCAGTTATTTCATTTTGGACCTTAAAAGATTTTATGTTATTTCAATATAAATATTATTCCTATTCAAATTTGTTATATTCTTTTGATGATTGTGTTGGATATTTTTGTTTATATATACATGTAATGAGAGAAATAATAATGAGGCACAAAAATAATTAAACTATGTCAAGGAAAGTTTTTTTTATTGACCTATTTAATTTTTAATATGTACTTGATCATATGTAATTTTTATTTGTACAACATTTTATTAAAAGGAGTAAGTTGATCAGGTTCCTGACATTTTTCATTTTCACATTCCTTTTTATCTCAAGCCTGTTATAAATTTTAAAGATTTTTGTTACAGTGTCTTTAATTTTTATTTTTGACAGTGATGACTGGTATGGCATGATCTATTCATGGGCAGACAGTAAAAAAAAGTCAAATTTAATGTTGGCCTTATTTGATCCAGGTAAAAGAATAAAAAACGAAATTGAATAATTATTAACTTAATTAAAACAGCATTTTTGATTAAGTAAATGTATTGAACAAAACGCAGTAATGTCCCAGTAAAATACAATCAGCTTTGTGGCCCCAGTTAACTACAAATACATGTAGTGCTAATGGAACCTTTTATCACTAGTAATTTCCTAAGCTAACAAAAACTTTTTCACTTAAGGGCAAGATTCTATTCCATGGATTGGATCATTTGACAACCTCACCTCTTGTAGAGAATACTCATCAGAAGATGAAGAGAAAAAGTTGCCATTCCCCGTTAAACCCCTAGATAAACGCAGTTATGCACAATCTTGTGTTGTTTGGATAAAACCCTCTGGTTTACAGGTGAAGAAAGAAATAACATTAACTTTCTTTTCATAGGCATTAATGTCAAGGCTGTGCTTGCAGTTTTAATACAATGTAGTGTCTGTTTTCCCTACGCTAAATATCCACAATGGTTGTTATCAACAAAAAAAAGTTCTTTATTTATTATTTCTACAATACACCTATTATGAAACATTTGTGTAAAAACCCTCGAAAAAAATTATGATTCCTATTAAGAAAACCAGATAAAATATTTACTGCATATGCAATTTACTGCACATGTAGAAGATAACATGCTGCACATTTGAAAGATAGACTGGGAATATGCTATCTGCAAAATTTTGAACTGAAGTCTGTACTATATATTTTAGCCCTACAAACACAAAGTTGTCTCTCATTTTATTGTTATGAATCTATTTTTAGAGAAAAAAATATTTTTTGTAATAAGTTTTTTTTTCAGTCCTCTTCAATTTTTTGACATTATAAAAATGTCAAAAATGGATTTGTGTATTGAAAGAGCATTATCATAACGAAGTGATTATTCGGAGATATCTCCGTATAACGCTGGGCATTATAGACAGATATTTCCCATGATTCTTAGCGTCATACGCAAATGTTTTTGGCTGGTCATGTGACTACTTGCCGATTTGATATAAGATTTTTAAAAATTCTTACGATTCATGAGCTTCTGTGGTCTCACGGTTAGGGCATTAGATTCTTGAACTCTAAGTGTCAAGTGGAGGTTCGAGTTTCGATTGAGTCTTTTTTTTTAAGGTTGTAGTTTCAGTTTTAGGGGTCTGGGTTAGGTTTAGTTGTCTATTTTTTAAATTAAAATAGAAAAAACAACAAATATAACAAAAAAAAATACGATTTATCGAGCACACCGTTCTCTTTGCTTTTACCAAATTAATTTTAAAATCATAAATCTTTTTGAAATAAATTTTAAGCTATGATAGGTACATATATAATAAATTAGAACGGAAATTTTGTTTGTTTTTTTAAAAAAGAAATCTCCGTATAACGCAGGGCGTTATTGGGAGAAATCTCCGTATAACGCCTCCCTTATCATAAATATTAATAATGGAGAAGGGCTTAATTAACATTTAATCTAAAATGGGCTTTAAATTAATAAGGAAATTAAAAATGTTTAAGCATTGAAAAAGAAAAGAATTTTCAAAATGATGTTTTGAATTAGCAGAAAAACAGATTTAACTCATAACGTCCTAATGTGCAGTAATGCGCGCCTTGCCTCTAATCCTGACGCACGGTAAAGCTCATCTCGATAGCACTCTCTTTAGTAATGAAATCATACAAAGTAAAAAGTCTTCATAGCATGAGAGAAGATTTAGTCGACTTCCGGAAAAGTCGATGTTTACTTTCCACTAGTGCTTTCGCTCATTTTGCGAAGTTTTGTGGTATTTTTTATCGTTTTTTTTTGAAGATGTGATTTTGTGAAACTTTTCGTCCAAAAAAATAGTACTAAACTACACATAAAAATAGTACTAAACTCAAGATAGTCTTTTGTATATGTAAAATAACAATTCTATAAGCTTATCCTAAAGCGTGAAGTCAGTATAACAATAATTACATTTTCAGCAATTTAAAAAAATTCATAACCCAATTCATAGCAATATATGCTTGAAATCTTTATGGGACTGAGGGAATAAGTTTTTAGAAAACCTTATAGGATATTATAAGTTGATTGAAATTAAAAAATTTAAGTTTTCCCATATAAAATGTAGGTTTTTGATTCTGCTTAGGAAACAAAAAGCTTGCAATAAAAATTATATCTGTATTACTTTAACATCATATTTTTTTGTCTTTGCACTTACCTTTGGTGCAAGCTTTCCACAGAAGTGATGTTTTTTTTAAAATTAAAAATAATAGATATTATCCTAAAAAGTCTGTTCCCAGTTAGTTTGGATATGTATTATCAATTTTATAAGATATGATTAAAACTAGATAGTACTTTATTTGAAATATTAGATTTAATAATAATCATGAATTCTTTCACAGTTAGTGGGTAATACAAAATGATTATAGTTTAAACAGATACATTGTAAAAACTAAACTACAATGTACATACATGAGGCTGCATGCACTTTTTCTTTTCTTTTAACTCATTAATTTGTTTCCAGACCAAAAAATTTTTTTACAGGTTTATTTGTGTTTGTTTCCTTTTGATCAGTTAAAAAATTCTCCTGAGACTATTACACTTTATAAATATTGATTTTAGTTGGAAGATAAGTCAAACTTTTTTTCTTTTTTGTTCAATTAAATGTGTTTTCACTTGCAGTCTGATATTCAAAAAGTCTTAAGACATGCCAGAAAGTTGCCAGAGAAAATACACCAGTTTTATAAGGTGATTTATATAATATAAATTATATAACTTATTTATTAATGATCTTCATTTTGTAGAGATGATATACCCCACAGTAACTTAAGACTGCTTTATGCAGTCTTGATTCTTTATGCAGTCTTGATTGGATTATATATTAGAATTATATTTTATACCTCCAATGTGCCATACACTTTTTTTCCACACTCATATATTAATACAAGAGATAACCCTTTTAAGAATGTTAGCTATTAATACCCTCTCCTCACACCTAAAAAGAAATAACCCTAAAATTACTAAAAATGTTTTCAAGTAACACACTTTATTTTTAAAAGAATCATAAAAATCCCTTCCAACTCCTTTTAATCATTTAAAATACATATGACATCTGTTCTTCTTCATCAGGAGTTAAATCGTACCAGGCGGGCAGCTCTGTCATTTGGGTTTCACATACTACTTGAAGCCATGGCATCTATGTTGGAAAGAGAGTGCACCCTTTTACCTGGCACTGCACACCCCAATGCTGCGTTACAACTAACACATGCTGCAAATTTTCTTCGCTCAGATAATGCATTTGATGTCATGCAATCTGTAACACCACTTCCTACAAATTTTTCAAGTGGTAATACAGGTTAAGTTGTTTATTTCAATGTTGCTCTAAATAAATTGAACTACCAAACTTTAAGAGGAGTTGTTTAGTTGTGTCATATTATCAAAAGGGAAACTTTAGTAACGTTTCCTGTCTTTTTTTCCCAAAACAATAAAGTAACCAATTAATTATGTATCACCCTTTAAATAGATTTTTTTAATTGTGTTATTTTTATAGTAAATAAGGAAGTATAAAAAGCAAGCAAATTATAAATCAGACCAAAAAGTATTTTCAAATATATTATTTTTATTCATTAAGCACTTGTGTACTCAACAAAAACATATTCAAATCATTGCACAAACTAAAAAACAAAAATATTCAACAATTGTTGCAGTCATATCGTAAGATAACAAGTATCAAATTCAAATCACTGGTATGTATATTTATAAATGAAAACAATTCTTTCTTGAGCTGTGTCTAAATCTAAGGCCATTTGACAACCTTTCAAAATAATTAGTATATTAAATTTATGGAATATTAGATGTATCACTAAGAGCTTTTCAATTTTTCCACTCCTTAAAATTTATTGTATCTTTACAAGACAATCATGCACAATAAAATAACATTACATTTGATTGAAGTAAGAACATTCAATGTATAAGATTTAAATTTAGTATACTCCGATTTACTCCATAATCTAAAACTTAAGTGCTAAAATTATATGCTATGGAAATATTTTTTTTAAAACAGGTCTTTGGATGTTGATTATTTGGATTTCATCCACAAAGCAAAAACTTCTGGCTTAAAATTAATCTTACCTTAATTTTAAAATTAGCAGTTTAGACTTTTCAGTATTAAAAGATAATTTAAAATGTAGTAAGAATTTACCTATTTGTCAAGACAATGGAAATTTAGTGAATTTAAAAAATAACAATTTTTATATAAAAATTTTCAGTCCCTATGAAATTCTTAAGACAAGTTTCTTAATTTATGAAAATCATAAAAGTGATTTTAAAAAAACAAAATCATATTTTTTAAAAAAATTTTACACATATTTTTTCTATCTTTGCAGAAACAATTTTTTATACGATTTATGATAAATATTCTTATTAAGCTAGTGGCAATTGAACCCCGCATTCTAGTTGATTAAATCTGACAAGAATGGCAAAAATGTTATTTTAAAATGATGAAAAGAAGAAACTTTAAAGGGATTATTATTAATTTATGACAATGTACGCATAAGTAAGTACAATTTAAATTTTCTTTAGCCAAACAGGTATCCACATATCATATTATTCTTTAAAATTCACCTAAGACAAAAAAAAAGAAAATTAATATCAAAGTCGTACAATTATATTTAAATATATTTGATATATTAATTCACTATTAACTTTGACATTAAATTGAAAGGTCATAATATATTCCAAATCATGACTACAGGTATAACAATATAAATTTTCTATGGCTGCCTTAAAAAAATAATAAAGGTCTTATTGCTCAATACATGGAGGCACTTAAGTAAAATACTGTATCACTTTTTATTGGCGATAGCATTACCAATAATACCATAACTTTAACACAGTGTACAATGTATGTATGTACAATGTAATTGAATTATTTTTTTAAATAATGCCCTATTATGTAATAATATAAACATAATGAATATTAAGATTCCTTAATTAGATTGCTCAATTCTCCTGAACTTATTGCATTTCTTAATGTCGTCTCTATTGTTAGTTGATCTCCTATGTTGCGGAGCTGGCGCCCACAATTACTGCAGTGGTAATGATCTCCTACAAGTCTCAGCAACTGCCCTGAAATCTTCTCTAAAAAATTAGCAGGTGCACTATATGGCCTCTCCTGGTTGCTTTGACGAGATCTTGGTGAAGATGAAGTCAGAAATAGAGAATCCGGAAGGTTGTCTGACGTTGGGGAGGGATTATTATGGAATAATGGTTCTGTAGGAATGTCTTGAACTTGAGATAGGACGAGAGGAGATGGAGTTACAAGATGATGGGCGTTGATGTGTCTTTCTATCCTGGCACCAGCATGGGTAGATTTATCTCCGCAACCATTTAACAAAGAAGGAGAGGAGGCCGAGGCTACTAGTGTCTGTTGTTGACTCTCGCAAAAGTCTGATTCATGGGCACTAAGTGTATTAACTTGTTGAACACTTGGAGCTATATTGCTCGATCTTGTTGCCACTCCTTTCTTTCCTGAGCTCATTTCTCTTTCTACACCCATTTTCAAATCTGAAAATAAAATTCGTTGTCTTTGAAAAGTTTTGCTATTTTTTGTAAATTTTTGTAATTTTAATGCAAGAAAAACCAAAAAAAAACACTTAAAATTTAATGACATTGTTAAATGTGTACTAGTAGAAGACTGAATTCATTGCTTGTTCTTTTCATCATTAGAAATATATAAATACAAGAGTACATTTTCAAAATAAAATACTTAAAACAAATTTGTTAATTAAGTCTATTTAATCATGAAAGGACCAAGTTTGAATACAATTTTATTTAATCTTATGAAGACATATGAATGATAAAGGTAAGGCCTAAAACTAAAATAAGCAGATTCATATGTTGATCGTGACAATATAGATATGCTGTTCATTATTAATCAGGGCCTACTCAACAATTAAGTTTCAATCTTCATTATTACAACATTGCCATGTTTTTATAACACTTGACTGTAACTACAATGTACTATTACGACCACTACATTAACATTAACAAACAAATTAGTTAAGCTGTAAAACTGTAATTATAATATTGTAATAATAAATTAATAAGAAAAGGATGAAAATGATGATTTTCATTCTATCAAATTTGTAATTTTAGTCAAGCGGCTGTATGTTTCTCAGTTGCTGTTACTGTTAGGCCGATGTATATTTTAAAAATAGGTATTTAATAGTACCAGTAACAGGCCTATACAAAATCATAATATGTTTAGTTAATTAAGTATTTAGTCATGATTAGTATGGTTTAAATAAAGATCTAGCCATAATAATAATACTAATACTCCTTCATATAGACCCACAAAACTTTAAAATTTATTTTCCAGAATCCATTCCAGGTTTTTGTTTTATTCAAGAGTAAGCTTTTAATTTTTAATTACATGTTGTAATTAGTATTATATTTGATTGGATCATTTAATATGATTTAAATAATCAATAAATGACTGAATGAAATGCTCTAACTCTAGGCTTTTACTAAAACTTTACTAACCAAAATAAATGTTATTAAATTATTAATAACAAATTAGCCTATATTTCATTTGATTAATTTTAATAATAAACTACCAGACTAGGCCTACCCATATTGACGATTCAACTCTTACTAAGTTTAAGTTACAATGTTACAATGATCAAGCAGCTAAATCTGAAGTGTACGTAAACTAAGTAAGTTAATATAATAATGATTATGTCATGATTTTTGTTAATGTATTTAATACTATTTAAAAGTATTTAAAGTTTAAGTCGGTAATCCTGCAGTTTCTACACATATATTATTTCACAGCAAAATTTAATTTTCTCGTGAGAACTTACGTTTTTAATTTATTAAATGCATTATTATATGTTGTATTTCAGCTATTACAGCGCTAATTTGTAAGCTTTTCTAATTTCTAAGGCATTTTTTCGGCTCTCAACAGTAAATAGTCTGATCGTGATGCAACCATTTTGTTTATTTATTACTCTACTTGCCGGATTGTCCCAATAAGATGCCAAATGGAAATTTCTCACTTACAAACAAACAAAATAAGAATCAAACATCTAGTAACGAAATTAAAAATGAAATTGTCGTTAAAATATTTATTTATCTTCTAAAATAGATGAAAAATACCTTTTAAAAAACATTTTCAGTCAGTAAATTTAGTTTAGCATGGGTCGAGCCAGGTAAAAAAACATCTGGCTATGTAAACAAAATGGACGTATCGTGACCAGATTAAATGTATTATATAGAGCCGATAAAATGCCATGGAGATTAAAAAGACTCACAAATTAGCGCTGTAATAATAGCTGAAATACAACATATAATTATGCATTTAATAAATTAAAAACGTAAGTTCTCACGTAAAAATTAAATTTCGCTGTGAAATAATATACTGTATACTGTATAAAGTGTATAAGTTTAAGTATATCATATAATATTAATATTATAAATTATATACATATACTATATGTATATAATTTATAATATTAATATTAGCCTAATATACATGTAACATGTCATGTAGAAACTGCAGGATTACCGTTTAAGTTTAAGTCATTTAAGTTTAATACTTAAGGCT
The DNA here is from genome assembly GCA_944989445.1 of Ampullaceana balthica. Lineage (NCBI taxonomy): Eukaryota > Metazoa > Mollusca > Gastropoda > Lymnaeidae > Ampullaceana > Ampullaceana balthica. Next base: position 135,356 of record CALYLW010000316.1, on the reverse strand, counting down.
AAACTAAACTGACTAAACTAAATAGTATAACTATGCAAGTTAGTTAGACTTACTTAATTTCTGAGGGCTAAGGCGAATTAGTAATTAGAATCACAACACTAACAACACAACTATTTTCATTGACTATTACTATTGAGATTGCCCAGTCCTGATAAGTTTTGTAGAATAACTTTGAATAAGAAAGTGAACTTAGACTTAGTGTCAAATTAGTAAGTAGCCTTCAATATGTCACTTCACAATTTTAAAAAATAGTGTTACCAAAAATACTATAATTAGTACCTAGTTTTATACTACACGGAACACTTTAAAGACTTTTTAAATTTGTTTTTAGTAGTTAGTAGCAGCTTTTTCAGTATTTTGTCTATTATCTATGGTCCGTGATCATGGCATGGTATTTATGGTCCGTGTACAATTCAGTACGGGACTTTCCACTTCCTCATTTACCCCACTTCCAAATTATTGAGTCTTCTACTTATACTTTTAGTAGTTATAGTTATAAGAAATCATGAAAATGAAATTTTAAAAATATCAAATAACTAGGCATGTAACTTTTACAACATATTAATATTAACACGTCAATTCGATTTGTAGGTAGACTATTAGACTATAACTATAACTGTATCTGACTGTATCTGTATTAATTATTAATATGACTATGAGTATGAGTACTAAGACGTAGACGTAAGTAAACTAAGTTCACAAATACCTTTATAATTTCACTTTATATTTTATATAGAATAATTAATCATATTTTAATATTTTTACTATTACTACTTAGTGGGCTACAGTCAGTGTTAGGCACACTAACTACTTTTACTATTTGACATGATCAATGACAAGCAACACGTTTTATACCCATTCTAAATTTATTGCCAATCCTTTCCGGGTTTAGCCAGTCTTTTTTTAGACGTATTTTACTTATAATATAATCGGGAGTTTATAGGCTATCTAAAATGTGTAACAGGATGCAAGCGTCATTCTAATTCTAAAGTTTAAAGTATATTACCAATTTCTTTAGCAAAGTGAAAATAACATCTAGAAGCTTTTGAAGTTCTTTTAAATTTGTCTTAAATTATATATTTTTTTAAATCGAATAGCGTTTAAATTAATTTAAATGAAATGGTGTTCGCCCGATTTCCAAACGGGAAGAACGAGCATTTTTGTGTTTGTTGTGCATATGAAACGAGAAGAAAAATGTTCAATTCCTATGACTGTCTGAGATTTCTTTCAGATTATCTTTGTGTTGTAATTCCAAATTTTAATTAGTTGCCTTATTGTATTAAATTGCTACTTTGTTATTTTTTCTTCTATCCTCTAATTAAATGTTTCTAGGTTTAATGATTTAACTAATATTCTACTAATGGTGTTACTCTTGTCAAATTATTTGAATAGCATAATATCCTGTAATGAATCTTGCTACTCTTTTTCGACTTTTTTTCAAGTTCATCTATGCTTTCTTTGATGGATAGGGCACAAACTGAACATGCATTTTCTAGTATAGGTCTTATCAAAGTAAAGTAGCATTAGCATTCCATGAATGAAATATTTTGCATTTATTGGTTTCTTTTTCTTTGATACTCTTAGCAGCTGACACTTATCTGGATGGAAAGACACATTCCAATTATAGTTTCCCATTTTAAGAAAAAGAATATGTATCTAGGTCATTTCGTAAGATTTTTGTATCTTGTTTTGACTGAATTGTTCTAAATTCTATATGTTATACAATCATTGGTAAATAACCTATTTGTTATTCCCTCTGGTGAGATGCTGTCGGGTAAATCATTTTTGTAAATTGGAGAGCCTACGACATTTTAAAAGTTTGTTCTCTACATAAATGAAATCTTGAATCCACTGATGTATGTGACCAAAGATGCCTAAGAACCAGTGGCGTAGCGAGGGGAAGGGGCGACTGCCCCGGGCGGCACTTTGCCAGGGGCAGCAAATTCCTAGTAGTTTTTATATATAATTTCTAACAATGAAAATTTTAAAAGAAAGTTGAGCTTTTAATCGAAATAAAATAACAGCCAAATAAGAAATTAATAAAAGAAATAAAGGAAGTATCATCAAGCATGTGAACGTTTCAACTGCCAGAACTTCTTAAATTCTTCTGATACTAATACTACTGTTCTGAAAAATCAGACCCTGATGTGGTATCAACTTAATTGGTTCTTAAAATTTGACAGCTTTTCCTGTTAAAAAGCAAATCTTACTGTACCCTATCAATTTGAAACACGAGCGATTCAAATTCTCCGAGTGGCACATTGTTGGGGGGTGGGGGCGGAAAATTCCTCGTTGTTAATTAGCTTCTAAAAATAAATTACGTTAAAATAAAGTTTAACAAAATAAAATAAAAAACAATATACTTCTTTTTTTAAAGGAAGAAACTATATTAAAATACGTAGACGTTTCTAATGCCAACATTTTAAACTCCTATTCTTTTATTAATCTAAAGACTTATAAAACTAATGCTAATGAGCTGAAAAACATTGGGGCTCAAGTAGTGTACCAACATGACAATTATGTGCTGGTCCATTTAATCGATTTTAACGTAGGTAAACTACTGGAACAAAGTTGTTGGAAAAAGTTGTTGTTATATGGTCTTTTCTTTCAAAGCAAAATTATTTGAATGTTAATGTCTTTATTTTGTGGAATAAATAAAAATGATGAATAAAATTGCTTATCTAATGGAATTAAAACTTGAAACACACAAACACAAAAGTAGCCCCTCTTGAACAAGTGCTCAACATTACCTTTTGCAATTGGAAAGAATCATAGATTGGATAAAAAGAATAAACTAAAAATAAAGATAAAGAGCGAAACAAAGTTGCCAGAGGTTCTTACGACATTTCTAAAAGATTTTTAATAAATGATGATCTTAAAATAATGGGCTGTAGAGGCTCAACGTGTGTTAATATTTCTTCATGGCTGAAAAGTATGCAGAAGTTAAAGAAAAACGCAAAAAATTACATGTCAATGTCAAATCTTGCACATGAAGTTCATTTAACCAATTTTGTTTACATGATACTCCTACTGAAACGAACTCTCTAACTCTGTTTTAGTATACTAGAACGTTGTTACGTTACGCATTCTTTTCCATGTCCATACTTCGTTTGGAATATCAAATTGCTTCTACAAGCAATGCATTAAACAGAATTCAGGATACAAAATAGTTACTATACCATGGAGTTATTTTGAGGTTATTTTTAAAGTTATAGAAGAATTGATAGATGCAGACAAAAAGCTCAACACACGTACAGACGCAAGTGAATTGGCCCTGAATGGAAGATCCTGGAGAAGCTGGCCCAGGATAGCGATGCCTGGAGGTCTCTTGTAGGTGGCCCATGCCCTTGGAGGAATCGCAGACGTCGACGATGATCGGTGGGTGTCCCTCATGGATGAGAAGGCCTCAACAAACAACAGCAACAATGAAATCTTTTTATTTTCTAATTTATAATTTATATCAAAGATGCCCGAAATTATTTACAAACGTATAGTGTTCAAAAATGCTTAACAGTCGCTTCTCACAGAGAAACTAATGGAATACTAAAGGATGATTTGATTTTTTAAAAAATTAATGTGGTAAGTTTTATTCTTCATAATAATAACATGAGATTACTGTAGAAATTCATGTGAGTTTTTGGCAGTTATATCGAATAATTTAGAAAACAGATAAGATTTTCGTTCACAAGCTAATATACTGGTCTTTGAAATTTTGACTTCAAATTAGAGTATACAAAATATCTCACGTGTTATTGTCAAACAAGGAATATTTGAACCCCACGGTTAAAAAGAAAGAATAAATGAATTCAAGACCAGTTAATGTATTCAATTATTTTTTTAAATAAAATTTTTTTTTATTTAGTATTTAGGCTAGAAGTTACCCTGGCTTAAATAATATCATTAATTCGAACAATGTCTTAAATAATGCAATTTGTTAAAATAGATTCTCTAAAATTAAGTTAATAAAAATTAATTAAGATCAATAATGAATACACCAAGATTATCTAATCAATAGTTATTTTGGCTATTGAGCATGTCATGGCTGAAAACATTGATACATGAAAGATTGTGCAATGAGGAAAAATATAAAACTTCGTGTTTTCATGTGACGTCACAAATCTTAAACAACCCCTCCCCCTCGTCACACATCGTCACAAATGTGTGGATCGCCCCTCCCCCCCTCTAGGTGCGTGACGTCATTTATGGACGGACCTTATGGCATTTACATATTTTTTCGGGGGGGGGGCGGGGGTGGCAAATTTGGGTTCTGCCCCGTGCGGCACATACCCACGCTACGCCGCTGCTAAGAACTTAAGCTTTTTGAGTAAACTAGATTGGTGAACTTTATCAAATCAAATCCTTTGAGAAGTCTAATAATAGTTGATCTCTTTGACCATTATTATATTAACCTTTTTATAAATCGTATATTAGAACAATTAATTGTGCTGTGTAAAGTTGCGCGTTTTGATAGGACGTCACATTTCTCACACTCCCCCCCTCCCGCTCGTCACACATCATCACAAATGTGTGGATCGCCCCTCCCCCCTCTAGGTGCGTGACGTCATTTATGGATGGCCCCATAGGTCATGAAAAGAATCTATAACGTATCACAACGGGGAAGCACCTTTGTAAATTAACTTCTGGATTGAAGCGCACTTTAACTTTAAAGGCACTTTTAATTAAAGTTTATGGCAGGTTATTTCAAAACAATGCCTGTTATAGGCTATAGCTCAAGTGTTTCTTAACACATGGCCCTGGCACTAGAGAATATGAGACGATAGCCAACTACGGCCTCCGCGCCGTTTTTAGGGGTGGGGGGGGGTCGAAATTATACTTAGTTTTTAGACAGCTGGCCAACAGGGTCATCAGGGGACTTATTGAAGTTGGTCTGAGAAAACTCGCGTTTAATTCACTATTTTGTGTAGGCATATTCTAGATTATGGATAAGCTGTGTGCTTTTAAAAAGAACTCCAATTTAAATCAATTTTTTTTAAAAATTGATTGAAAAATATTTAATGGGTCTCTGATGTTCTTAAATGGCGCTGGCTCCCTGAAAACTGCTATTTCTACTTGACCTCACATATTATATTGCTTAGTACGGCTCCTCCACAAAAGGGAACTAGTTTTAATTTGAAATTAAATAACTTGATACTTAAAGCGGCCAGCCTCAGGAAACCCTGCACTGGTGATTTGTGAGTTCAGAATTATCTTTTCAACAATCACCAATGAATATGTTTGCGTCACTTTTTTTCCGAGAAAGTGCTGACATGTAGTTTTTATTTAAAAAGAAAATACTACTGGTGATCCCTTTCTACTTATTTACTTGAATAGCCACCCATCAATTGTCGTACTTATTTCCTGTCACAACGCCGCGGCAGAAGGCCACACTTGCCCTTTCTCCGCTCGTTTGAGATGCCATGCCAAAAAGACCAAAGTCCTGTTAAAACCCGTTTAGTCCTCGAAATTTTTACTTAAAAATCGGCAGAATGAAACATTTCGTCCAATGCCTGTCATTGGCGACGTGGCGAGTACAAAACGGCATAGACCGAGCAGGCCGCCCTAGAACAAAGTTTAATTGCTAACGCCCACACGCTATTGTAGATGGGAAGTTTCTACCTATAAACGTCACACGTTTCGCGTCATAAGCAAAAAAAAAGGGGCGGTCGAGTAGACAAACAGTAGGTGCAGGCTCAGCTTGTAGTCTTTATATCCTGTTTGTTGGATATACATTTTGTTGTGAGTCGCTAATCTGGGACAGAGCTCCTCAAACCTGTATGTGTGCCACGGCCGGATTTAGACTTGATGGGGCCCTAAGCTATTTGAGATATGGGGGCTCCTTTGAAGTCCAGATATTCATGTCAGTGCCAAATATGAAGAAAAAAATTCGGGGGGGGGGAGGAAGAATGCCCCGGGGGGGGGGCTAAGCTATAGCTTGTTAAGAAAATAGGTAAATCAAGTACTGGCCATGGGACAAGCCCCGGTACAATGCACATATTTAATATAAGTATTTTTTCAATTGCGTATTTTGTTACCTTGTCTGAGAATGAGGATGTTTATTGGAACATAATAAAACAGTAAGCCCTCACCTTCAAAAACGAACAAAACAAAGAAATAAAACTTTACAACACAGTTTCAATATATTTGTATATAAATCAAATATTTCTATATAGGCTTTACATACAATTTTACATAACAGCTAAACTAATTTTTTTAAAAAATCATTAATTAAATTAAATTTCCCCAAGAATCTCTGAATCTAATGTGTAATTCCCCCAATAATACTTATTGACTAAATGGACATGGCATGACTTTATGACAACCGAAGACCGTTTGTGGCGTAATATCGATCTGTCTACCGATACATCCTGCACACAGTTTTATAAGATTTAAATAGTGGAGTAAATGTGCCATGTACAGGGGGGGGGGCGGGGGAGGAGCATGAACAGTTTATGAGGACGTGGTTTGGGGGGATAAAGGGATAAAGGGGGGGGGTAAATCATCTCTGGGATCATTATAAAGTGCTTTATTTTTAATGAATACTAAATTCAATAACTTGTGAAAATGGAAAGTTTTCCTTGAATTCCTTGCTGTTTAACTTGTTTCTTATCGATAGTTATTTATATGAACAAACTATGTAATGGGAACTCCTGACGCGTGTAACCCTCGTGACGAAAACACTCGATGTCTTTCTCTCTTAGTCTCTCTCTCTCTCTCTCTCTCTCTCTCTCTCTCTCTCTCTCTCTCTCTCTCTCTCTCTCTCTCTCTCTCTCTCTCTCTCTCACTCTCTCTCTCTCTTCCTCTTTCTCGCTGCCTCATTGTCTCTTTTAATTCGTCTGCATCTCTATCTATCTTTCTCCATGTCTCTCCACGTCTCCCCCTCTCTCTCACTCTCGCCCCGTCTCTATTTCTCTCTCCATTTCTCTATCTTTGTATCTTTGTGTCTCTTTCTCTTTCTTTATGTCTCTCTCCATCTCTGTCTATCTCTGTCTCTCTCTCTCTCTCTCTCTCTCTCTCTCTCTCTCTCTCTCTCTCTCTCTCTATGTATCTCTCTATCCCTGTTTCTCTCTCTCTCTATGTCTCTCTCTCACCAGATCCCCACTCCACCCTCAGATATTACTTGTTAAGCCGCACTGTAAGCATGTGATTCTCTTGTGATCTGACAGCCACCTGATAAGATTGGGTTACCACAAGAATGTCGTCACTCTGCGTCTTTGCTATATCCTTAAAATAAGCCGAGTATGGTGTGTATGACTATGACAGCGTAACAAGAGCTTGCCCTTATACTTATACTCTTATTAACTATACCCTTTTGTCACCGATACAACTACTGAGTTCAATTGATAAATATATTAATTATAATCATGTCGTAACAAGAAGGTGTTTAAAATATAATTGAACAATTATTTACTAAAATTAAAAAGTCTCCAGCGTGTAAATTGTCAGGTATTGTCAGCTGACGCAACTATAAATAGTTTCCGAAAATTCCCGATATCTTTTTAAGATCCTTTAAATTTTAAAAATGTCAGAATTACGGTTGGTGTGCAATATTTTCTTCTTCTTTCTTTATTAAGGAAGTAAACTTTTTTTTTAAAAAGTGTAATAAATATGATTTGGGAAATAGGAGGCTAAAATAGTAATATATAGATATATTTCAGGGGGGGGGGTTGAAAATGAAAGTTGGATGAGTCATTGGGTTCAAGTTCAATTAAAGATTCTTTTAAGGATTTAAGTATTAAGCATGGTATTTTAATGCCATTTCCTCAAGAAACTTTATTTCTTGGAATTTATTACCAAAAAAATTGAATTTGACCTGAGCTATTAATACCGACTTGTATGTATATTTTTAACGGAACATTTATTTTGAAAATTCATTATAACGTTTAAAATGTGTTTTCATTTTTGTTTTCTCCAGGTTAACAGTTTTCTAAATTTCTGAGCCCAAATGAGTCTTAATGTTATAAGTGTAAGGTCCCAAACAGAAGTGTAAGGCCCACACACAGAGGGTTATGGTCAGGCTCAGTCCTCCGGTATTTTAAATCTAGGATTGTTTGGGTTAGGGTTAGGGTCTCAACTTCTGTGAGGCTATGATGACATTTTTATTGAATAAATTAAATTTGTTTGTAGCGTGGCGGATTAAGATTGCGCGGGGCCCCTGGCTGCAATTCCACCTGGGGTCCGGTCAAGCAACCTTTATTATACAATATACTAAGTTTAAATCATTGGAGGCCCATTGCTTTAGCCCAATCAACACCCCCCCCCCTTAATCTGCCACTGGTTTGGAGTATGCATGGGTGGGGTTATTTAAAATATAACGAAGGAGAGGATATAAAAATAATTGTCATTGTTTGTGTAGTCCTAAATATTGTTGACCAATTAGAATATCTTTCTCAAATTGATGATGGTGAGGTTGTGTTTTAAGCCAATACCTTACTTAAGTGCATACGGACCCAAAACTTTATTTCCAATAATGCAAATCTTAAAGTTAATCGTGGTGCATAAACGTATTAACTTTTTTTTTCAACATCCGTACTGAGCTTAATGGTTTGGTGTTATTTCATCCGGATTGATCTCTGCTTTTTTCTTTACTTGATTTAAATTCAAATACCGCGTCATCTGTCAAGTTACTGCATTCGTAGTGACGTGCAGACAAGAATAAATAGTTATTTCCTGGTGTTCGTCAGCAAAGGCTTCATTGGATATGCTTTGTGTTTTGCCATACGATAATGGTTCAAAAAAAAGAAGAAAAAAAAAGAAATGGTTTTGCTTAATTAATAGAACATGCCGCCCCTCGGTATAAAAAGGAAATAAAAAATGTGCATAAGTAGTTAAACAGTTAACACAAGAAAACCTTTTAGGCCATAACATTATCTCAAACCATCACGAGTTGATTCAACTTTAAGGGTAAGGCTTACACTTCAAGTCTCATAACATTGGACTTCAGACGTTCCGTTATGTAATTATCAAGCTTAAGCCAGAAATGAAACACTTTACAAATAAGATACAGATATGTAATCAGCATTTTAATCAGTTTGACCCAGTTTCATGTTAATTTTTCCTGGAATTTTTCCTGGTTATAAAGATATTAAAAATGCATTTCATGTCAGTGACTCAGTGTAAGAATTATTTACAAAATAACCTGATCGCTTTCGATTTGATGTTGGTCAATCTGTAGTAAAAGGAAGTGCGCAAATCTAGACAATAATAAAGAGAAATTATCTGCGTATGACTGTGTTTAAAAACTAATAAAACACAAATTTGATTTTTTTTTAAATTTAAAAGGAAGTAAGCGTTATTCAAATTCAGTATTTGAAAGTATGTCAATTAAACTTTAGTAGATGATAACTTTAGTTATCGCCGCCATCATTATTTGACTTGTTAGCTCTATAGTTTGACACATGGCATAGTAGTCCTTAATATTCTCTGCTTATTTTTTATGTTGATTAATAAGATTTTAATGCGTTTTACTGAGAAAACTGGCTATAAATGTTAGCAACTAACTCGTTCTCTCTCTCTCTCTCTCTCTCTCTCTCTCTCTCTCTCTCTCTCTCTCTATATATATATATATATATATATATATATATATATATATATATATATATATATATATATATATATATATATATATATATAATTTATTTATTTGCTTCACTTCTTATTTTTTTAAAAATATTTGTGTGCTTAGAAAACACTTAAAGCCCCAGCATAAAATGTTTTTATCTTTAAATAGCTGCGAGTGCAATGTTCCCTTTAGGCTGAGCGGCCACGCAGATATCTGACCGACGCCGCATAGCAAATTTGGTAAAATATTGCACAATAAATGGGTGTTGTGCAAGTTTGCACACGAGTTTTTGTACTTTGCACAAGGACCAACGAACCTTAGAGGTAACATTGGCTGTGAGCCGAATCAGTTGTATGACGTCCCAAACAACTAGGAAGAAGTTAAAATCGTTATCATCGAAACCGGAGCGGAAAACAATAAAGTATTAGGCGACACATGTAAGCGAAGGTATTTGCGTCGACTGCGGTGCAGGTACAGTTATTGATAAAGTATTAGGCCACACATGTAAGCCAAGGTATTTGCGTCAACTGCGGTGCAGGTACAGTTCTTGAGACCCCAGAGCGATGTTCATTAATACTACGCATACATTTATTTATTTATTTTAAATTCGTCTTTGCATACACTTTCAGTGAAAATGAAGCGCAGCGCATTACAATTCATGTATATATTCCTACACTCAGATCCGTCTTTACACCATTTTGGGCCCCCGGGCAAAGAAAGAGTGCGCCCCCCCCCGCCCCACAGGACTAAAAAAATAAATATGCATAATATATATATAAATAAACTTATTCCCATGGGGCCCCTATGCTCGTGGGCCCCCGGGCAAATGCCCAACGGGCCTATGCGTTAAGACGGCCCTGCCTACACTTGATGTACATAAGTCTGTTTTCCCACAATGATCGATTGCATGGCTAGCTTGTTGTTGATGATACCCAAATCTATTAATTGATTTACTGTGTATGACCAGGACACTCGAGAGGATTATTTAACGTTTAATAAGATTTAAATGCCTCTTCCCACAAATGTACAGTCATTGACACACACATTGACGTCATTTTTATTCAATACATTTGAACTTACATAAACAAAACAACAAATTTAAAAAGTGACAGGGCACTTCTCAAAATAACACATATTTGTGTACTGACAGTAATGAAACCTGGAATTTCATAAAGATTAATTACAAGTTCATACGTGTTACTTTAATTCGGGATGAAAGGGGGTTTATTTCCGCTTAACAACCCGGCTTTCCTAAACTTTTCTGATAAAATCACCATTCAAACTGATCTGATTATGAAAGATCAGAGTCCAAACCTAGTCTTAACTGCTGAATCTACGTGTCTCGTCTAAAGTCATGGAAGACCTGATCTTGTTTTCAGCATTACTTTGCCGGATGAGTGCTCCGCACAGACAAACTCGGCCTTTCCTAAGGGAGGCAGGAACAATATTTTTTGGAAATGGTTCTTCCAGCTTAATTTGTTTGAGTCTGCTCAATAACAACAACGGAATTAGTTGACCCTCTCCAAGACTTTTCTCTGTGATCAGACGGGCTTTGGGACATTTCCATGACAAGATCTTTACCGAAATCTTAACCATTGCTCATTAATTGTTAACCAATTATATTATTTGGTAATGTGCCACCATTCACCATATAAATATTTTTTACACTTGCTAACGCTCAAGCCTACTAGGCACATACTTTAACCGGAGGGGGGGGGGCGGCGATTGTCGTGTTTTCCAGAGCCCAGATTCCATTAGTTCGCTGTCTGCGCTTTGGTCTAGTTTTAAAACATTATCTGCACGGACAATCATCGCAATGGTCAATTCACTGCTTATGGCTATTATCATATTGTTTGTTAAGGAATGTGGGAATCGAAATTTAATTTAATTCATTTTTAAGCTGCTGCCCTTCCTTCTAACGATCATACGCTGAGACATATGCCCAGACATACGCTGAGCAAACTGTCGCTGTTAAAAAATAATCATCAAGGATATTAAAATAATTATTAAAATCACTCTAGACAACAACATATTGGACTCGTTTTTCGCGTTTGTAAAAATAATTAAATCGATCCTGTTCGGGCTCCATGTGAGCTCCATGGTCACCGGGGCAATATACCTGCAGTTCCTGTTCCTCGGGCCTGTTTCCGAAACGTAACAAGTTTCAAAGGCGTAACATGTTTTGTTTTGTCGACATAAAGGGAAGGAAACGTCGGGGAATCCCACCAAAAATTAAAGTCAAAATATTAATAGAAGTGAACAAAGCATTTTAATAATAGATTTTCATAATTATAAATTATATAGCTAATGAAGTTTTTTTTAAAAATCAATTTAAAAATGTATACGTTTATTAGAAATACCTATAGCAATAGAAACGGCTAAGTGCGCAATAACAGGAAGAATTCAGGTCAATGACAGCTGTTATTTCAACATATTGTAAACAAAGTCGCATTCATTTTAAAAGAAAAAATATTACACTATTTTGTATGGGATCAGGATTTTCTTTGAAATGTTCCTCAGTGTGAATGATCTTCAGTTGAGAGCATGAGCCATGAGCCATGAGCCATGAGCCATGAGCCATGTTCCATGAGCCATGAGCCATGAGCCATGAGCCATGAGCCATGAGCCACACAGCTGTGGTAGTTTGTTTACATACACTTACACGGGGTGGCAGAGTGTGGGATGGGTGGCAGAGTGTGGGAGGGGTGGCAGAGTGTGGGAGGGGTGGCAGAGTGTGGGAGGGGTGGCAGAGTGTGGGAGGGGTGGGAGGGGTGGCAGAGTGTGGGAGGGGTGGCAGAGTGTGGGAGGGGTGGCAGAGTGTGGGAGGGGTGGCAGAGTGTGGGAGGGGTGGCAGAGTGTGGGAGGGGTGGCAGAGTGTGGGAGGGGTGGCAGAGTGTGGGAGGGGTGGCAGAGTGTGGGAGGGGTGGCAGAGTGTGGGAGGGGTGGCAGAGTGTGGGAGGGGTGGCAGAGTGTGGGAGGGGTGGCAGAGTGTGGGAGGGGTGGCAGAGTGTGGGAGGGGTGGCAGAGTGTGGGAGGGGTGGCAGAGTGTGGGAGGGGTGGCAGAGTGTGGGAGGGGTGGCAGAGTGTGGGAGGGGTGGCAGAGTGTGGGAGGGGTGGCAGAGTGTGGGAGGGGTGGCAGAGTGTGGGAGGGGTGGCAGAGTGTGGGAGGGGTGGCAGAGTGTGGGAGGGGTGGCTGAGTGTGGGAGGGGTGGCAGAGTGTGGGAGGGGTGGCAGAGTGTGGGATGACTTGGACCCAAGGGATGAACCCACTAACGTCTCAATGACTAACGATAAAACTGTTGGACCTAAGGAGGAAGTCATTTCTCATTAGTAATTCGGATAAGCAACAGTGTTAGGGCGCTGACGTCATGAATATAGAGTTTTTGGGGTGGGGTGGGTGGGATAAATGTGTGTGGGGGTGGGTGGGATAAATGTGTGTGGGGGTGGGTGGGATAAATGTGTGTGGGGGTGGGTGGGTGACGGGGTACATCGATTGATGACAGTAATGATGAACTTTAAAAATAAAAGTTTTTTTTAATAACTGTTTTCGTGTCCCCCCCGTAAGATTAGACCCATAAATAAAAACTATTGAGTCACGATCTTCGGAATAGGTAAGTAAGATAAATAAGTAAGTGAAATTCCCTATCTATGAATAAGCAAATATAGGAAATGATTTTAGACTTTCTCTTATTTGGAATCAGCGATTGGGATTTGGGGGTGTTTTCCCGTTATGATATCATATCTAATTTATGACTAATTCGATTGGCTTACAGGTAAGCTTGCTGGTCAAATTCGCTTTATTCGTGGTCCACTTTATTAAAGGGGGCACAATTCCAAAAATATCGTCAATACGTGATATTTTATTTTGGATCGTCTCCCTTAAAAGGCTTTTATTTATTTTAAAATTTTTCAAAAGGCAAATATACAATTTATAATATTACAAAATTAGGCTGCTTATGTACAATGAGAAATCTTCAAGGTACATAATTAATAATGAATGTAATGTAACAGGGCTAGAGAGAAGAAAAAAAAGGGGGGGGGGTAAAAACCGCTGTCGAATTTAATGGAGTTTTTGGGTTGTGGGTGGAGGAGATGGCTGGATGCAGTAGGGTCTTTATTTGACAGAAATCGGATTTCATTGTGTTTCATTGTCCACCTGTAATTCATTACATCAATAAAGACAGTCATTAGTTTAATTTATTTTATTTCCCAATACAGTATTAGTAATTCTGTCTTACGCTATTTGGAGCTAATGTGAAAGTACACTTAATTTTTTTTTAAAATTGCAGCCGTTTAAGAAAAAAAACTGTAAAACGATGAGTTTTAATATACATTATTATTATTTTTACAATATTTCTTGCACTAAATGTATTTTTCTAGAGATAATAAATGTTTAAACAAAGTAAAATAATTATTTTAAAAAAATTATTTAATGAAAAGCTTCAGCCTTTCACAGGAATAAATATTTTAAAAAAGAAGGAAAAAAAGTACATTGTATTTCTTTCAGTTGATGAGAACGTGGCATTGCAAGACACAGAATATCCCTGCTCAAACAAGGGGTTTGTGATGATAACACAAAGCTATTGTTTAAGAAGTCTGGATTTCCCCCCTCTGGTTGTTATTATTTCTTCATTGTAATGGGTGGGTGGTGATGGGTGAGAGTGTATGGCGCTGGCCTCATTCCTTCGATGCCCTGAGAACCTGGTTATTTTGCTTAGTTAATAATCTGGTAGCTATCATGGCCCCGATCCTATGTTTTGCTTGCATAAAGATATTATACATAATAATACAGTGGTACCTCGAGATACGAAATTAATCCGTTACGGGGTGGCTTTCGTATGTTGGATCTTTCGTATCTCGAACAAAGGTTTACATTTTACATGTAAAATACATAATCCGTTCCAAGCCAAACAGAAACATCACTATGAAATGGAAAATATCATGGTAAACTATAGGAAAACAAAGTAGGACTCTTCAATCCTTAAAACTGCGCATTATAAAACAAATAAATAAATAATAATAAAACAATAAAAACAGAATAAAATAAATGAAAATAATATGTATACAAATGCGAACTTTTGCATTTCGAATGAGACGATCAATTATTAATTTCTTTGAAGGCGTTGCTATAAAAATATGCTTTTCTAAAGATTTCACGAAAATAATCACGAATTTGGGACACCAATACCATACAAACTACAGAGTAAATAAAGCATACATGACACGCACGAACACACAGCTGCAACACAGCTACAGGACTGGAATCGACCAATAAGAAAGCAGAACTGTTGGGGGCACTTGAAAGACGTCACGTTAATTCCAGTTGGTCAGCTGTGCTTTTTTTCGTATCTTTGATTTTTTATTATCTTGCAGCAAAAAGTTCTTCCAGTAGCCTTTCGTATTTTGGATCGTTCATATCTTGAAGCATTCATATCTCGAGGTACGACTGCATAGGAGATATGTTATATACTCGTATATTATATTATAATACTATAGTATTACAATTATTATTATATTATTGTATTTTATTATATAACAATTATCAAGAGAATAAGATAAAAAGAAATAGCTTTAGTATCTGGAGCCCCCTCCCTCGGAAATTTACAATATCAGTATGTGCGGTGTTTTGGAAAACTGCAAACATAGAAATAAGGTTAGAGAACCCGGATATTTTTTTTGTAAAAAATAATTTAATAACAATTTTAAAAAATAAAATAATGGTAGCGTAGCTTATGTACACCATCATGTCATCATTATATGCTGAGGCTAGGATATGTATGTTTTACATTGAATGCATTTATAAATATATGTGTGTTACTAATTTTATGTGAAGCGTTGTAAGCCCAGCTGCTTGCTGGAGTACTGCGCTATATAAATTATCATATTATTAATATTTCAAAATTCCCTGGCATGTGCTGTAAATCACTCTTGTATAGGTGCTAAGTCTATTTGAGGTGGAGTAGGAAATCGAGGGCTCGGAAAGCTCCAAGACGAAAATTAGGAAGAGATAACGATAATGCTGACACCTATCAGACACCTTAAATTTGAAAAACATTTGTTTAAGAATCCATTAGAGCTTTACTTGGATCTGCAAAGTGAATCAACATAGTGTTTTGGTCTGCTGTTGTGAATTAACAGTCACTATATAGTAAAGCTAAATTATCTTTACTTAAATCATGATAAAACTATTGCCTTTCAAAATTCCCCCTCCCCCCCTCCCCCTCATCGCTCAATTTTTAACGTGACCATAATCCTTAAAGACAACTTTAAAAGAAAACACCTCAAACACATAGCGAGGATTAAGTGAGTTGTAGCGAGAGCACCAACGCCGGTTAGCTAACAAAATCGTTTGAGGAGTCTGCCTTTAAAAAGATTATTTATTTGTAATAATTAAAACCTCCAGTCTTTAGATGCATTAGGTTTGTACTGTAATCTTTCTTTCCTTAACCGTACACCATCATCAATCCTAGATTATATCTTTATTGGCATTTGCTGACATCTCGTGTGAATCTCTGGCGACAGCAGCCAGTGTTTCAATGGACCAAATACGA
The DNA here is from genome assembly GCA_944989445.1 of Ampullaceana balthica. Classification (NCBI taxonomy): domain Eukaryota; kingdom Metazoa; phylum Mollusca; class Gastropoda; family Lymnaeidae; genus Ampullaceana; species Ampullaceana balthica. The sequence continues at coordinate 119,246 of CALYLW010000316.1, read as the reverse complement.
CCAAGTAACACCACGGAAAAATTTGAGTGCAACCAGGGTGATGTTCCCAATCAACACTGCAATTGTAGATTTACCATTTTTTTTAAAAGTAATAAATAATACAAATAATAATAATAAAATAATAAAGAATTCTTTGTTAACATTTCCCAAGAGGTGATAAAGCATTTTAGTATAGATTGAGCGAACATGAACTAATAAAAAGCTTTATTTACAAACAATTTGAAGGCATACAATTGCAATGGCTGCATCTAAAAATAAATCTTATGAATTGGACACATCTTCAGGATTTCAACTCCTGCGTCCTGATAAATTTTTGAGGTTCTTTTTGTGTAGGTCTACATTACAACAACTTCCACATGGGCCAGCACTGAGTTTATTTTATTTCATCACTGTCAACATAGAAATAAAATCACACAGTTAACGGTTAGATTATTTTAAAGTCATCAATTCCCACGCAACGTTATATTTAATTGATCAACCCAAAATACTAAATGACCAATAATTTACAATATAGTTCCATTGTCTCATAATAATGAACTATGGTTTAAAGTAAAACCAAAGTATTCATTGTAACCGAATCCAATAAAGGGGGAAACAAACAAAAAAAAAGGGGGTGGTGAAGATTTATACCAGGAGCGGATTTCCCCACTCCATTTCCTACGCCCTTGCATAGGATACAGGAATACCAGGCCGCTGTGGGCGCCCTAAGAGGAAACCCTCTCCCCTCCTCTCGTCTCTTATATGTTTCCAACTCCCCCCCCCCAAGTTTGTGTTTCGCCTTCTCTCGGCTACTCAATGACTACGTGGTAACCGCCAATTGTGTTTGGGTAACCAAGGTATTATTACAAGTGGCTTTCGTAGTTTTAAAACACGTGCGATGAGGTTTGCCCGACTTTGTATGGGGGGAGGGAAGATGAAAGAAAAAGGAAATGCGCAAAGGCAATGCGTAAGAGAACAAATGGAGACATGAGATAACTCTGGGTAAGGAAAAAATAAAAAGGGGAGTGAACCGTGAGCTCTGAGTGGAGAGGGTCGAGCTTTGAAGAGTCAATGATTAGATAATGCAGCGAAGAAAGAAAGCAGACTCGAACCATTAAGGAGATGAATAGAAGCAGAGGTCCACAACGAGGACAGAGAAAAAGATTTTGTTTGTTGTCTTGTTTTTTTTCTTCTTTTCTTTAAAGGAATCAAGCGGGCTTACGAGAATGTGTTTGTTTCACTTCTTATTTATGCAATGAAAACTCACATAATTGGGTATTCTGTCATTGTTCAGTGGAGGTATATATATGCGTTTATATTGTATTGTTTCAAAACGGCCTGTCTGGCTGGTACTAAGATGGAAGACAGTGTGGCAGAAATGCTTAGGGGATGATATAAACAAATTCCTTAATAAGATAAAAGTGAATGAAGTGAAAGTAAGTCGCCGCTAAACAAAAAAATTAAACTGACAATGACGGACTTTTTTCTTTTAAAATGATAGGAAATTCCTAGCCATGTGAGTTTAAAAAGAGGGAATAACAAAGCAACAAAGGGGTCAAACTGCAGAAGGCATTCTGACCGGATTGAAGGGTTATTTGGTGGGAAAATAAGTGTTGCAAATTGTTTTTGACGCCACTTTTGTGCTATCTCAGTTGAAAAAGACACCACGGTCCCTACGCCTACCCCCTTCACCAGAGAAAAATATTATAGAACTATAAAAACAAAGATATACGAAAAACTAACATTGTTTTTAACGGATAGGTCATATTAAAGTTTTTATTTCAAATATAGAAAGACGATATATCTATACCGGTGGCTTCTGAAAGTCACAATTAAGTTGACTTCAAATAGACAATTATAGAGAAACAAATAAGATAATGGGCTCTTAAAAAATTGAAATATTTCTGCTTGATTTATGTTGTGTATTACAGACCTTGGAGGGGAGAGGGATGGAGCAGGGGGTCGTCCATAAAGTACGTCAAGCTCTAGAGGGGGGAGGGGGTGTAAGTGAGTGTGACAGGGGGAGGGGGATCCGGCCATGTGTGACGTCACTGTGTTTTATATAAAATTTTAATTATTTTGTTAATAAAAAAATTATTTTTGTTCGAAAGGGTGACGTACTTTAAGGAGGGGGGGAAGGTACGAGGTTTGTAACAGGGGGGGGGGTAAAAATGTTCAAAAATAGCGTGACGTACTTTATGGACGGACCCCTAAGTGGGTGCGCTGCGGGTGTCACCTTGACAGAGCACCTGTTTGGTTCGCAGCTCAATTATATATAAACAAAACACCAAACTTTAGTAAAATAGTGTGCAGATATATGGAAATTTGATTGGCTTATGAATTGAATAATTAACTTTCCCAAGAGTAAATGGTACAAAAAGCATAATTTATTGGAAAATTAACACTTTACTCCTAAAATGGTTTGAAGTTAAAAAAATTATCAAAAGATCATCAAATAATTTACATTTTAAAAAAAACAAGTCTGGTTTAAGTTATCAGAGAACAGACTTACATTTCTCTGTTACTATTTTCCATCATCAGTTTAATTTATAGCGTAAAGAATTACACAGCAAATGTTGCAATTAAACTTCAGTTTTCTCATACACAACACGACAATGATGTTATAAAGAAAGTTTATAGAGAATGAATAATGGGGCCCATCATATGCTGGGTAACAGATTAAACCCACATAAGAATACATTTAAAATTGTTCTTTCAGGTAAACGCTCTCCATTAATGGTAAAGAAAGTTTTGGCTGTTTATTCTTAGAAAAGAACAGGATTAAGGATACGAAAAGAACAATTTAAATTATTTCTAATAATCATTACGATACAAATTCAAAATTATATTTAAAATTGGTTTCATTTTATAGAAAGATGTCGCCTTTTGATTTGTTGTTATTTTGCCACAAGAGCAAACAGAAAGTTATGTTTAATAAATAATCTTTAATATTTAGGGGCCGTCCATAAAGTACGTCACGCTCCGGAGGGGGGCATGGGGTGTAAGAAAGTGTGACAGTTTGTGACAGGGGGGGTGGTCAGGCCATGTGTGACGTCATGGTGTTTTAGATAAAATTTGAAGTATGTGTTAATAAAAAAAAACGAATTTTTGTTCGAAAGTATGACATACTTTAGGGGGGGGGCGAGATTTGTGACAGGGGGAGGGGGGAGTTAATAATGGTCAAAAATAGCGTGACGTACTTTATGGACGGCCCCTTAGGCAGTAATTAATTTAGGTTGGGTGATGATCAACCTTTTTTTTTGTGTAGTTTTGATACATGAAATGAATTACTCAAAATGTATTTAAACAATAACCTTATTTTGTGGTTTGGGCTATTATAAAGAATTTAAATTTTAATTGTATTGCCTCTTACACTCAGTGGCGTAACAACGGGTTGGCATCGGGGCAGTTGCCAAGGGCGCCAGCTTAAAAGGGCACCACTAAATCTCTAATTTTAAAATGTGTATTTAAATAAATACAGTCGGAACTCTCTAAGTCGACTCAAAAGGACACCAAAAAAAACGAATTACGGAGTTTTTGAGTTAGGGAAAATGGCGCAACAGTCGCCGATTATTCAAGGACAATGTAGATATAGAGAGGTTGGGGGCCATATATAGGCTAGTAGGCTTGACAGGAAAGAGAGGCGGTGTCTATGTTTCATATGAAAGGAAGCCAACAGGCTTTGACATGCCGACACAAGCCCGTGAGAGGAGACACCTTCCCTACCCTCCCCTACTTTACTCCCTCCACAGTGGGATTGGGGGAGTAAGATTATTTTTTTTAAGGAGTACAGCATGCAGCAAAGGCACGCGAATTAGTGACCACTCATTTTTCTTGTCTTTGTCATTTTTTGTAATTGCAAGGGTCGCTTAATCCTTAGTGGAATGCACTAAGATAAGATTTTACGTCCATTTACGTGGCTCGTGGTACGGAACACGTGTTCTGAAATGTCACTCCAGAATAATAACCCAAACGCCTTGTAAAATTCGACTAAGAGAGGTTGAAAGCCAAAAATCTTGGAGATCTAAAATACATTAGTCTTATGTAATTTGGCTGGGACCTAACAATTAATTCGATATAGTGAGGTTTTCGACTAGGGAAGTCGGACTTAGCGAGGTCCGACCGTATTTCACTTTTATCGTCGATAACAAAAAAGTGAATAATTAATTATATTTAAAATTATTTCATTTAAACCATTATAATATTTTTTATTATGTTTGTGGTCTTTGCGGGGTTTCTTATCATACAAATTTCAATATGATTTTACAGTAATTTTTTTAAAAAGAAAAATCTTACTATCCCCATCCCACTGTCGAGGGAGTAAAGTGGGGGAGATGACGGAAGGTGTCTCCTCACACGGGCTTGTGTCGGTATGTCAAAGCAAGTTGGCTCCTGTCATATGAAACATCCCCGACCCTCTTTCCTATCAAGCCTTCTAGCCGCTAGGGCTGCCCCCTCTCAATATCAACATTTTCCTTGATTAATCTGCGTCTATTACGCAAGTTTCCCTAACTCGAAAACTCCTTAAGTCGAATTTTTTCCCCTTTGAGTTCAACTTAGAAAGGTCCGACTGTATCAAGACGCCAATACGCCAGCTAACAGTATTATTTAGTAAAGAAGGGGTGACCTCTACGGGGCTTGACTGACAAGTAGGGTCGCGGATTGCGGACCTGACCGCGACCCGAAACCGACAACTCCTGGCAAGCAATGCCGAAGTCCGATATGTTAGGTCTTCCGTGTTAGTCACATATGATTACAGTCGCTGTACGGATCCTTGACAAAGCATTTAGATGCAATGTCGATGATGAAAACCAAAGTACCCGTTAAGAGTCGGGTTACTCCGAAGCGACCGTTTCGTCTCCCTCATTTCATTAGCAACGTCATTGAGCGGTGCCAGTTTAGGGCCAGGAGCGCCAGTACGGATTGGCAAAAAGAACCGCGAAGAACGCAGTGGACGCCAGCTCTAAGGAAACCTTCCAGTGAGGGTTGCACCCTAGGTAGGTCATTGATGATCCCCTGCTAAGCGGCGGTCCTAAACATTGAGACTCGTGTGCTTTGCCGGGATGGCGCCAAAGTGTTAGCGGGTATATGTAGGGAATTTCACCCCTCCTTGTGAGGTCAACTTTAGTGGTAGTCATTTTTGACTCTCAGTCTCTGGTGCCCAGGTGGTCGCTTCAGAAGCGATCGCTCCGGGAGGGTTTTCCCAGCTGTTACGTCCCCTTGGTGGAGGGGGCCAGATAGCTGGGAGGGTCTTCCAGGAAGACCCATGAAGAGCACTAGGCTTGGTGCTTCTGATTTTCTTCTACATGTAGGTCATTAAGTAAAAAATAAACTGCAAATTAGTAATGTTCCTGTCTTATGCATTTTTGAATATTCACGTTGAATGACTGTCACTGTCAGACTACGTAATTATTGTCATAAATAAAATAAGAGAAATTCAATTAATTTATTCTAACAAATGAAAGAAATTGCAAAGCTGAAACTTATCAATTTATCAAGGGCGCCAAAGGTAAATTAGCCAAGGGCGCCAACAACCTAGTTACGCCTCTGCTTACACTCATTTTGGATTTATTTCAGTTTATTTAGAAACTGAAATAAAATTGTTAGAACATATAGAGACGTACAGAGACAAATATAATATAGGCTGAGCGAAATTTAATATTAGAAAATGCCTTTTAACAAAACAAAACAAAACTCCAGCTTTTTTTTTCCAATATTTTTTTTACATTTAGTCTCCGCCGTAAATCACGTTTTAATTTATTCATCTTTTTTCTAATAGAATTCCTTTCTAGCACTATTTTAACGTTCTAAAAGACCCCAGGCGCTTAACGTGCTATTGGGATAACGAGAGAAAGAGATGCGCGGAAGACTAATATACAATATTGTAGTCATCATGTAGCATTCATTAATATGGGTGTACCATGAGAAAATTTGCTTGGCATAGAGAGAGAAAAATATAAAGCAACATGGACTGTAGCCCAAAGAACGGGATTGTACGCGTGGCAGAGCAGTGGGGGGGGGGTACCAGAACAGACTTCGTATACATCCGTTCGTTAATTCGACTTGGTGTAAATAAATTAAACAATTAGTGGCACATTAAAAAAAAATACTCAGCTAAAAATCCAGGACACAGGATCGAAGAGAACACCCGTACCCTTTTTTTAAAAAGTGTCTGTACTTTTAAAAACAGCATTTACACTGTTCAAAAGCTGACATATTTGCTAAGGATCACATTTTAAAAAAAACAGGTTTAGAGTTTGGCTTGGAATACTACGATAGTTGACTATGTAATAGAGTGCATTTTTTAAAAAAAGTATCTTTATTGAAACGTTAACCTTTGCAGCATCGCCTGTTAGCTTACTTCCCGTTTAGTCACTTTTCTCAACGCTCGCGTATCAAGTCCCAGAAGTATGATGTGTGTGTGTGTGTGTGTTTGACTGTGTGTGTGTGGTTCTTCAAAACCTCCTACACCGTAGGTCTCGTCGGGGGAAAAACAAAACAAAGGGAAAACAAAACCTAGGGAGAGTTTCTTTTCACATGCCGCGACCAGCCAACGTAATAACAAGTGTACCGGGCGTCTGCTTCCGTACCTACTTCTGCCTCACTTCGGGGGGGGGGTGTTTGGGGGAGAGGGGCGGGGGTAGGGCGATGCCGTCCACAGTCGTAGACGCAGAAGGTAATTTTGGATTTTCGAAGGCGGGCCGCCTCGCATTTTCATGGACCATTTCTTTGGGGTGGTTGTTGTTGCGTGGATCGTCTTGTTGTGTCTTCGCCATTCCGAGTTGGTTTGGTGTGATTCAGGTGTTGCCGGTGTAGACCCTCGCGAAAGACTTCGGCGGACTTGGTGCTGTTGCGGGCGACCGGCGGGGTATTTGGTGTGGTGAAGGTGGCGCTGTGCGGCGGGGATATCGGAACGGGATACATGAATGGAGTGGACTGGGCACGTTCTTTATTGTGATGCAATTAGCCGTATGAGTGCCGCCTTTTAATTCTCAAGAATTGTCGCGACTCAGCTTATTGCGCTCGTAAGATTATTAGCCTATTGTGGTGGATATTAGCGTCTAAATGATTAGGTAATGGTTGTGATTTAAATTTAAAATAAAAATATCGTTTTTAATTAATTAAATAGTTTGCAGCATTCAGTGGACACAATGAAAAGATAAACCTATATTTCTAAACGAAATTTAAAAAAAAATAGATTAACCCTTAAAAGCTCGCCTCTTTCTTTTGTTTAAATAACATATAAAATATTAGAATAAACACATTTGAAATATGAGTTGAGTAAAATTCTAGTAAGCCTATTAACTATCTTAAAAAATAATCAAAGACACATGTTTGAAAATGGGCCGAAAAAACAACAACATTTGAATAATTAAGAATTATGTCTAGATAAATACCGTGTTAAAACAGTAAGTGCCAAGATACGAAGGAGATTTAGTCTACAAGAGACAACCAACCAATGATGGATCTTTACTAATGATCAACGTCATACGTTGGTTATTAAACTGTTGTAGAACATTACGCTAGATTCTAATGTTTTTTTCTTGGCATCTCGTTTTAGTTAAACAAAAGATTATTTTTTAAAAAAATATTTTATAGTTTCTTTTTGCCTCACTTGAGTGAGTTCATCTACTTTGTTCATTAGTCATTTCGTTGGTGTTTTTTTGTTTGTTTTTTTTTCAAAGCAATTATCTTTTGTACCGTTTACAAATTCTTATCTAAGCGTTGTCTCTACAAATCGAGATGCTGAATATTTCTTGTAATATGTTCGATTTTTAGAACACGCTGCCTAAGATAAATAACACTCGTGTTAAATAAGGACAAAAGGGGGATCCTCGTTGGGAGACCTCTCGCAGACGCCATGGCCCATTCTTCCAGTGTTGACAAAACTCTCCGGCTGTCGCTGGCAACCGTTCTCGTCTTGTTGGTGCTCCTGCCGTCCGCGACCCTAGCGGCGAGGTCAAGGAGTCGAGGGACAGCAAGGGCGGCGTTGGACAACCCACAGGCTGACGAACAGAGAGGGTAAGTCGTCATAGTTTCCATTTGTCGGGGGTGTGTGGGGGGGGGGCGGTCTCCAGTAATTTGTTGGTGAGGGCGCATTGGGGAGGAGGGTGACTGAGTCGGAAAAGAAGTCTGCCGAGTTCAAACACTGACTTGTGCTATTGATCTGAGCAAATATTCTAACAGAGGAGGTATTATCTTTTTATTTTAAAAAAAAAGCGTTTGATGTAGCTAGCAAACATCTCGTGCCCCACCCGTCTATTGCATGCTGTAGACTTGCTCGTTTGTACAATAAATTGTGTAATAGTAATCGAAATAACATTGGAACTCATATATCGCGATGCCACAGTCTTGGTTGGTGGGGGGAGGGGGGTGGTTTGCTTGGCTCAGCGCGCTTTACTTTTTTTTTCCCTTTAAAGTAAAGAAAATATACATTAAATACAAAACATCTGTTACTTAAATTTACATATAATGACATCGGTGTCGGACATATGCTGCATAATGGGTGAACGAACCATTTAAGCCAACAACATTGACAAATTAAAAACAAAATCCCACTTAATATCCAGAGGATAAATGGAGGTTTCGTTGTTTTTCTTTCAAAACACTGAGACAAGATTCATTTTAAAAAAAAATCTCCAGTTCTGAATAAGGTCATTTTATTCCTTAAAATGCGACTAGGGCTCTTTCTATCTGACACCATCACTAGACTTCAGCGTTGAGTACATTTACCCTTTCTGTCATACGCTTCTGTTTAGTACGTTATATTTTTTAAAAAAATTATAACAAAATTGTGTTTGTCATTGTCGGACTAAGGACACGCATGGACTTGATGACGGTGCCATGAACTGACGACTAGCTATCATTCCCTGTTGTTTATGGAGTCTGTTTTAAGAGTTAGGATATTTTGAGCAGTCAAAAGGAAAACAGTGGCATTAGTTTTCACTGACAATTTACTCTGTTTCATACAAAAAAATAAAGACTTAACCAATAGATGTCTTTTAAATAAATTTGGAAAATCCAGAGTCAGTCAGCCCCACTGACTATATTGTTCTACAAAATGTATCGTTATAGAATCATTTGACCGTCAAGGAAAAATAAAGAAGTTTATCAGCTGTTTTAATGATTTGAAGAACGTATCGCCAACTCAGTTCGCATTCGTTGTAACGTTTTTGTTTTTAAAAAAATGAAAATCTAAGTGCATCTACGTGAATAAACGTGTGGAAAAGATAAGTGCATCTGTATCCAAGCCAATTGTTGACATTCATTAGACGCGGAGAGAGCAGAAAAGATGGAGAGAAAAAGAAAAAAAACGAACGAGAACTCAAAGGGCGTATATCTTAAAAAGTTGCAGTTTCCTGTTGTTAAGAGATGTTTATTTATTTGAATGGAATGCGAACTTGCAAAGTTGTTTGGTTGGAAGAGTATATGCATGGGGTGTTGTTGTTGGTGGTGGTTTTTTTGGGGAGGTGGGATGGGGAAATTTTGTTTGTCGGTCTGTGCTAATGGCAAATTATTTAAGGCAAGGACTATATCATTTTCCATATATCTCAATTTTTAAATTCCTTTATATTAACTCGTGGTGTCTGCTTGCTTGCTTGCTTGAGGCAGGCGGACAGTGCCGAAAAAACTTTGGATCGATTTTTAACCCACTTCCTCGTAAGCTAGAGACCTGAAATTTTGCAGGCAGACTCGTGCCGATGATAAAAATGATGTATCAAAATCTCAAATTATGTACATTTCAGGAATATTTCGTATTTATCATACAAGAATACGTTACTTTGGCTTTTGACAAAAAAAAACCTATTATAAAATATTTTGTGTACATTTAAGAAAGTTTAATATTAAATATTTATCATACAAGGACAAGTTAGTTGGGCTTTTGAAAAAGGCTTAAAAAAGGGGGGAGCCGCAGGCACCACGGCGCCGCAGCACAAACTAGTATTAAACATGTTTTACGACACATAACTACAATTTTGTATTTTTGAATTATGCTGCGCTGCGTATTGTAATGAACATTCTTTTAGTTATGTCTCGTACATAAAGGATTTATAGTCAAAAACGTTTCTTTTTACGTTTTTTATTTTATTTAACACTTTGTTTCTACAACAGCAAATTCACATAATCCCCCCCCCCATGCACAATAGTATTGTATTAATCAACCATACGAATATTTTCAACGACTAAAAATAATACGTAGCACCATAACATTTGTTACATCTGTTCTTCTTAGTCGTGTTTGACAGTTGCGTCATAATTGTATAGCTGTTTATACATTGCCTGTGCGGCAAAGCGTTTAGGGAGTGTAAACTTCAAAGCTTGAGTTCGCATCATGTAAGCTGTTTGAAAGACCGATTTTAAACATATATCTTTCCCCATAGATCTATGAATGCCGCAGCGACGCATTCAAAATAAAGCAAACATTAATGAAATATAAAAATGTGACTTATTTTGTATTACTAAGGTGTGTCATGCGGAAATATAATGTCATAAGATCTTTTTAAAAACGTGCCCAAAAAAAAACGGTTTTCGGAGACGACCACATATTGAGCGTCTGAGTTCCCTAAACTTAATTACTTTCAGTTTGTTAATAGAAATGTTTAGAGAAATCTTATCTTTTTTTTCTTCTTTGAAAAATTAAAATTTTATTTACAGTTTTTTGTCTGCTGAGTATTGACAAAGTAGACGTATTATTTTTAAACAATATATACAATGAGTACATTTCTCTCAGGTCAGGCCCGTGTAGAGAAAGAGGCACGGTGGAAAGCTATGCTCAGAACCCTATGAGAGACTGGGCATAAGAGGAAAATTCGGTAGATGGATAGTATGGAGGAAGTTAGAGACGGTGGATGGTGTTGGGTTGTTTTTAGAAAAGGGAATATTGAGGTCGGAGTGCAGTCAGAGGGTAGGAGCTGAGGAGGGGAAGGGTAGGCCGGTGAGAACCATGGCAGGGAGTGGGTGGGCGTTAAAAATGATAAATGAAGGTTATGGCATACGGATGAAAGGGTCATTAAAATACCTTTACTCGGATAATGGTTGCGGTCTATTCTTTCGTCTTCCTTGCATATCTAAATATAGCTCTGCGTTTAAAATAAAAAATCATAGATTCTTTCTGTGTATGCGTGTTTTCTCATGAGGGCGAAACAACCTAGTTGAAACCTGAAGGCACTTTAAATTACAGCCAAGTTTTAAATTTAAGTTGAAGTTGATAGACCTGGGGTTTTAAACAACACGAGTACATACTCGTCAGCGAATGCTTAAACGTGGCGAGGGGTATGTCAGATTCGCCCAGGGTTGTAAAGGTAACACTCTAAAAAAAATTGTCCCCCCCCCCTCGACGTTCTTGATTCCTGATAAAATCTAGGAAATTTTGTAGTAGTCATTTTGCTTGAAACACTTTTATGAATCAGTATAGCGAACAGGAAGTGGCTTCAATGGAAAGCACACATCAAGTTGATTAAAAAACTAACAAGCTGACATCATGCTTCTTCAATCACTAGCAGACATTATTTCGAGTGATTAACAATAGCAAACCATGAGTGGCTTAAATTTACTAGAAGACATGCTGATTGAATAATAACTAGCAGATATAATGTTGCGGGATTCGCTAGCAGACATAATGTTGCTTGTATTATTATCAGATGACATGTTTTTCTTCTGCGAGCGTGTATATCACCTTTGTGTCATCACCTTTGTGTCATCACCTTTGTGTCATCACATTTGTGTCATCACCTTTCAAACATCTTCGAACTTTGTGTCTTTTAGCATTGGGGTTCGAAAATTTTGGCTTATCGGTTGTCGGCATTCCCCCCTCCCTCCCCCCACCATAAAAGGTTACATTTTCGCAAAAAAACTGCATATATTTTCCATGGAAGGTGGCGGGGAAATCTAAGCCTACTAATACTAGCTATTCCCCCATGTGTGGGAGGCGGCGTGGTTTCGTCGAAATGTTTGCACTACATTCACACTGTACTATTCAAGTTTTCTTTAATTAATCCTTCACACGAATATATTTTAACTCCAAATATTCAAAGCTGGTTGGTCGGTTCTGAGTTTAATATTTTTTTTAAAAAAGGATTTTACTCTTCCCCTGTAAATTCCCGCAGTTCACTGCAAAATATGTACGTGCTTCAAACGGTCGGGACCTCCAGATTTCAACGAAGATAAAACAAATCAAGACTTTTAAGGACACAAGGACTTTCTAATCATTCACGTGACTCTCCCATCAAGTTCCAGCACGTACGCCATAAACTGTGGCGTTTCTTTTTCCAGAAGCCGAGGCAGCATCAGGGGTGCAGATCTTTTTTTCGAACACGTGAGACAGATATGTTTCTCTGAGAGATCAGCTAATTGTAACATTGAGATGGACGTGATCTATTTATAACATTGTGACACCTGCGGTTCACGTTTTCTCTCTCTTTCTTTTCGTCAAGCCATTGACATAGTTTACAGCAAACATTTAATTGGCTGCTATTTTTGGCGCTATTTTTAGAGAAAATATTTTGAGACCACTAATGAATAGCCAATCTCACAGGAGAGGCAGGAGAGGGGAGATTTTTTTGTATAATCCTGGCTTTAGTTATATGGCAGATTAGAATAGTTTAGCCAGGCTATTTACTCAGCGACGGACTGTACGGCAGTGGTTAAGTTACACAACGTTAAAAAAAAATTGGGGAGTTTGTTTTGTTCCATGGCTGATGGTTAATTTCAGATGTTCGGTTTTGGGGGGGGGGTGTGCAAGTAACGCTGGAAGTGGGACGGTGAGAGTTGTTCTGTCTAAGAAGCTAATTTATAGGCCTTGTAATTTCATGGCAAAAATCTATTTATATAAATATCCGGGGTATTCAGTTTTACCTATTTCATTAATAATGTACTAATCAAATATCCGGGGATTCTGTTATGAATTATCTCAACAGATATTTGTTAGTTCTACGGTAATTTAGTAAGTTTAGTGGACTTGACCGAAACAAAAATTTATATATAAATTTACTATACCTTTATAAATTTACTATACCTTTATAAATTTACTATACCTTAAATGTCTTAAAACTGAAAAACCTTTAAATAAATGTTGGTAATCCTGCAGTTTCTACAGTTTCTATTATTTCACAGCGAAATTTAATTTTCCCGTGAGAACTGGCGTTTTTAATTTATTAAATGCATTATTATATGTTGTATTTCAGCTGTTACAACGCTAATTTGTATGTCTTTTTAATTTCTAAGGCATTTTTTCGGCTCTCAACAGTGAATAGTCTGATCGTGATGCAACCATTTTGTTTATCTGTCACTACACTTGCCGAATTGTCCTAATAAGATGCCAAATAGAGATTTCTCGCTTACAAACAAACAAATCAGAATCAAAAATCTAGTAACAAAATTAAAAAAGAAATTGTCTTTAAATAATTTATTTTTCTTCTGCTAATAATAAAATAGATGAAAAATACCTTTTAAAAACATTTTCAGTCAGTAAATTTATTTTAGCATGGGTCGAGCCAGGTAAAAAAACATCTGGCTAGGTAAACAAAATGGAAGTATCGTGACCAGATTATGTATAATAAAAATGCCTTAGAAATTAAAAAGACTTACACATTAGCGCTGTAATTGCTGAAATACAACATATAATAATGCATTTAATAAATTAAAAACGTAAGTTCTCACGAGAAAATTAAATTTCTCTGTGAAATAATAGGATATACGTGTAGAAACTGCAGGATTACCAAATTTTTTTTTACTTCTCGCAAATCCAAGGAGCTTGTCAGTTCGTAACATAATTTTGTGTTACACTATCGTTCGGTTTATGCAGGCATTCTTCTTGCTGAACCATGGAGACGCACCAGATTAGATGACACATTCTTCTGGATTGACGAAAGGGTATCTGGTTGTGACTGATTTGGGAATTTGGGAGAAAACGTGATTTTGAAACAAACCTTTCACTTGCAATAATCTTCGGTAATGACAGTATGATTAAATCAAGGATTTTTAAATATTTTTTCTGGGGGGGGGGAGGGGGGAGGAGGGACAGTTAGAGATGAGCATTTGATAAATAAGATCCATGTCATCAGACGGCAAGAGTTCGTTGAGTTGTCCTTGTTAGTAATAGACTATACTTGGGTAAAGTAACTATTTTCACCGAGTTTCTTTTTAACCCATTTTTAGAACAAGTGCGTCTCATTTTTTGATGGGGGTGGGTTAAGCGTGTTCGATACCTCCACCCTGGTGATGCCTGAATAAGAAACTGGTTAAGAACAAGAGATCAAGGGAGTAAAAATCAGTCCGATCCTAACGGAGCAAAAAAGAAATTACACTTAGCCAGTACAAAAACGCGATACTAAATCGGTTAAGTTCGGGAGTGATTTATCTATGACATACTAGCTCCTTGCTTTTGAAAGGATAAATGGTAAATAAAAAATCTCGCATAAACCTATTCTTAAAGCTTAAAAAGGCTTTAAGCAGTTAGGTAATTTTAAATAATTTTCAGCTTTTAAATATTCCGGAAATATGAACGATATATTGGCTGTAACTCCCATGGGTTGTAACTCCCATAGGCTTTAACTCCATAGGCTGTAACTCAATAGGCTGCAACTCTCATAGAATGTAACTTCATAGGATGTTACTCCCATATGCTGAAACTCCATAGGCCGTAACTCCCATAGGCTGTAGCATGCAACCTATGGGCTGATAACAGTATTACACCACCATTTCGACGCTGATTGAATGAAGAAGCCTCAACAAAAATACGGTATGTGCAACGAAGAGGCCAATGTGTTTGTTGTATGCTGGTGCATGGATCCACACATTGGATTCTAGGGCACGAGCCAACAGAGCACAAGACATCATATATTTTTGTTTCACTATTTCACTAACTCTAAGTTGAGCGTACGTGTGCTAGAGTCTACACCTGATGCATTTTAAATGACAAAGTTTATTCACGGTTGTCGCTCTGTGTTGGTCTCTTTCTTAATTGCTATGACGTCGTGACGTTTCTCCGGACAGCTTGTTTCAAATTATGTCTCTCTCTATAATCCTTTAAATGTGTGCATGCCCTGACTGTCATTCTTGGTGCGCACCTGGCATTTTAAAGCCCTGTATAATTATTGGGTGCGCAAACCTTCATTTTAAAGCCCTGTATAATTATTGGGTGCGCAAACCTTCATTTTAAAGCCCTGTATAATTATTGGGTGTGCAAACCTTCACGTCTTATTATTTCGTTTCTTTTAGCCATCCGCGAAACCCTGTCTCGCGGTCTATGACCCCATGGTAACGGCTTGACGCCACCATCTCAATGTTGATGCCGTCTTATTATTGGGCTTGTTACTCGCTCGAGAAGGGGTCCGTTTTGTTATTCATGTAATTATGTCACCTTGTCTTATCTTGTTTTATCTTTACGGGCGCTCCTTCTATACAGGAGATTATTGCGTCCACAGATCATGCCAGTCTGTTGGCAAGCGATGCAGCGTTCACATGCCACGGGTATGAGGGTTCCACGTTATTCCCAGCCGGTTTTGTTTTCCTGACTAAAGCTAGTGTCATGTACCCATACGAAGCTGGGTGGACTCCGTGACACCCTTTGCCCCGGGAACAAATCCCTGTCGGAGATTCGAACTCTTGACCATCACTCATGCCACCCGACCACCGTGCCACGTATTGCATTGTTAACCATATGATTTGTTTCGTTATCACACTATCAACATTAAAAAACTCAAAATAATCTTTGGTATTTGAAGGAGCCTTTGTAATATATAAGAAAAGATACAATATGTGAAATGTTGCCTTGTTATCCGTCTGATAATGTTGCCTTGTCTTCCATGTTTGCTCTTTGTTTTAGTGTCATTTTCCGTTAATCACTGACTACATTTTTTTTTAAATGTCACCACACTTGTATGCCTCATGTTGACAGTATCTTGTTGTCTTGAAAAATGTGTCTTGTTGCAATTTTTTTAAAATTAGGACAACCATCCTCTCTCACACACACACACACTTTTCTCAACCGCGCGTCCTTTTCAACCACATCATCCCCCCCCCTTTCCACCACCATCCGGCCGTGAATCACCCTGTCAGAACAATACCATCGCGCGACCAGTTGTTAATGTGCCCGTCTTACGCCTTACGTTTGCCGTGCAAGTTTATCCACACGTAACCAAACTGTCACATTGTTCGGACCATCGGATTCATTGTAAGTGCCGCTGTTGAATCAAGATCTAGGAGTCGGGTTAAAACCTCGTCCCGACGAACTCTGAACTCATATTTTCGTGCAAAAGCATTTGTAGACATAAATGAGGCTTTTATGTTTTTTTTAAAATCGTATGATTATCTGCAGTCGAAAAGGGTATTTGCGTCTCGTTCTGCCTCCGAAATTTGACGTGGTAGTAATGTAACGGTGACGTAAAAATGCAGTTGATTTTTAATATCCTTTATATGAATTGTGTTTTCAAATTTTGTCGAAGTCATCGTTATAAGTATTTTGGAATTTTTAAATTATTTGTTTTTATGTTGCAGCTTTGATTTTACAACGTGATCTTTAATTGATGGAACATCGTTTTCTCAATTTTGTGTATGTTTTTCAATATAAAAAAAAATAATAAAATATTGCTCCCATGAAATACACCAAGTATTTTTTTCAGTATTTATTTAATATCGAAAGACGCAGTAGTATCTTTTTCAATGTCTAAGGGAACTAAAAGGGGCAGCCGGGCAGCCGAATTCTAAATACATGTTGAACATCTTCAAAAAGGTACAGATGGATAGCATAATAGTCCTTTGACGTGCGCATTTTAGGAAAATGCTAATTTGTAACACCTCTTCCCCTCAAGACCACAACTTCTCCCAAGACCAAATCTTCTCGCATGGCCAAATCTCTCACGACCAAATCGTCCCCCAGACTACATTTCCCCTTTAAACTATATCTTCTCCCAAAACTACATTGTCTAAAAAAGAAAAAACATAACTTCCCCCAAGACTACACCTTCTCCAAAAATATATCTTTTCCGAAGACTACATTTTCTTTCAAAAACATATATTCCCTCAAGACTACATTTTCTTTTAAAAACATATCTTCCCCCAAGACTACATTTTCTCCCAAGACCGCATCAACCCTAGTTATGCCCACCCCCAACCCCCTAAAATATATTTAAAATAAGTAATAAATGAGAATCTTTAAAAAAAAACAGTATACGCAAGCGGAACTTGGAACTCAAAAGGAGACTTATAGCACAAGAAGACAATTAATTAGTAACTGCATAAAATAGGAGGAGAATTAGTGAGGCCAGTCGACCCTAGAAACATTAATAATAGAACGACTTCCACGTAAAGACAAAAAGTAGAGTAAGTGTAGAGGTGCGGTGGGGGCAGGGGGGGATTAAGATTGCAAGGGGCCCATGGTTGCAATTCCACCTGGGGCCCGGTCCAGCCACCTTTATTATACAATTTAATAAGTGTGGGGCCCTTAAATCACTGGGGGATCCTGGCGTTAGCCCAATCAGCAACCTCCTTAATCCACAGCGCGGGTGTTATATGAAAATGACATTTCTCTTAGCCAAATCTTCCTCTGTTACCCAAAACATTATCTGCCTGCATCCATTCGAAATAAAAGAAGACAATAAAAGGTTATTAATTAATATTCTAATGTAGAAAGAGTTATGAGAAAGAAAAAAAAGAATATAAATGATGTTTTGGGTAAGGGTTAGGTTCACTAATACACACTGACTCAACCCAATTTAACGTCATTCAATGAGGTAACTTGAACGTACAAATGTTAAATGCAGAGCTTCTTTAGATATTAAATATTTACAAGAAATGGCGAAAATTATCTGCAAACTGACAAATGAGGTAAATGCGAAAAACCACACAAAACACTAAAGTGCACCTTGATGCTTGAAAGTATTAAGCATGGAAGTAGAAAATGAAACGCGTAGAAAATTTCAGTCAGGAAAGAAATTCAGCACTAGAAAGTTTCACCTTTACAATAGTACAGACATAATCTCTATCGCAAAAGAACATAAACAAAAATATCTCCGTAGATTAAAAATACAAATTTATATTCTAATATAAATATAAATAAGTTTTAAAAAGTAGTAAAATTTAGTATTTAGCAGAAAATTTTAATATTAAAAAATGCCTTATCAACATTATGACAGAAGCCTTTCACATTTATGCACATAATTCACTTCGAAAAATCTATGATAAGCTACTTTCGTGCTTAGGGACTTGTTGACTCCGTTCATCTTAGGACCCCTCCCCAAAAGTTGTTTAGCCAATTAGAATATAACTGGATTTTCCAACTCGTGCAACTATCTGAGAAACATAGATTTGATAACACTTTGAGGTTGGGACAGGGAGAACAGATTAATGGAGGCATAACTTAAACATTGAAGTTGCAATGAAAAATAATTAGATCAACGCATATAACTTTTAATTATATTCCTCTTAAAATTTTTGTTTCAATCAAAAACTTTGACAAATGTGATGGACTTTCTAAAAGGATAACAGGAATATTTTGAGAGCTATTTATAAAGATCGGTTGCTCTTTGGCAAATTGGCGAAATGACGTGACATTCTTGTCCCGTTCTGCCCCGCCCCGAGATCTTCCTTTTCAAACTAAAGTAAGTATTAAAAAACCGATTGTTTCTGTGATGACCTCATCTCCACCATGGTTTGTGTTGTCCGTTACCTGCGTTAAATAAATCCTACAGCAAACATCTCAATAACACAATCTGACAGCTGACCAACAACAAAAAAAAACCCCAAAAATTTGAGTCCGCGCAACATTAAGAAACCTCACGTAGCCACCTGGTGCAAGATTACTGCGCACAAAGCACATTCCGTGCAGACGTTAGCAGACCCGACACTTGATAATGCTTGGATGGCACTTTCTTAGCTTACGTGACACAAAACGTGCGCCCTTAGGGGGACAGAACCAACGGTGGGGGTGAGGTGCAAAACGGGAGGGGGGGAGGAGGTGGGTTGACAGTTTCTGTAAGTTCTTATTTGAGAATTGGTGTGCTTCGTCTTTGCTAGGGTAACAGTCAGCAGTATCAGGTGAAAGAATACCATGGGAGGATATGTTGGTTTAACGGGATACCTATTGTCTGCACATCGTGTTGTTCTGTTGTAAAGTATTTTGGTCTTAACATGATGTTAAAGAAAAACTAGACGATATCATTCGCGTCTAGGGCCGGGGTTCTGTCAGTTTATTCCTTAGCCTTTTAAAAACCGAAGCTGGGATAATTCTAATTAGTTTTTTTTAATGTTCTTTTTTACATCTGAACTCATACATTTCAACTTTTATATATAAAACACCAAAAATCACTATTCCCAAGAGGAAGTCTATTGGAAGAGCTCTAACGTATGTACTTCACCTCACCCCACTTTGGTGACAAGAGGAATATATAAAATCTCGCACTGGATATCGGTTTCATACTATCATCTCTAATATTTCAATGGGAATTGAAGCCTCCGTAAGGATACATTTTTGGGTTTTAGTCGGTAACAACCTCAGGATAAAGTCTGGTTATTACTTTGGTGTATAACCAAAAACTATATATTTTAATTCGTTTGTCAAACGATTTTGTTCCAGATATGTTTTTTTTTCCCCGGAGATGTTGAAGTTTCTCTTGAGTGTGATTTCCAAAACTAGGATTGTATGTATTATAGTTAAGGTTTAAAAGTATTGTCAGTGAATGTTTCCGGAAACGTTTGGTCAGTTTAAGCAATATCCACCAATTATTACATTGGTAATATATTAGCCAGTAATTCACGGTGTGTTAGTAGGAATGTCTCTCAGTGATCATCTCGGTTCAGTCTCACTGGCAACACGCGGAAGCAAATCTCTGCTGAATTTGACTCAACCACACGTGCGTAGCCCTTGATGCCTGTCAGATTGTACAATATCTCTAGCACCTAACTCGCACTTTTGTTGATCCATTAGAGTAACTGTTCCAAGTTCCTGCAGTTCTCTTACCCCCACTGCGTGTCTGTCATCTTCAGGTGATTGATGAAATGTAAGGTGGAATGGTTTCAGAAATTAGAAACAATGAGTCAATAAAAAATTCAGCTTGATCACATCCAATAATGATATTATAAAAATAATACTTTTACTTACTGAGACATTATACGTTAGATTTTAAAATGTTTGTGACTTCTGATGTCTGTCATGTTGAAGTTGACAAACATTCAAGATTGGGAAGAAAACTTGTCTGTTACATGGATGTTGCTAGATCCTCTCTAGATTTTTTTAGGTCTATCATAATCCCTCTCTTATCGTTTATCTCTTTATCTCTCTTGACCACCCTCTCTCTCTCTCTCTCTCTCTCCTTTTTTCCGCTCTCTTTTTCCCTAACAATACTTCATTTTAGCTTTTACTGTCTTTCCTCGTCTATTTTGTCTGTCTCTCAGTCTCTCTCTGTTCGTCATCTCTCCGTTCGTCATCTCTCGTTCTCTCCTCTCTCTCTCATCTCTCTCTCTCTCTCTCTCTCTCTCTCTCTCTCTCTCTCTCTCTCTCTCTCATCTCTCTCTCTCTCTCTCTCTCTCCTCTCGCGCTCTCTCTCTCTTCACTTTCACTCTTGTCTTTCTCACACACTTATGTCCCCCTTTAAAACTCATTGGATCAGAGAATTTAGCAACACGTTAAAAGGACGTGTACTGACGTCAAGGTGACGAAAAGAAATTTATCCCGAGCAGGTTTTTACATTATTAACCACGAAATTTAAATGCACCCATAAATCTATTGCTTGTCTCATCGAGTGCTATAAGTTTTTAGAGCAGTCTTGGCGCTGGGTGTTTATGTTGACGCTAGATTGTGTTTGTTTTCTTTTACACTGTAAACTAACTCACAATAGCCATGAGGTCTCGCCCTCACCTCATACAGAGAGTTGGAACACCATACATCCTGTATAGTTTAGTTGAACAGTTAACAATTTCGAACCAGCACATTTTCCAGACTTGAAAATTTCAAATTTATGTTCCCATTTAATGTTTAATTTATTTTTTATTTTAAAAAATCAATATTTAGAGAATCAGAGTAGAAGTATAGATTTTTTATAAATATAAAATAAAATATTGCGTGTTCGAAAAAAAAATTGAAATCCCACTGAAAAATTGTAACTAATCTAAATGGAATTTCTTTAGAATTATAATTACCCCTCCCCCCCCCTATTTTCCACACCCTAAACATTTCTGACTCTACCTTGAAGAACTTAGCATCGTATTTATGCTTATATACCTCAAACTGTGCATATAGCCGAAAGCATTGCTGATGTTTACCTATTGTAAATTTAGACCAAGAATTCACGTGATCTTATTTTACTGACGATCCAGTTCTTTTTAGATACTTTGAAACCAATGTTCAGTTGGAAAAAATAATTCATAGCCGAGGCGATCAGTATATCCCATTTTTTGTAAAAAACGCCTTGCTGCAATATTCTGCTTTAAAATCTAATGGAAATTACTTACATTGATATTACAGATACTTTTTTTGTTATAAATTCGTTGAATATCGTATCAATTGCATTTGTTTTGAAAACCAACTTCCCGTCATATTCTAAATATAATCCCTATATATAATTCTCTTCGTGGTCGGACCCTGCAAGGCAACAATAAGCTGCATGTGCAACAGATACTAATTTTAGAAAGCAGCGCACCAAATTACTGCACCAATGCATCAAAAGGTGTGCAAATTAAATATGCGCTGTAAAAAAATATTATATGACGTCATTGTTTTCGCTGATATTTTAATTTTGGAAAAGGGAACAATGTAAAAAAGAGGATTTGATGATGGTTAATTATAACATCAAAAAACAAAGGGGGCGCCATAGGCGCCCTACAACCCCTATTATAAAATACTTTGTGTACATTTCAGAAAGTTTAATATTTCGTATTGATCAAACAAGGACAAGTTAGTTTGGCTTTTGAAAAAGGTCGGCGCTGTAGGCGCCCTAAAAAAGTGCATTAAAGGGGTAAAAGAACTCTCCATGAGCAAGTCTGCGGTGTATGCTACGCCGCGGGGAGTCTAGTTACATTTTAAGTATAAAAATACTTTCCCCTCTCTTCACATTTCAAAAGTCAAGAGTCTGCAGCTCATCTATTACAATTTAAACGTTCTCCTCAGCCTCCGAAAATGCAAAATATGCAATGAATGTTATCATTAAATTTTAACATGCATCCTGGAATCCCATTTATTGTCAGATATCAAACAGTTGTTTATCTAATGCATTCGACGCGCGTTTGTGTGTCACCCCCGTCCATCCCCCAATACCCGATATAATATATCATGTCAAAACTATTTACAAACACCGGGGAGAGCACATGACGTAATGAGTTCTCCTTTTAAAGCTGCCTCGCGGATCTAAGAATACCCTCTAAGAGCAACCGCTTGCAGGTATTCTCTCTCTCTGTGATTTCTTCTGTTATCAGCTCTGTATATTTCCGTTTGGGGCGGGAAGGCTTTCCCCATTAGTTCCTGGCTGTTTGGAGCTCTGCGCGCTGGACAGTGTTTATAAACAGTTTGGGCCCCAAAAATCTAATCTAAGTTGACGGGTATGCCTTAATTATTCCGTTGACATTTTGCAATTTGAAGGCTCTCAAAATAGTATACGCGTTGACACGAGTTGATGATTCGAATTAAAATAGAGAAATGAACATCGTGGGTGGTAGTTTTGTCCGAAAAATAATTTAAATTTAAAGGAATGTGTCCGATTGTAAAATCAATTTTAACTCAAGCGTTGCTATCAAGCTCTAAAAGTTATGTCATTTGGAACCAATGTGCCCATTCCTGGGAGCCATCGGTAAAATGAATATAACAGTAAATGGCGGGGCATTTAACTTAGCTCTAAATTTCGTTTTACCCTCCCCTAACCATCAAGTTTAATCCAGTCAGCACAAGTTTCAGAGTGTTAACCAAAAAATTCAAAACAATATAAAAACAAATCTCGTTAATAATATTTTTCAATAATTTCAATATAGGAAATTTAATTTCCATCTTCTTTAAATTTAAAATTCGATCTTGTCTAAATGATAAGTTGTATCAAATGTGTCTGCCTTGTGATACATCTCTAAAATACGACATAATTGTTATATTTGTAATAAGTTTTTCCTCATCATCATATGTATATGCGTGTCTATACATGCATATCAACTTTCAGCTTCAATTTGTGATCACGCATACTTCTAAAATTGAAGTTAGCAATAATACGTTTCGTAACTGGAAGTTTTTCACATTACATTTTTACAGTACATTTTTCACTGTAAAGTCGGATGTGACAAATTTTCGCTTACGTAAATACATCCTTCTGAATTGTAGTAAATTAATGACATTTAAAAATTTAGCCGAATAAGCAAATAGTTCTGCCACCATCTCCAGCCCCGCCCAAAAATAAATTATTACAAAAATAAGATATTTTTTTGTAAAACACCAACGCAACCTTTTTTCAAGACTAAATTTAAAACAACAAAATAAGATTTAAAGGACTTCTTTTCCCTAGCCGTTCTAAATGAGAGTAAAGATGAAATCATCCTACTAGTCTTTTTTTTTCTTTTACATCTTTTCTTGTCTTTTTTTCCTCTTCAAACTCTACTAAATATTTACACCTGGTCCAAGAGTACGAGGTGGCAGTCAACGTTCCCGTGTGTCAAGTCGGCATCTGCTGAAAAACAGATGCAATAATTAGGGCAGTGGTCGGGGGAACTGCTGTAAATACCCCCCCACCCCCATCCCAAACCAAAGGGGATTTTAAAAAGGGACATTTTTAGGGGGAGGTGGGGGTGGGGATACAGCTTATTAGACTCAAATTAAAAATAAATTTGAAGCGTTCTTTTTTTATTTTTTAAATATTATACTGGTAATATTTTTTTCTGCTATGTGTACTTGACCAAATGTTATTGGACTCTAGAATTGCTTCCACCCATTTCAGTCAACCCACCGTATTATCCATGGACCTCATTTAGTGACACCCTGTTCTTGTGGAAACCTGCACTGGTGACGGCTTGCACCCTTGTATTAATATAAGGTTATCATGATAGCGACTTGATCAAGTTCCCTCTCAAATGGCTAACCTTCATTTGATATCATGTCCTGGTGAGGCTGCCATCCCCATTGTAGGACAAACTAAACCCCGTGTGATTGATCAAACAAAAAAGTTTGTAAATGCGTTATGTAACCCCGAATTTCTCTGATTTGGAAAAAAATCTCTACTTTTCGTGTCCCAATAAATAATGTAACTTCTAACACTTTTGAATTTACATTTTTCTAAATAAATCTTTGAATCGTATTTGTCTAATGCACCTTTCTAATATAAAGTCAGTGTAATTTAAAAAAAACTTTAAAAAGAAGTTTTTGACTATAAATCCTTTATTTACGAGACACTACTAAAAGTATATTGATTATAATACGCAGCGCACGACAATCCAAAAATCAAAAATTGTAATTATGACTCATACATAATACATAAAGGATTTATAGTATAAAAAAACAACTACTACAGGCTGCCTGCTAAATTTCAGCTCGATTTGATCACGGGAAAAGGGTTATAAAAACATGTTTAATATAGTGCGCACCTCGAGACATACTAGCAATCACTAGCATTTACATTTACAGATCGGTAATATATTTTTAAAAAGTATCGTCAATATAATACGCACCGCACCGCGCGACAGGGAAGTATTAATAAGGTTGTTCAGTATAATACGCACCGCGACACTCTAGCACAAAAATTAACATGCCACATAGAGATAAATAGAGATAATCTAAAAATGCATTAATTTCATTACAGTACATTCGATCGATCTGAAATTTGGAAAGATCATTTTTATCGTCGGCACGAGTTTGCATGCACAGTTTCAGCTCGCTAGCATACGGGGAAATGGGTTAAAGATCGATCCAAAGATTTTTCGAAAAACAAACAATCAAGGCATCAATCACGCAGACGCCACGAGTTAATAGAAAGGATTTTAAAATAGTAATTTTTGGGGCGATGGCTTATATATTTCTCATATCCCTGAATTCCCCTAGAAAATGAAAGAATTTCCCCCTCGGCATGTGCATATTTACTCTAACAAGCACAGACATAATGCACCCTCGTTTAAAATAAAATATTTTTAAAAAAAATTATCAGACCATCCTGGCATGTTTCAAACAAGATAGCCAGATCTTGTCCACAAGGAAAGACATTAAAAGAATTTTGGGGAAGTTGCTTCTAGACATGCAGGCTTGATAAATATAACACACATATGGTATTGTTGTAAGCTTGATTAAAATGGGCCATGGAAGATTTAATTTTTGCCTACAAATATATATGGCTTATAAATTTTAAGAAACAAGGTGAAGAAGAATTTCAAAGATAAAAAATACTTGATAAATATTGTCTGGTTCTAGGCAGACAGGCCGACAAACAGACGGATGGACGGACATACATATAAATAGGCAAACAAATGATGGATGGATAGATGGATTGGTAGGTGGGTAG
This sequence comes from Ampullaceana balthica, assembly GCA_944989445.1. Classification (NCBI taxonomy): domain Eukaryota; kingdom Metazoa; phylum Mollusca; class Gastropoda; family Lymnaeidae; genus Ampullaceana; species Ampullaceana balthica. The sequence goes on along the minus strand of CALYLW010000316.1, from coordinate 93,813 downwards.
GTGGGTGGGTGGTTGGGCAGGTGGAAGGGTGGATGGATGGATGGATGGGTGGATGGATGGATGGATGGGTGGATGGATGGATGGATGGATGGATGGATGGATGGATGGATGGATGGATGGATGGATGGATGGATGGATGGATGGATGGATGGATGGATGATGGATGGATGGATGGATGGATGGATGGATGGATGGATGGATGGATGAATAGATGCATGCATTTATTGATTAGATAGATAAATATTAATGTTTACTATCCGGTTTGCATTCATCTTTACAAAAGTGCTGCTCTTTGAACTTTCATTTGCAACCGATAATCTCACTTTTTTTTAAAACTGCTTTAAAGATTGTGATATATGGCAGTGACCCAGCTTTACCGATATCTGAACGCATGTTTATTTATCATTCAGCTCGCCACCTGCCTTTAATTCAACAGTATACACTTTAAATGCAGTTTAATTTTGGATGGACCTAATACCTCGATGAAAGATAGTTACCCAAAACACCTCATTATCTGCATGGATCGAATTCCCTCGGTGCATCCAACAGGCCAGGTTGTGATTGTTGCATCCAACAGGCCAGGTTGTGATTGTTGCATCCAACAGGCCAGGTTGTGATTGTTGCATCCAACAGGCCAGGTTGTGATTGTTGCATCCAACAGGCCAGGTTGTGATTGTTGCATCCAACAGGCCAGGTTGTGATTGTTGCATCCAACAGGCCAGGTTGAGATTGTTGCATCCAACAGGCCAGGTTGTGATTGTTGCATCAAACAGGCCAGGTTGTGATTGTTGCATCAAACAGGCCAGGTTGTGATTGTTGCATCCAACAGGCCAGGTTGTGATTGTTGCATCAAACAGGCCAGGTTGTGATTGTTGCATCAAACAGGCCAGGTTGTGATTGTTGCATCCAACAACCCATGTTGTGATTGTTGCATCCAACAGGCCATGTTGTGATTGTTTTACCAAAAACTCTGAGAGTGCTCATCGTGAGCTGCAGCGGAAATCTGGGAAACTCGAGTGGGCTGATCTCTTCAACAGAATCAACATTTGGTTAGGAGCGGGTTATAAGTGGGAAGGGGGGGGGGTAGGCGGTTACGAGTGGGTAAAATTTATTTAGTTAGCATGTCTTGAGACAGAAGTAATTTCCATATCAAAGGATAGTTTTCAAAGCTATTCGAAGATGTTCATTAAATTCGCTTTCTAAGATTCATGGTTTTTGTAAATCAATCCAGATGGGTTGTTTTTTTTTAGAATATGTTTTTTAAAGTTACTTTTTTTCTCGACACGATTAAGACTGTCATGATTGTCATTCCATGACAATTTTGACCAATAAATATTTGTGAATAATGTAGCCATGATGTGTCTCTACTTTTACATGAATCCTTTGATCTCATTAGATAGAGAAACATTTCAGCCTTCAACGTGTTGCCTACCAGCTCCAATCGTTGCAAAGACAGAGACCGTTGCGCCCTACCAATGATAAGACGACGCAGTTTCGTGATCAGTAGGTCACAAGGGACCTCCGCTGACCTTTGAGGAACTTCAGGAAGGTCAAAACTTCCGTCTAAATTTTCAAAAACTTCTTGCCCTCCTATAGATAGATTCAATCTTTCGACACGCTGATTTGAAAGTTAAACGCCGAAAGAAATAAAAAATTGATAATTAGAAAAAAAAGTAAATAATCTTAAAGTCATGTCCTTTATAGCTGCTAACTAGTTAAAGTACTGTGCATAAAATAATGTATTGGAAATAGTAATTTGTGCGTGTATTTGTTATATATATATATATATATATATATATATATATATATATATATATATATATATATATATATATAATATAAATTTAAAATCGATTTAAATTTATTATGCATCTTTTTATTTTGGAATTATTTAATTTATATCGTACTTTACTACATTTGTACAATACTTACTTTTGCCAATTAAATTATAGTTAGTTTGAAAAAAAAGACACACACTATTTTTTTCTCATAAAGCGTTTAAACGCGTTCTCTAAGGCAAGCATTTAAAAAGCAATATATGTTTTTTTACACTCGGGAATTACGTTAACGCTAGCTAGCACTTTTGTTTTGATTTTAGACGGCACATCTGTTTACATTGGACCACGTGATACACACGATTCGCACGTGCGCATATTAAGTGAAATGTTGATAGGCCATTTTGGCATCTTGTTATTAAGCTAATCTGTGTCCCCATTTCATCCTGTCGCTTATAGCGTCTTCGTATGTAACATAATTAACTCTGTGTGCCACAACCCACCGATCATATTCTCGTGAGCACACCGGAGAGACGCTGCCCGTCGATCGATTGTGGATCTGTGACACAAAAGTTGCGAAAAGGCAGGGCTGATCTTAGCAATTGCGAGGACCTGTGCGGCTTAGTATGCGAAACAGATTGCGCGGCGCCCCAGTTTAGGTAGGGATAAGGAATTAGTAAGGATAATAAGTGAAAATTAGGATATGAAAGCGCGGGGCCCGACTGCGGTCGCGTAGGTTGCAGTGGCCTAAGACCGGCACTGCGAAAAGGTGTGCGTTTGAGCGGGTTTGTATGTATGAATCGTACACCTACCACGTAATTTGTTTACTCACTTATCGGTTCCATAAAAGTTATATGGAAGCTCTGTTAGATTTTGTCTATACATCTGCATTACAAAGCGTTATTTTATGCCTTGAAGTTTCAAAATTAAATCTGTTCTGAAACAAGATGTTGCAAGGATGGGGTGAAGGATGCAGGACTTTTTATTAATTTATTTATATATTTATATATATACTTATTTTTTTGGGGTATGTTAGAAAATTCAGAAAATGTACGTTTTTATTACTCCTTATGAGTTTAAAGGCAATTTCACAACAATTCCGGTATCTAATCACTGTTGTTCTTTCTACGCTATGCAGCCCTTTCGTTCTAAAAGTTTTGGGACCACTGGAAGAAGAAGAAGAAAAAAAACATGTCAACGCAAACCGAAATTTGTGGCATTGTCAAATTCCCTTCCTATAAAAACATTAGCAGCACCCCCCCCCACTCACCGTCACCTCATAGGGCGTCACCCGATATTTATGTAACCTTAACCGTTGTCATAAGTGCCAAAAAAAACTGTTTCATTTAGCATGTCATACAGGAATGGCGTTGTCAAATTTCAATTCTTGTCAAGTAGAAAAACTTTAAAAAGAACAGAAATTCCAATAAGTATATTATAAAGTATATTGTATATTCTATAAATGGTTTTAGCTTAGCCAGCGTTAGTGATACCCGGAGGAGGACTAGAATTTTTCTGCCCTTATCCACACAAATACACACACACGCACACTCACACGCACACTCACACAAACAATCACACACACACACATAAGTCAGGCATTAGGACAAAGAAGCTACCACATAGAGCGGTTTGAACATAGGATATCTTTCTCTTTGACTTTGAACTGCGCTTAACTTGTGTGATCATAATCTGGAACAATATGAAACACACATGAACATTATACAAGCGTTTGTGGTACCCGGAGTAGAAATATAGCTTTTCCGCCTTAATCCACACACAGGTATTAAGACAAAGGACTTGCCTCATCGAGCGGTTTGAGCCTGTTTCATGTGGATGCTTTTTGTATAGCATTCACGTGTTCGTCATATTGTTCCAGATTATCATCATACAAGTTAAACGCAATTCAAACTCAAAGAGAGAGAGAGAAAGAGAGAAAGAGAGTGTGTGAGAGATAGAGAGGGAGAGAGAGAGAGTGAGAGAGAGAGAGAGAGGGAGAGAGAGAGAGAGAGAGAGAGGGAGAGAGAGAGAGAGAGAGAGAGAGAGAGAGAGAGAGAGAGAGAGAGAGAGAGAGAGAGAGAGAGAGAGAGAGAGAGAGAGAGAGAGAGAGAGAGAGAGAAGTCCTGTCATGTTCCCGTTCAAAATTTCATCTCCGCTTTCAAATTCAAATGTATTTACCATTTTAGTGGCCTGGGCCCCAAATTAGGCCCTTTGGCACAACACCTAAACTTTTACCAAAATATTTAACCCTAACTATTGAAATTCTGCAAAGTTTACTCAAGTCCAAACCACGCTCATATCCCGGTATCCCTAAAATCCATATAAGGTCATCTAAAAAGGACTTTAATACGGTGCATTGCAGGTCTTTTAAATAATTTTTTAATGCGATTTCTGGTTCAAAGTCGAATCAGTTAAAAGTCAATCTTCGAGTTTCTTAATGTGACTCCACGCCCTGATTGCCTTGCAGCCCCCCCCCCACCCGAAGGGTCAAGCTGTGATTTCTTTATAGCGACTTGAACCGTTATGATATCACTGGGGGGGGGGCAGCGGTCTATCAAACGTATCTTGATGTACTATCAAACTTATCTTGATGTACTATCAAACTTATCTTGATGTACTATCAAACTTATCTTGATGTACTATCAAACTTATCTTGACAGATCCCCAACACGATAATGTAAACAAATGCATCCTACTAACGAGCGATGGCAGGCCGTGGTACCGCGAGCTCACAAACAATTTCTCACATTAACAGCTGAATGCGCGTTTCAGACATGCACATTACCAGCATTCACAAATAAACGTGCGCGTTCTGTTCATGTTTTAACAAAGCAAGTGGTTCTCCCCCCTTTTCTGACTCACGGGGCAAATGCAGTTTATGCACCTGGATGGCTGATCATGAATTGATACTTCCAGAAGAAATGTAGCAAAAATCCCTGCTCTTTTACTTTCTTTCTTCTTCAGATATGTATTATTTAATAGATGTCATTGTGGTCACTTTCAATGTTCCCTTTAAGCTGCGCGGCCGCGCAGATATCTGACCGACGCCGCGCAGCAGTTTGGGATTACCGCTCAGCAAATTCGGTAAAATATTGCACACAAAAAATAGATGCTGTGCACATTTGCACACGAGTTTTTTTACTTTGCACACGGACCAACGATCCTTAGAGGGAACATTGGGTCACTTTATGTGAAGTTTTTTTGCTGACTCTTGTTACAGTACAACCATTTAAAAATTTAATTTGATGGCAAAACACGTTTATTTTGTGTTGTTGTTGTTTGTTTTTGTTTTTTTTTCCACAAAGCAAACATGAATATTTGTAATATATATATATGTAAATATATATATATATTTATTTATATATATATATATATATATATATATATATATATATATATATATATATATATATATATATATATATATATATATATATATATATATATATATATATATATATATATATATATTTGTTTTTTTTAATTTTAAAAAAAAATTAATGCGTTTATCCACGTATTTGTGATAAATTTAAGCAAGTCATGCTAAAAAAATTCCTTGCGTCAAAAGCTAAACAAATATAACTAATTCCAATTAAATTTTTTCAACTGGAAAGAAGTTGACATACCTTTAAGATCATCTGTAATAAAAGATATTCTTGTAATTCACATTAGTTAATCTACTTTAGTCACGTCTCGACGAAGTTTCCCAAGAAACTAGTTTTCAGTGGACAACAGTATGAGAACCACCCAATCTAACGACATGCAATGTGCTACTATTTAAAGGGGCGTTGGGATCCCTTCAGGAAGAGCAGAAATAATTCCTTCAAGATGGCGTATTTCTAAGGACAAGCCAAGGTACCCCAGCAATGATAAAGTTACACTTTTTAAAGAAATGCCTTGGCTGTTCGTTTTGGAAAAATCGAGTTGGATGCAAATAATGCTGTTGGATTTGTGGCTAGAAAAGAATTTGTATTTTTCTTCAATTTAAAGAAATCGAAGATTTCAAACCAGGGCATTCCAATGTATGAAGAATGACATGAGTTTTGATTTTTGTCAAGATTATTAATTCAATTTTACATTTTGTAGTTTATCTGATAATTATTCCTACTCTGATGTGGATAGTCTCGCTATAACTTGATAGTGTTATGTTCCGTCTGTTAAAACTAACGCGAAAAATACTTTCAGCTAATAGCGCAGCGTTCACACAGTTGAATTCCTCGAATGCGTCAGCTTTTTCCATCCAGGTTTAATGCAGTCTTTATTTCTCCAGTAGGTATATTTAGAGGCGATTCTGTTTTTATGCGGGTAGAAGTTGATAAAACGCGCAATGTGCTAACCAAATGGACGAATCCAAGGATAGCATGGAATGTTTCGCAGGAACTTCTCACTCCTTCCGCCTTTTTCTGTATCTATTTTTGGGCCCATGTCCGATTCACTTCTGCCAATGTTGCTTCTCTCACGCCCCTTACCCCTTCTCAAGCAACCCCCCCCCAAATCCGCTTTGCTTAAAAGAAGATAGGTTGATAATTGTTCCCTCACCTAGATCCCTAACTGATTCAAGAGGATGCTTGCTTGTGTAGCCGTTGTTTGATAAGCAAAGCTAAATAAAATAATCTGCTCAATCGACCAGAATTTTGGCCAACTTCAACAAGGAAAACATACCGATAAAATCTCAAAACGCCCCGCCCATGGATATCATGGAGAGAATTTCTATCTCAGAGAGAGACAGAGAGAGAGAGAGAGAGAGAGATAGATAAAGACAGAGAGAGAGAGAGAGGCATGCACAGAGAGAGAAAGACAGAGAGAGAGAGATAGGGAGAGAGAAATGGAGAGAGTTATGAAGAGAGAGAAAGAAAGGGCTAGGAGAGAGATAGGGAGAAAGATAGGGAGAGAGATAGGGAGATAGATAGAAAAAATTAGAGGGAGAACGAGGGAGAGAGACAGAGAGAGAGGGAGGAATCCTAACCGAGTCATCAGTTCACTGGGTTTGATAATCACACAAACGTAACTTACATGTAAGAGCAACGACAAAACGCCTGGCTGTGCTCACAGGACCATCGCATATCGGGCAGGAACTTTTACAGTTATAGGAAAATAGAAAGAATTGCCAGAGCAGACCATTAGTCGTTGCATCTGGATATAAAATGTTGTCACGTTGAAGCATTAAGCTATTTTGCACGTGCTGCTGAATGTGTGCACGTTTGTGTGCCACTTGCTACCGAATCATGACATGCATGGCAGACACCGGGGTGAAAATGTTTTACGTCTGTTCAGTCTCATGTCAAAGTTCGTGTCGAGGTCACAAGAGGTAATCTATACAATGCTGTCTATTAGCTGTCTATTCGCAGTGTATATTAGCTCGCATATTGTTGGACTTGAGCGCAGTCTTCCCGAAGACCTTTCAATTGTTATTATTATTATTATTATTATTATTATTATTATTATTATTATTATTATTATTATTATTATTATTATTATTATTATTATTATTAAACGCTATAAATATTTGGCCTTGTCCTTTTCTTTATCTCTTTTTCTTTGAAACTTAGACTTCCATTCTGACCCACCTCCTGGTATTTACTTGAAATATACATTTGTACACACTTACACATTCCTGATGACAAATTTATTTTTGTACAAATGGTAGGTCGCCTTACCCTAAAGTTAATCCAGCGGCTTAAATTCTCAATCTCGATTTTTCATCCGCGTCTTTGATGTTCGTTGGAGCTGAGACTTTGTACACTTACCCACCCGCGTGCCTCCTATAACACTCTTCGACCGGTAAGTTGCCAGAAACTTCCATTTTCCCTTGAGTGACCACTGACATTTCACGTGTGTGAGATTCATGGGGCGCCTTCGCTTTGTTAGACAATAATAATTCTACCCAATATTGCATCTTACCAGACTAAATAGTACCAATGTTAAAAGAGTTACTGATGAACACTTGTTTGAATAAACGAAATAAAGGTCTTGAGTAAATGGACTAACAAAACCTTCAAGGTTATTACAGTTAAGTTGTGTATATATAGAATACAGAGTGTTCAAAACTTCGACGTTTTATTGTTGTATAGGGCCGACTCCAAACAATTTAACTCCTGCCAGGTTGAATTAAATTAATAAAACTGATGTCACTATGTTTATGCATGTCAGGTTTTAAATAGTGAGCTCTTTGGCGTCCGATGCTTTTTGATTCCGATGACTTTAGTTTTAAGGTATTGTATGACATTTATTGTATACCTTTGATTACATTTTGGAAAACGATTTTTTTTTAATCAAATATTTTTAGATGAATAGATGAATGGGTATAATATCAAATATTACGGCAATCGGTCTCCTGGAGCAAAAGCATATTTTCGAAACACAGCTAAATATAGAGCAAATGAAATATCTGGGATAAGCTTTAACATAGGGGCCGTCCATAAAGTACGTCCCGCTCCAGAGGGGGGAGGGGGTGTAAGAAAGTGTGACAGTTTGTGACGGGGCGGGGGTCTGGCCATGTGTGACGACACGCTGTTTTAAATTAAATTTTTAAAATTATTTTGTTAATAAAAACACATTTTTTTTTCCGAAAGTGTGACGTACTTTAGGGGGGGGGTCCGAGATTTGTGACAGTTTGTGACACAGGAGGGAGGGGGGGAGTTAAAAATGGTCAAAAATAGCGTGACGTACTGTATGGACGGCCCCATAGACATTAGATATCTGAGCCTTTTCTTCTAAGGAAATGATAAGGTTTGACTTATTCTTAGAATGTTAAAAAAAAGTTTCCCTAGAAGATAATCTTTTAATTCGAGTTAATGGGTGGGAGGACGAGGAAACTCGGTTAATAAATAATTCACCATAAACTAAACTTGTGTTTTTATTTTGTTTCTTTACACTTTGAATTTTGGAAAGAAATGTTATCTTAAATGTGTCGAAGATAAACAGGGAGAGAAAAAATATTTCTAAAAATAGATTTTTTATCACCGCACACCTAAATAAACGAGCTATTTTGAAACGTGTGCTTTTCGTCAACCCCTCACCGCGCCCGAACCATTTTCCTCTCTCCCTTTCTTTTGTTTTCTGCGGTATCATCCCTCTACGCATTTCTTTATCTTGGCATGTTAAGTACTCACTCAATTTCTCCGGCTTGCCTAGAGCCACCCGTCTCGCTCTGGGACAGCTACCCTTTATTATTACGGGGAGCCCCCCATCTGGCTTTCAGAAACGGCGACCTAAGCTATGAGTGGAGTAACGCGAACGACTTTATAACCTTTTGCGTGTAAACGCCGTTGAGTTGTGTTATTTTACTGGTTCTTGCAGACGAGATTCACCGCGTTATTATTTGTATCATTGAAAGTACCGAAAAGTAATCGGCAAAGCTAGAGCGCCTAGAAGTAGCGCTAAATCAATGGCGGCGGCGATGGCAGGAACTCCCAGCTTGAAAATTGCATGACATAAGAAACAGCATTCGAGTACTTTGTAAGATTCCCATTAAATTAAGTGGGGGGAGACATTCCACAGGTGCGCCACAGCAAACGTTTTTCACGCCCCTGATTTATATGTACATGTATTAAATATTCAACACCATTTACACCGCTGATTAAGGCAATGATTTTCAAATTTCAGTAAAACAAAAGAAAATATTACGCACTGAAAGCGCCTCTATTATTTTTTTAAACAAGAATATCATTTAGTTATGTTAGCGTGAATCTCAACTGAGTTTGTTTTTGGCAACGGTACATTCTCTGGCGGCTGTTACCTAGAGGATTAGTTAACTTGATGATTTGATAATATGATTTTTTTTAAACTGAAAATATATATATATATTAGAAATTTAAATAATTGATTCAAGATATGTTGTTGACATTAGTGTACGGTTGCTATGTAACAATGAAAAGTTTGATTTGCACGTGAGGCTGTAATGCAAATTGGATTGATAGCCACACAACTCATTCACTGCATGTGTAACCATTGCATGTTCACAATTGGTGCAAGAAATGAAATTGTTTTCTAAACGCACTCGGTAAACAACCCTTGATGCCTTTACCTTGTTATTGCTCTGCTGCAGAACAGTTATTTTCCCCTGTAATTACTTCCCCTAGAAAAGAGTATACACGCAACCATTTTAAAATTATTTAAAGACCGCGTTTTTATAACAGACCGAAAAGCAAGAAATCCTATTAGTAATGGGTGTGGCTGGAAGTTATGTACAACACTTGCGGCTAAGTAACTTAAAACAAGTGCACCTTTTACAGTTTTTTGGTTGCTTTTCTCAAATACTATGAATCTACTGCACATGCTTTGAAGCTACCTAGACTCACTGGTTGGCAAATCACGAGTTGGATGGGTTTATCCATTTACCACCCATCCCCAACATAATTCAGACAGACAAATAGTATTGTGCAAAGCTTTCTAGGCTATTTTCAAAGTTTTTTTAAAAGGTTGTGTGTGTATGGAAGAGAGAGAGACAGACAGAGAGAGAGGCAGAGAGAGAGAGGGGAGAGAGAGAAAGAGTGTATGTGTGTGTCTTTCTGTGTTTGTGTGTTTTTGCCTGTGTTTTGTGTGTTTCTGTATGTGTTGTTGTGGTTGTGTGTGTTTGTTGGTGTGTTTGTGTGTCCAGTGTGTGTGTTGTATGTGAAATGTCTCGCCAATTTCACAACTTTGCCATCATAACAAGCGTCTGATATCAATGTCTCAAATTTATTAAAATGAAAGCTATGAGGATGTCTTCATATGACCGCAACAACGATCCTGCTTGGTTTGCAAAGTGCTTTGGATCTCCAGCCTTAACCTCTTGGAGGCTCGACTGGAACCGACCGATAAACATGCCGGTTGCTGGGTTGAATGCAAACAATAAGTTATGCTTGAACGCTTCAGGTGAGGGAAGTGATGGTAGGAAAGATAAGTGTTTGGTTGGGTTGTTTTTTTCCTTTTAAATATTGCTTTCGCATGCAGAGTGAAATACATGTATTGTGAGCCTAATCGAATGGCAATCGTTTTGAACCCACATCTTTTTTCTTTTGTAATTCAATATTCAAACGTTTAAAACGGCAATAACACGATTAATCACTGGAAAAATGTAAGTGTACTAACTTTCAGGCAAATTGTACAACAGGAAGAGGGGAATATTAAATTCCAAGATTTGGCCTTGACAGACAGACAGACAAACAAGAAAGCCACTTGATGTAAACGTTTAAAAAAAGAGAGGGAAAAGGGTAAAAAGTAGAAAGTTGGTCTGCATTTTCTTTTTTGACGACGATATTTTTTTCGACCATTCCGCTTAGACCTGAATGTGAGAAGATTTGTATTTCCTGTTGCTATGCTGCACCCCCTTCACCCCTCCCCCCCCCCGACAAGAGCATACCAGTATGGTGGGCCGCTGACGTGACATCTAGACAAAAGCCGTGTTGGTTACAACGAAATGGATAGGAACGACACCGCTTTAAAGAAAACACCACACCGTCTGTCTGCTTGTCTTCAAGAGATGTTGTCTCCCCCTCGGCTGAAGAAGCTATACGCTGAAAGAGTTAAAGTTTGGCCCCGTCCGTTCTCGTCTAATTTCCCTGTACTCGTGGAGACATCGGAGGGAGACGGTCTGATAGTAGCCGATGAACATCACTAACAACCACAGGTGGGCGACTCCAGGTTTCTTACCTGTGCTTATCACACCTTGAACTCGAGTGCCATCTGTAGACATACTACTGTTATTTGGTCTGTTTTTTTCTTTTGTTTTGTTTCGTTTTGGGAAGCGCAGTGGTTCGCAAAATGTTGTTGATACTGAAATCACGTCTAAAAATTCATCCGAAGGTCTTGAGATTATTTAATAAAACAAACCCGTAAAAACAAAGTTTTTGACTATAAATCCCTTATATATGAGACATAAATAAAAGTATTTATTATGTTCAAACGCGACAAATATTTACAGACTGAATATGTCTTAACTCCCCTTTGCTTTTAACCCGGGGGGGGGTGGGGGGAAGGTCTTGTCACCGATCGCTGGACCGAGCTCAGCGTGACACGCAAAATGTAAACAAAAGCACGCCGGTACATCTGGTTAAAACACGAGATGTGTCACCTATGACTGGGGTGAAGTCAAGTGACCCGTAAAATGTAAACGATAGCGACCTCTACATATAGTTTATATAGATAAACTAAAAATGCATTAATTTAATAACTGTACGTTCGATCGATCTGAATTTTTGATACGATGCATTGTTAGGTGACACGGGTCCGTGTGCCAAATTTCAGCTCGATGGCATGACGGGAAGTGGGTCAATTTTGACTTCTTATTTTCCGCGGTGCCCAAGACAGAGAGAGGCGGCGGTGAAGTTAATATAAGGGATTTAAAAATAAAAACTATTTTCCCAGTTCGTCAATAAGCCCAAACATGATCTTATTGACATCCAGACGAAAGTCGCGATATTTATTTTTAAAACGTTCATGCTTTAATAAGTCTCGACGTGGTTAATTTTATTGAGATGAAACATATTCAACCCATGCAGCGTATTGGAAATTTCTAAATTGTCGAAAAAAATATAAACTAAGGCCTACAGTGTTGGAAAACGGTATTTGTAAAAGTAGGCGATAGTCATTCATCAACACGTCTGAAATGAAACACAATCACGGAGGAGACATTGTGAAAAAATAAGATTTGTTCTATGTTCAGATGACTGTTATTAAAGTCAAAAATTGACAAAAATTTTGCAGCTTTCGTTGGTTAACGTTAGTTGTTAAGATTGTTCTTGGTGAGTGGGGGGAGCAATATATCTGCTCTTGGTATTTAGTTGAAATGTAATTTAAAATAAACAGTTTTAGCGCTAAAGTCTGTAACAGCAAGGGGCTTGGTTGGCTGAATGTGTCCTTAGCTCAGTGCATCTCAATTATTTTCTTCATGCCCCCCCCCCAGGAAGAAGAAAACATTTCGCGCCCCACTATCTGAGAAGCACTGTCTTAGCTCAATGTTAGTAACTCCAAACCAGACTCCGGCAAATCAAAATATTATTTTACTTTTTTATTAAATTTAAGCTTTTAATTATTAATGCTTTTTATTTCAAGTTAGTTATAAAATCTTGAGGTTGATATGCTCCACAATAAAGTACAGATATAATCATGATGGTGCCTCATAAAGCTCCACAGTGTCCTAGACACACAAAGACGCTACAGGTTATTTTAAGGCTGTCTTGGTTTGATAAATTGCTCAGAGTATAGAATCGGACTACAACACTGTTTTAAGGATTTTCTTTTCTCTTGGCTACGTCAAAAGTTCATTGCTTTGAGAGTAATGTCGAGTGTGTTTCAAAAGGCGAGACATTACCATAATAAACTTTTGCTTATTTATGTTAAACAATGTGATTGTCATACTGGACTGTCAGACAAGTAGGTAGTGTTTCATCTCTTTTTCTAAGGTATACATGTATCATAATTTGTGTTAGCGAAATTTTGATTCGAAAATTTTGACTTGTAAATAATAATATTAAGTTCTCATCTGCAATTTTTTTAGATTAATTTTTTTTTAAATTTCATAAACATATGTGCTAGATCAAATATCATTTTAAACAAGCATTCGGAATGAAGAAAATCGTGACAATGTTTTGGTGTGTGTCCCATAACCTCGTGGTCGTTAGGGGGTTCTTATGTTTCAACTAGAACTTTCTCGGTGCCTGGTAGACCTTGGCGGCGCCCATCTCCTCTCCAGGTCAGCGGAGGACTTTTTAGCGATAGTCATTCATCAACATTTTTATTGTGGCCTTAGCGTGGGCTCGATCCCACGCCCCTCAGCTTGTGAGGTGAGCGCACAATTGACTTCTCTATTCAGCCGCAACTATGTGTTTGGTCATGGCTAACTTTCATCGAATTTAAATTATAAATAAAAACTACAAACTGTTGTTAGATCACCCAATAATTGTATCGTTTGTGTGAGACACAGCTGTACTTAGGAAAAAGTCGAATGCAGTTTTCCTTATTCACATTCCAAGAATAGCTCTCGGACTTTGATCTATTGATACTTATTAATATGTTGTTATTGACTCTGAATTCATGCTTCAGAAAAATCTAAAAATTTATTGAAAGATGTCATTAAACCAAACATGAATTTTACTTTTACTTGGAGGGTGTTAAGAGCGCCTAAAAATTCACCCAATATCTTCTTTCGGTCGAGGTTCATGACAAAAATAAATGCATTTATATATTTAGAAGTGCACCTGGTGAATTTCAGGCGATTCTTTGAAGCGAGTAGTGACATTGGTAAGCTTCCTTTAGATTAAAACATCACAACCGATAACTTTCTGTCAAACTTGGTTGTTTGGAACTCTTTTTTTTGTATGCGCACTTGTCAAAATTGGCACAGGTAAGATGCTTTCAGTTTGTTTGTTTGTTTGTTTGTTTGTTTGTTTTTTTAAAAATTAAGGTTTGGCCAGTGATTCTCAATTCTGTCAACCCAGATTCAGTCTTATATTTCATTTTTTAAAACATATGTATACAATTTATATATATTCCGTAGACTGATGTTTCCATGGAAGGATTTTGTTAATAATTTTACATCTCAACGTTTCTTCTCGAGTTTATGTATCACCTTTTACTGATCAGGAGCTGATATAAAGTTCTGGTAGTCCCGCCCCCCCCCCTTCCCTCGACTCAACAGCGTTGCCACTCAATGTAAGACGCACCGTAGTAACATTCTCCAGAAGCCAGCTAATGAGATTAAATATCAGACATTGCTGCTAATAGGTCCACCTTAGTGGCAGAGTTAATGCGGTGTCAATGGCTTTGCAGCTTGCCTTAAAATTACTTAAATGGTTTCGAGGTTATGTTTCATGGGTGTGTCACATGATATTAAAGATTCTATTTTTGGAATTCCCCACAAGATTTTTTTTTCTTTTTAAATGTTGGTTTCAGTCTTTTAACATTTAGTGAGTGTGTGGGGGGGGGCGGGGGATTAATTGTTTAATCAAATATCTATAAAAAAAATTTAAAAAATAGCGAAAAGGTGATAAATTATCTGGCTATTTTGTAGAGTTAAAGATTTTAAATTTTAGCAGATTTTACTTCTCGAAACTTAGAAAAAATTAGAGTGACGGTTAAAGAATTACGCTAATTGACGAACTATTGTGAGTTATGTAATCAAACGTTTAGTTACGATGTTTTCTTGCCATCATGTACATGCAGTGGGCAGACATAAAAGAAAGACGATTCGGGGTGTGATGTCGATATACCACAACCGCATCCCAACAGAAAAATTGTGGCAGTTGGGTTGTCAGCATTCGGGTTGCAAGCTTTCGGGCTGCCAGCATTCGGGTTACCCGAAAGGAAGACAGAGCAGCTGCCCAAACTATTCATATTTTTAACAGGGATTCGATCTGACGGCATTGAAGACTAGCCCCTGAAATAGCGGCGCAAGAGAAAAAAAAAGATTATTAAAATCATGAGTTTATCTGTCAAGCTGTTAAAAAAAAATTACTTAAAAATAGATTTTTGATAACATACTCGAAAATATAGAAATAATGGAGAGAAAAAAAACCAAGCAAATATAGTTTGTGAAATCGCCGCTTGGATAATACTCCTGAACTTATCTCCCCCTGAGTCAAGGGGACATAAAATGGTGCCGACGTACGCCATTACCGAGGTGTTTTCCGTGAAATAAAAGTGGCGAGTTAATAGGCATTCCAACGCTTTGCACTGTCAGACCCCTGGCACTAGGGAGACGGCGGCACAAGTCGCGGGCACGGCCAGTTAATGTTGTCTTAATCCGTCCTAATCAGCAGACTCACCGTTTAGTGTCGGGTTTTGCTGAGCGTCGTCAGGACATTTAAAACCAATTTGTGTTTTCTTAATTACGAGGACTACCAGCCATTGCAAATAAAAGAAAATAAATGAGGGGAATAAAGGAGTCAACTGTTTTAAAAATCCATTTGAGAGAAATGATTGATTTCCGCTTTACTATTTCATAGTAAATATTTGTTTTACTTTTAGACATACATTCAAATTTGGTTAGTAACAGCTGTGTTTGTCTATAACCCACCACCACAGCTTTTCCAAAACCACACACTGAGTCACACTGTTTTAGTTCGGGACTGGATCTTATTTATTGTTTAAATTGTTTCCCTACATATTTAAACGCCTTTTAGCAGCAGCAAATTATTCGTGGCGCAAAAAAAAGAAACAACTGTAAATGGCCATTTTAATAATATAAACACTTAACATACAAATCGGGATAAATTAATTTTTATTTATAAAAACTGAAAACCAAACCTTCCTAGTAATCATATTTTTCTAGAATGCTTATTATTAAATTTGAGTATATTTTTTTTTAGCTTGCCCTAATATCATTTAAGGCAAAAAATCATTCTTGACTATCCACCACGGGAGTATTTTCTTTGCAGTTGTCGTAATATTTAGCTTTCCTTCAGGATATATATTAATTTTCAACTACATACACTTTGTCCCCACCCTACATTTTTTTTTCACCCAAGAAAATATTTACGGTTTCAAAGCTGTTTAAGCTTGAAATTATTTTCTTTTTTTAAAATTACGAATTCGTATTATGCTTAGAGTAAAGTTGATTATCCTTAAAATTCTTTTTTTAAAAGTGTAAGCCAATCATCGCACTGCTTGCGATATCTTGGGTGCGCATAAATAATTTCAATTGGTTAGTTCTGTAGCGGAAGTCCGGGGCCATAGGGAAAAGCTTATTTATTTAGCGACCACTTCTCTAATATTTAAGTACACATAGACGCGAAGGAATGTAATCGGAGTCACTCTTAAGCATGTCCGTATTACTAAGGTGAATAAGACCAACTTTATCTCCGGATGAGATCAGAATCAAAATAATTAAACATTTAGGTCAGTTCGATCAATGTGTTAATCGTCGCATTAGCAAATTTTATGGGTGAAATTTCTATTCCTGCTTTGATTCTTATTCCCTTACGAGCAACAAAGCCCGTCCAAGGACGTTCCGCCACCGTTCGGTAGCATGTTGTAACTCCCCTCCAACAGCCGCCTCGACCGGCATTACATGTGCATCACGTCAAAAATACTATTCGTTATAGTTAAAATAAATAACTCGTAAAAACAGAGCTTTTTACTATAAATCCCAACGCACATAACTCAAAATAAAGTCTTGGAAGAAATACTGCACCAAAAAGAACTCGTTTTGAACGTCCGCGTAAACGTGTTCAATATTAAGATTGGCTGTAGGAGTCATATGTGTTTGAGGGACCAATCGCTATCGATGTCCGCACGGAACTTAGCCTTTTATTAAATAGGATTCCAATACATATTTTAATTAAATGGCTCGCTTTTCTTGCTTTAATAAAGATCTTAAATTTGGGGGTCAACAGGTGGAAGGTAATAACCATACAGGTGCAGGCTCACAAATTTCACGGGAAGATAAAGGCGTAACACTGTGTAAAAAGAAGATATAGAGCTCGTATACATCAACATATCGAAGCTTTTCAATCACCATTTTTTTAAAATAAATTCTCTTGTGAACCTTTATCTTTCTACGCCCACTTACATAATTTAACGAGACTATCAAATAATCAAGTTAACGTGAAGTAACCTCATGACTCATGTTACTGTAGATCTAGCATATTTCTGGACCCGACAACCAGGCTTGGACACAGCTGATAAAATCATAGCCAGAAAGAACTTGGAGCGACGTCCATAGCCCGGGGTCACATCAACCTTCCTCGGCAAATTAAATGTCAATTTCTCGGATGTTGTGGGAGGAACGGAAAAATAAACCATGAAAATGGGTTTAAGTGCATGAGGGGCGAATATCACAACAGGCAATAACGCGGCGCGTTTCGTACTTGCTATGCCAGATTTCTCACCATTTGTTGGAATTTTCTTTACTGCACTCGGGTTCGGCTGTAGTTTTTTTTCCCCCCTCAGATAAAATTATTTCCGAATAACTATGTATTCAATGGTAAAAAAAAACCAACAACGATGCGTTAACCAATCTAGAAGTTTTTATTACATAACAAGTGAAACCAGTCAAAATTGTTTTACGCTTCAGTAACTAAATATGTCATATATTATGAAATACGAGCAACAAAGCCCGTCCAAGGACGTTCCGCCACCGTTCGGTGGCATGTGTAACTCCCCCCCCCCACCAAACAGCCGTTTCGACCGGCATACATGTGCATCACGTCAAAATACTATTCATTATAGTTAAAATAAATAACTCGTAAAAACAGAGTTTTTGACTAAAAATCCCAACGCGCATAATTCAAAATAAAGTCTTGGAAGAAATACTACACCAAAAATAACTCGTTTTAAACGTCCGCGTAAACGTGTTCAATATGATTGGCTGTACGAGTCATATGAGTTTGAGGGACCAATCGCTATGGATCAGTGCTTCTCAAAGTGGTGGTCCGCGGACCCGTGCCGGTCCGCAGAAGTTGTCAAAATGGGACAGAAAAAAATTGTCAGTGCAGGGAAAATAGTGCACCGGTTCCTGGTGCAATGGAAAAAATTCCCGCCGGTCCGTCACACTAAAAAGTTTGAGAAGCACTGCTATAGATGACCGGACAGAACGGACAGAAAATTGCCTTTTATTATATAGGATTATTGTCAGTTGCAACTAATTTCTTTTATAATCTTATTTATTACAGACACTCCTTGTACAATAGAAGATTATTGGTTCCTACGCTTATCCATGGTTTATGTCTAGTTTTGCATTTTTTATTGTAATTTTTTTTTAACGTTGATATCGAGTTGGTTTTCCTGATTTGATCTGCCTACCCATTCGACGACCGCATTCCAGACGGGAGGAACGAAAATTTGTATGATTTTTGTTCATGAATACGCAGAGGCAAAACAACGACTTGGCATCGGGGCAGTTGAAAAGGGCGCCGAGGGCTAATCCTTCAATAATCAATGTATTCTGTCTAATCTATTATTTTACCTATTTCTCAAGGGCGTCAGAAATGAATTAGCAAAGGGTGCGGAAAACCCGGTTACGCTTCTGTGCATACGGAATAAGAAAAATGTTTTTATCCTATGTCTGTTTGAGGGTTGTATTAGAATTTCCTTGTGTTGTATTTCCCAGTTTGAATTAACTGCCTTTGTATTATTTCCCATTTGTTCTTTGTTCTTCTATCCTCTAGTGTTTCTAGGTTTAATTATTGAATTAATATTTAAAAGTTCAAAGGGGGTAAAAGTTTGAAAATGAAAAAGTGACAATATAAGATTTCTTTTCCTTTGATTTGTGTACAATTTTAATTTTAAACACCAACAAAACGAAACCAAAACATTCCTTGATGAGACGCCGAATTTACCAACGACACAAGCATCTTTATTCTGCACTGGCTTGCACTCACTCAAAACACATTTTGATTCCTTCTGTTCCTGTAAGCAATCTACGAGGGTATCGCAGTGTCAGGCCATGCGTCATGCATATGTCAGGACATTCCCGACAAATGGGTGCGATTCGGTGCAATGCCCTGCAGTGCACAAAAAACACTAGATGTCCGTCCCCTTTAAGTCTCTTATTGTGACCTGTGGAATTCTTCAACTTCGACGACGTCAAACAATTGTTGAGCTGCGCGTTTATGATAGGATTTAGTTCTCGTTTTATAGATTCATCAATGGAAAAGTAAAGGTTGGGAAGTAGAGGACAGTGCGACAGAGTCAACATTTTTAAATCCCTTATATTAACTTCACCGCCGTCTCTCTCTCTCTCTCTCTCGCTCTCTCTCTCTCTCTCTCTTCTCTCTCTCTCTCTCTCTCTCTCTCTCTCTCTCTCTCTCTCTCTCTCTCTCTCTCTCTCTCTCTCTCTGTGTCTTGGGCTGGCGAAAAAAACCAAAGTAAAGAATGACACACTTCCCTTGATGCTATTGAGCTGACATTTTGCACATATACTCGTGTAACAATGCATCGTATCAATATTTTAGATCGATCGAACGTACCTTAATTAAATTAATGCATGTTTAGTTTATCTCTATACAACATATGTAATTCAATTTCACAGTTTGTTATTGTTTTTCTTCCACTTGCCAGTTGAGTTAACGCGTTGACGCCACTCGTCGATGTCCACACCCCCTCCCCCCCTTCCCCCGGTTTTAAAGCCAGATAATTCGGTTTCAGTCTTTAAATATTTGTCGCGTTTGAACATAATCAATACTTTTAGTTATGTCTTTTATACATAAGGGATTTATAGTCAAAAACTTTGTTTTTACGGGGTTGTTTTTATTATGTCGTAGTTTGGGTTGGAGGGGTGGGAAGATGAAACGGACGAATGCATAAAAAACGAGAGAGGGGGGATCGAGAGAGTGGCAGAGCGAGAGAGACAGAGAAAGATTGGGAAAAGAAGATTAGGAGATAGAGAGATAGATGAAGTGTTTCGAGATGATTGAATTTATTATTTTTTTAAAACTATCGAATGATGTAATTCATTTACAAAAATTAACTTGAAATCTAAAATATTATGTTTTATTCTATGTCAAGCACATTATTCATAAGTGGGTGTACGATAGATAGTATATAGCTTTCATTGGTAATATGGTAATATTTCGTGTGGTCTGGTACCGTTCCAGGAAACCCCGCCATGCCTTGAGAACTCCAGATTTGGCTTGTTCGCAACGAAACAAAAAATAATAAGATCAGACATTGTCTTTAACCGTTTTTTATACAGCTTTCAATTTTTATAAGAATTTAAATTAGCGATATCTTGTTTTGTTTTGTTGTTGTTATATGTTGTTCTTCTGTACGGCGCTTTTATTTTTAATCAAAAGATTTCTTAAATTAAAAAAAATCACTAAGATTTGATGACGCAAGGAGCAGAAACAAAGGAGCATTTAAAGGGTTCTGCTGCAGAATAGTAGCGTTGACGTTTTTTTAAAATAAAACCCTACTATGGGTTAGCAGAAATAGAAGAAATCATATATATATTTACGCTCAATTATCGCTGATACCTAACGCTGAGGGAAATCACTCTGCTATTTTTAAATTTTGCGCTGTAAGCAGTGCTGATTGACTCAAATAGTTATTTTTTGGTGCAGTAATTTGGTGCGCTGCTTTCTAAAATTAGTTTAAAAATAGTGTGGTGATTAGCACTGTAAAAATTATTATATAAATACTCTGTTTAATTTTCAGGGATATTTCGTATTTATCATACGAGGATAAGTTACTTGGGATTTTAACCAAATAACAAAAAAATTTGGGCACCGTATGTACGGCGCCCTACAACCTCTATTTTAAATTACTTTGTGTACATTTAAGGTAGTTTAATATTACCTATCTATCATACAAGGACAAAATTGTTGGGCTTTTGAAAAATGTGGGCGCCTTAGGCGCCCTAAATAAAAGTGGGCACCGCAGCACAACCTATATTATATACATACTTTGTGTACATTTCAGGAATATTTCGTATTTATCATACAAGGATAAGTTACTTGGGCTTTTGATATAAAAAATAAAATAACTGTTATAAAATACTTTGTGTACATTTAAGAAATTTTAATATTACGTATTTATCATACAAGGACAAGTTAGTTGGGCCTTTGAAAAAGGTGGGCGCCGTAGGCGCCCTTAACAAAGGGGGGGGCGCCGCAGGCACCACGGCGCCGCAGCACAAACTAGTATTCATAAGATTTGCTAAAATATAGCAACATTACAGGTTTTTCTCAAATGACGACATACAAATTTTGATAAGTAGAGCCACATCAAAAACATTATTATAATACACCATTAACTTTTTTAATATCATGGAGTACTAGTGCAGTTACTGCAACAAGCGTGTTGTATAGATGTAGCTGTAGCTTCATATAACCAGATAATTGGGTTCAGATCATTACAATTTTATTTTGTTTTGTTCGACATAACTAAATAAAATTTTAAATTTTACTAATATCTAAAAATTTCCATTGCGATGCTCAATACGTCATAGATTCTTTTACCTTAATTATATATATATATTTAAATTTTCTTTTATACTTAAAAGCTGTTCAAAATCGTTTTATAATCTTTTTAAATTCATAATCCACTGAAGTTATCCCTCTTTTCCTTGAGTTTTTGCCAATTTTCGGCTCAGTTTTCCCACTGCACTTGTGTTTTTAAGTTCCAGAAAGCTATTTAGCATCGAGGCTACCAGCTCAACAACACCTGATGTTGGATAACATAAAGAGTCTCGGGGCTACTCGGTAGACACATTCCTGAACAGTTTGTTTACGCGTACGCCTTATTTAACGGCGATTATTGTGCCGCACCCGAGCTGTTTAACTTCCTAGTGAACTCCGTTTTATTTATTTTTACTGCTGACGATTTAAAAGAAAACTCTTTTCTTTCGTTAAAAAATCTTGGATGTTGAGCCCCCTGTCAAAGTAATGAATGACAGAGGAATTTCTTCGTAAAAATAGTTTTGAGCAATAGTTTTTTGTAAATGGCTTAATTATTCTTAAGTTTAATGACCTAATCGGACTATGTTCAAATAGGTCCACAGCCGAAATATAAAATGGCCAAACAGGCTATAACCAAATAGGAATACGGCCAAAAAAAAAGGATTTTGGCCAAACAGAACCTTGTAAAAACCGGGTCATGAGTATGACCATACAGGAGTATGAATGATTATGGTCAAACAGGGCCATGGCTATTTAGGTTTATGAAGAATGTTCCCTATAAGTTTCTTTGCAAAAAATAAAATTAATAAACTCGTGTGCAAAGTTGTGAGAAATTATATATTTCACAAACACACAAATTAATAGTTTCTTTATCAAAAACGTGCGGCGTTGTAATAATTCTAAACTGTAGCGCAACGATTGACGGATAGCTGCGCAGCTGCGCATCTTAGAGGAAATGTTAGCTTTGACCAAACAGGACTATAAACACATACATGAAATATGACCAAATAGGGATTCGTCCAAATAACACTGTGCCCAAACAGGACTATGACTAAACAGGAATAAGGCCAAACAGAGCTATTGACAAATAAGACTATACCCAAACAGCACGACAATGACCAAACCGGGGGTAAATTAAAATAAGACTTCTTGTTAATGGAGTAAAGAATTTTTCTTTAAGTTTCCTGTACTTCAACAATGAGGATTACAACGACACAATTTGTTAGGGGCCGTTCACACATTACAAAACGCAAAAGTTTAAAATATGACCAGGACCATCCCTTTTTTAAGTGATGTAAAATTTCCATTGACCTCACTTATATAATAAACCATTTCTAATACACCGCCCCCCCCACTCCCACACACTATAAACTACGGTTAAACTACCCCCCACTCCCACACATTATAAACTACGCCCCCCACCCCACTCCCACACACTATAAACTACCGCCCCAACGAAACTCTTTAAAAATTCTCCGGCATGCAAATCGTCTTAAAGATAAAAATTATAAAAATGTACAAATTAACTCAGAAAAACCAAAGTTGTAAGGTAGAAAAAGGAAAAACCAAGGAGACTGATGACTAGCCTATAGGTCGCTGATACACGTGCTTTATTTTCCACATGACCTGATATGACATTGTTCTTTATATCACACCACTTTTCCTTAATCATAGCCGTCTTTCATTGCGCTGTTGTTTGTTCATGTGCTGTCTTATCATGTTGAGTCTCATCGCGCTCTGTTTTATGAACGAACCAAATTCGCCATTCATTAAATAATTGCCAGCAGCTGTTCCAGCGACCGCTGTTTACCCACCGCGGCGAGCCCGTTAAAAAATGTTGTGTTTATTTCTTTGTTTACACCATGTTCTTTCTTCTCTGCAATTTTCAGACCAAACCTTTGTGGGGCGCGGTTCAGGCGCCACTGTTGTCCCGGCTGGAACAAACCCGCCACCGGAAGTCTCTGTATCGTGCGTAAGTTCAACAATGTGTGCAGTCGAACTGTTGTCATAGTAACCGGTGTTGTCAGTAGTATACCCAATGTTCATTCAGACAATGTGTGGAGTCGATCTGTTGTCAGTAGTAACATGTGTTCTTTGAGATTCTTTGTTCCGAGAAAGATGTAGCATGGCGGGGTTGGAGGGGGGTGGGGGGGGGGTCATTTACGACCTATTTCAGAGTCAATCTCATTGTAGTGGGGGCGGCGAAAATAAAAGTGACACTAACACTGCGACTCCACTGGGCAGTGCCTTTATCAGCATCAACATTAGGCACTAGAGTTTGCTGTAAACCCCCCCCCTACCCCAAACATCAGCTGTGAAGCCACTGAGAGTATTATTTTCGCCTCAGATAAGGTAGTTCGCTGAAAAGCTTCACATATATTATATCTTTAATTGAACATTTCTTTTTTTATTAAAATTTTAAGTATTTATTTATTTATTTATCATGTCCTAAGAAATTTCTCAAAGAGACTCTGGTAGTATGACTAACAAGGAAGAGGGTGATAAATAGTACACATTCATTTTTCTTGTGGGAAGGGCTCGATTGCGGCTGGTGGGGTACAGTCAAGCTTAAGTTGGACCCACTATCAAATCAATGTGTGTGAGAGATGAACATTACGTTATATTTGATTGCCTCAGGGACTAATGTCAAAGGAAATGTGTAATTTTACGTCTGTTATTTTCTTAAATAGTGATTTCGTTTTTAAAGGCCACAACAGCCATTGCGGGCTTATAGCTGAAACGGCACAGTGGAGAAACGGATCATTATTGCCATTAAAAAACAAATTAAGGACTGGAGCAATCTTCCTAAACGATCAGTAGAGGCTATAACGTTTGACACATCCATTTCTATTGTCGCCTTCACTTCAACCTCCAGTTATTATATCCAAGTTGAGCAGCCCTTGCGCCAGGTGAAGAATCCTCTTCAGTATCAGAGACATCGTGAACGCCATCAACATAAATGGAAGCCAATATAATCTATACCTTTATCGCGGGCCATCCAGATAAACAAAAGAAGAAAAACTAGTGAAGCTTTAAGCCCATACATCCAAAATACTAGCCCCAATGTTATAGCATCTTGCTACTATGTCTTTCATTACCAATGTTTCAGCTGTCTGCATAGCTGGCTGTGGTTTGGGGAAGTGTGTCCGCCCGAATGTCTGCTCATGTCCCAACCAGAGGAGGCTGGCACCACAGTGTCCAGATTCTGCACAGGACGGTAAGTGCGAACAGATTCAACAAGAACACAATTGATTTATAAGATAAACTAGCGAATCACCCGTCAAAAATGACGGAAGTTTTCAGCTGAAATCTAAAGCACTTTTTTTAGGGCGCCTACGGCGAGACCTTTTTCAAAAGCCCAACTAAATTGTCCTTGTTTGATAAATACGAAACATTAAACTTTCTGAAATGTACACAAAGTATTTTATAATAGGGATTGCAGGCTACGGCGCCCCCTTTGTTTTTTTAATTTTATAATTAACCATCATCAAATCCTCTTTTTACATTGATCCCTTTTCCAAAATTAAATTATCAGCGAAAACAATGACGACATATAATATTTTTTTACAGGGCATCTTTAATTTGCACACCTTTTGATGCATTGGTGCAGTAAATTGGTTTTCCCTGCTTTCTAAAATTAGTAGCGTCAGGACTGACAGACACTACTTGCGTGACAATTGCAAATTATATTGTTTAATAATAAAGATATAAAAACAATGGTTATTTTATTTTTACCCTAAACTGTAACTTTCGGCGTGCATGGAAAATTATGGCAAGTATTCGGTGGTCACGTATCATGCACAAATTTACTCTTTAAAAAAAATTGTTTATCACCCGGTTTGAATCAAACTGTCCTAATAATTTTGCCGTTTACAGAAAAAAAAAGTTAACGTATTAGCACCTGTCTAATCCTAGAGTCTCTCTGTGTTATAAGACGTGTGATATTGACCAGCCTACCCTCTAATCTTGTATGGACGTTCTCTGCGTATTCGAAGTCAATGAAGACAGTGAAGAAGCGTTGAGAAAATATTGGAGATGCGCGTTAGTTAAATCAACCGCCTTGTTTCAACCTCTGAGATGCTTCAGAGATTACTGTGTTGTGCAGTTGTGTAATGACTGGATGGTTTGTTGTTTTTTTCAAGACGCCGAACAGGCCACCACGCTCTCCAAGTCGACTTTCTTGATAAGATCTTTAAAGATTTTTTTTAAAGAGGCCTCTTTCGTTCGCGACACTTCTGAAATCGTTACCATCATCTAATCGGAAGCAACACTTGGATTTTGTACTATTTGATGCATTATTAACAAGACAAGAATATTATCCATGTTGGACCCGGAAGAAACAGTCACACTTCTATGTGTTTGCAGTAAAGAGCGACTAACACATCACTTCATCCGTTAGAGGTTCTGTGACGACTTCAATCCGTTATTTTTCTTCTCCTCATCTGTCTAAGGACTTACAAACTCTGTTAAACATCCTCAGATAAGTGTGAAGGCGGCTGTCTGAATGGCGGGCGGTGTATAGGGACAAACAGATGCTCCTGTGTTTACGGATTTGTGGGGAAAAACTGTGAACTTGGTAAGTTGATGATGGCGATACACGTTATAAGAAATTACAGAAAACTTACATATTTTTTTTTAAAACTGAAGAGATCAAGGGAAGAAACGGCTATGTGAAATTTTTGTAGTTTAGAGATATTCAAGTTTAAAATGTCTAAATTATACAGATTTCTTATAAATTAAATAAATAGATTTGAATTTTTAATTGGGTCAGAGACATAATTTTTGCATATAACCCCATTCATAGCATTCTATTTTTGATCTTCTATCAGATACAAGATATAACTTTTAAAAATGTCAAAAATATCACAGCCGTTTCTTTCCTTGAGGTCTTCAACTCTTAATGACTAGTCCATGTCTATGTGAATCTTACTCGAAAAATAACTAAACCAAAACTCATTACACATTTTTTCGAGTATAAATTTTATTATTACAACAATGTATTGATAATTTCATTCACAATTTTTTTTTCTATAGTAGCTTGAAAAAAAAAGGTAAGAAGGAAAATCGATATCGGATAAATATGAAACTATTTATAAACACACATTACTGGTGGTAAACTTACTATAACTGAGATCTATTGTTATCACCCATAGATTTCAGGACAGGCCCTTGTTTCACTCAGGTGAGTGACAATATTTGTCGTGGTCAGCTGACTCGGGTGGTCTGTACTAAGGCTCTCTGCTGTTCAACGATCGGTGCTGCCTGGGGCAAGCCCTGTGAGCAGTGTCCAAGTGTGCTTCATCCGTGCAGGCGAGGTTACGTGCCTAACCCAGAGACAAACACTTGTCAAGGTATGTTACTTCTTTTTTTTTCTCTTCGAAATAATCAAACGTTTTTAACTAACAAACAACTCATAATAAATTGCTTACACCAACGAAAAATAATTTTGAAAAAATAATAATAATAATGTGTCCTTGTTTTATGCAAAGAATCACAGAAGAAATCTTAAATGATTAAACTCTACAGATTCCAATAGATAATTTTTACATTTTTACCAATTTCAAATTTCAAACATACATTTAATTGAAGCTGTAATGCTTTAATTGTAAGTTGTTGCTGTTGGTTTTGTTTTGTTTTTTTGTTTTTGTGTTTTTTTTTGTTTTTTTTTGGCTAGTGGATTTTGCCATTTTGATATTATTTTTTTTATACATTTGTATGTACGCGTGCAGCTGTGAATGTGTGTGTAAGTGTGTTTACGCATGTGAGTGTTTGGCTTCTTTTTGGTAGTTAATATGTATTATTTGGTTACATTGTCCCCAATAACCGTTGATTTTCAGACGTGAACGAATGCCAAGCTATTCCTGGCCTGTGCGTTGGTGGGGAATGTGTCAACACACTAGGTTCCTACAGATGCCAGTGCCGAGCTGGACAAACGCAGAATCCCATAACCAAAGTTTGTGAAGGTAAAAAATATATACAGTTATTGATTTGAAGTTATAAACGGTTTTGAAAGTTATCTTGAGTTTTTGCTTGTTTTTAAAAGAAAAATCCGAAAAATATATTAGAAAATGAATTGCGCCAAGCACGATATGTGCAGTCTCCGTATTTTACAATATTTTAGACTTTTTGTTCAATAAATCAACCTCTAATAAATTGAATGTCAAGCTCTAAAACATCTGCATGGGGTTTTTTTTTAATTGGAAAAAAAATTAATTGTTTATAAGTGTTATTCATTGATAGACCTCTTGGAACATAATTTCCCCGAGTCCCGTCGACAAGCAGACGACAAAGTAGACAAGTTTTTAAACTTAGAGGAAGTCATTAAGTTCACCGGAAATCACATTTGTCAAGAAGGTGACTGTCAACGTCCTTTTGTTCCCACTAAATGTGATTCACTCCCCCTTAATGTTAAACCCAAACTTTTAAAGCCCTGTCTCGCACGTTGTTTGGGGAGAATCATGAAGCGGGCGCCACCGTTATAGAAACGATCAACACGGGTGTCGGTGTTGGAACTGTCAAAGCCACCTTCGGTATTGGGACACGCTACGACACGGTGTTTTACTCTTTCAGCGGGCAGGTTACATGTTTGACGGTTAGGATCTCTCAGGGATTCGAGTCCTTGTATTTAGATGTGTCGGATTATAGAGTTGGCTTCCCATCTCTTTAATTGTGTCTTGTTCACAGCACAAATACGTATCCAACAGGGCCACGTGCAGGCGTCCCTCTTAACTTGGTCGACGAAAGTTCGATGGAACTTTCGGGTCTTGCCGTTGAGCCACTTTTCGGTAAAATGGTCTTGGGGCCAGAATTGGATGTCCAGTTCAGTCAGAGGCCGGTTGGGTTGGCAAATGGGTTGGACCATCTCCTCACCCGCCTTTAATCATGTCACCGTGACAAGTGACCACCCATCGAAGGATGACCACGCCGTCACGGCATTGTGTGTCTCCTTTTCTTCATAGTGGTAATAAGCTTTAATTGTTATAATACCACCGAACTCTTCAAAGATTCAATAGCAAACTATCAAAATGTGCGTTAGTTAATACCGCAAAGATTTGGAAAGATCGCTAGGGGACGGCGCATTTATTTTTAGGGGGTTATATTTGCTTAGAGTTCGGTATCGAAAATTTGTTTTATTAGATGTAACTGAGCCTTGAAATCTATGCTGGTAAAAGGGGACACCAGTTTGCATCACGTCTGGACCTATTTGGGGGTCTGACTTGCACAGAGCTAGGGCCGTGCGCGATTCGTTTTTTTAAAAGTTGCCATGGAAAATTCAAGGTGCACTTCAGCCGCATACGATGAATAGTTTGGGTTTCGCCAGTCTCTCTTGTGAAGTGGTGGCTTAGCGCCCGTACACGCATACCACATATCGTCTTGAATCTTTATGACCATAACGGTGTAAAACATTTAATTTGACCACTCCCTCAATATTATATAATATTTATCGCAATCAGCTCTTCCTTCCATCGATAAAACGGAATTATATAAAATAAGCTACCGTAAAAAAAAATATTAAAAAACAGCTACGGTACATTATTTTTAACAATCAGAAAAGTTGTTTATATCATAATAATTTATGGTGATATTATAAACTCAAAAACAAAAATTTAGCAAAGTAGAAGAGCCATTCCTGAAACAAAATGCATAAAAAAACCATTGACCACTTCGCCCCTAATGAAGCAATGTAGCTAACAAACGACCATTAACCATGCACTGCACGTTACACAAGGTACGGTCCTTCAAAACATTGTGTGACCTAGTATACCATAACCAATTAAACTTTTTTTCGTTTATTAATTTTTTAAAAATATGCATTCTTTTTAAAAAAAAACAGAATCGTGAAGACGCTACAGCGTCATAATTGGATACGTAATTTGATATCCGTAATTTGCAGTCCTCTCTAGGAAGAGAAAAAACCGGGAAAGAGAACAACTAATATAATTATAACAACAAACAAAAAAAAATTTAAGAAAGAAAGAAGTAAAGATCGCCTACTGTCGACATAAGTATTTTCAGCACTTTATTCTCACTATGATTAACTATTTTTTTGTGCTAAGCCGACACCGGTAAACGCCATTTAATTACCGCACAGTGCTGTGACAAATCCCGTAAGCCCAACCACACAGAGAGAAAAGCCATTAAAGATAATTCCCTTCGCTGACGAAAGGAATGTGAGGCTAACATCCCTTCCCTAGAGCATAGAGACAAACAGCTGACTTTAAAGCTTGGGCGGGGATGGCGATATAATAGACACTTTACATAGGGCCGGCGCTGGTTGCGTTGTTGCAGCAATTGAAATGTTACCTTTACAATTATGGGCAAGACACCTAGGTTTTAGTAACTTCATTAACCATTGATGTTCAGTTGTGAAACTACGTTAATATTGCTTATTCTAAAACAAAAACGAACATATTTAAACACGTTAGATATAACTCGTTAAACAATAGCGGGAGCAATAACTAATCCTAATAAGTGGACCCATATTCCGATTAACCAACTTACACTTTTTCCACACCCCTGAACTATCATAATAATAAAAGAGATAACCCAACGCAAAAAAAATGGGACAAAACACCAAACAAAACAAGGAAAAAAACATTATGCATGCATTGCATTAACACAGTTTGTCCTGAAAGATCCCAATTAGTGCTTCACCTGGTACGCCACGCACGTTTTCTTCTCGCCCCCACCCGCGACACTTAGACTTAATTTTACACTTCTTATTTATTGCATCAATATTTATATTTCCTTGCAACTAAATAAAATTTTAAAAAGCGTTCACAGACCAACCCTACCAAGATGTCACCTTCAGAATTATGTATACAGTTATGTATTTTATTTAAATTCGATATATTTTTGATTTCCTACTCTTCTGTTGTCGATTAGTCGTTCATGTATCGGAATGTTTTAGGCCTCAAGGCCGATGGATATTTCCTATAACCCCACAATTATTTACAACAACACGACAGGTTTGCGATACTCTCGAGATCAGCCACTGATAATGAAAACGTGAAAATAGCCTCACGATTAAATACGGACCGGGCAGATATGTTCATTCGCTGATACTGTTATTATAGGAGCAAGTTAAAGAAACTGACTTTGAAAAAGGCTTGGAAAGGGTTAAATTAGACGCCATGAAGAGCGAGGATCGTCATTAGAGATGAACGCTAATGATGTTTGCGAACGAGTGCCGCCTTTCACGTTGAACACCCACTACCCCATGTCGTGACCACGCCCCTTCTCTTGATTACAGACATAAACGAATGCGAGGTGACCCCCGGGGTGTGCAGCAACGGTCAGTGTATCAATACAGAGGGAAGTTACTTCTGCCGCTGCGATGCGGGGTACGAGCCGTCTCCGGACAAGTCTAAATGTATTGGTGAGTCACAAAATGTAGGCCTTTGTAAAACGGAAGATGTTTTTGTTTATCTAGGATTGTCTTGTTCTTTAAAAGAGAAAAAGCGAAGTCTACGCAAATATTCTTTAAATTTAGATTATATATTGATTAGGCCTATTGCTCATTTCAATCCAGTGTTTTCAACTCAAATTCATACCAAAAAATGTCAAAATGCCATTTTTAGCTTTTGTTCCATTTCATTAATTTTTTTCGACTTCTGTTTTCGGTCTTCACTTAAATTGACCAAATTCAGTGCGTAAACAATACTTTTGGAGTAGTTAAAAATTGTAGATGTTTATTCTAATTTTACAATGACGTTAACAGAGCGTATAGCGTCTCAAATTTGTTCACTTATGATGGAGCGCACGGACTAATTTTAAAGTTGTCGTAAATATATAAAATATAAACTATCACTCAATAAGAGTGTTTTAAAGATGGCATGTTTAGATCAGGTGACCAGCGAAACATTTTGACCCCACATGCTAATATTTTATTTAAGCTTCACAACAAGGCTTCTGCTATACGCGGGTGTCGGGACGAAACTGCCAGGGTCGCATCGCAGAGAAGATGTCGTTGAAGGACTGCTGCTGTTCTGTGGACATGGGGAAGGGCTGGAGCCTGAGTGGGCAGACTTGCCAGCCGTGTCCGGCGGTGGGCAGCGGTAAGTATCTGGCGAAAATTCTTGGTTGAAACATAGCAAATTTTTTTTATTATTTTTTTTTAACGGCGCCTTTTTCGCAGATTGTCAAAAGGGCTATGAAAGTTAGCTCAGATACTGCGCATGATGGGAAATTGTTTGACCTTGCTAGGACTTGATACCCCATACCGATACCCTCTCTATATCTGACAGGCGCTCTACTGATCGTGCAACTAAGCCACCATCTATTTAATTTTAATCTCCGTAATGTTTTTGAAAAGTTTTGCGACTTTACTAGAGAGTGTGGAAGAGGGAGCCAGAGGCTGTTTCCCAATTCACAAAATCTGTCCACAAATCGCATTCATACCGTTGCGTAACATCATGACTCGGCCTTAGCAACGGATTCTATTTTTTTCTCCATATGGTGCACCGCGAAGAGGAGGAAGCGAGCTTCAAAGGGAATGCCTCTAAATGAAAATGTGAAAAGAATCAAATAATATGCCACATTTGACGAGCCTGGTTACAGCACAGCAGCGCCCCCGTATGGCGCTGGTTTTCTCGAAGAAGCTCACCCTTTGTGTGGATGTGATAACACTTCTCAAGTCCTTCAGGGGCGAATCGTGGGCATTAAGCGAAACTACAACATCAAAGCCCATTTTTGTCCCAGATCTAAACATTGCCATACTAAGAGAGATCTCTTCACGTGTCTTAGTTGATATGTTGCCCTTTCGTGCTTCTTCAGACTGCAGCCCCCCATTCCACCCCCTCCCCTCAATTCCACCCCTCCCCTCATCACACATAATTTTCCCGATGTAGTGTTGAGAAATATACCTCACCCCATCCCCTAAGCTCACACGCCGTTGACAAATACATTTGTCTTGTATTTAGATCTTGTTTGTAAACGAAATCAACACAGGAGCGCGATTGTCAAACTTTAATTTAAAAAACGTGATTTCTTCAGCATGTCCAGGAACTGACGCCACATCGGTTTCTACCACGAAATAACGTGTTTCAATTTTCCAAACATTCGGGACGCATTAACTGCTTTATATTTTTAAAAAATGAATATTTACATGAGCAAACGGCAACAGCCTTAATCTTATCTCTAACATGAAGTTGAAGGGCTACGTCTAAAGCTGGCACATCGCAGGACACAGGGCTCCTCACTTTAGGACATAAACATTGGCGGTTTATCGTTATCTGTTTATCTTTGCATGCATTCAGCAGTTTAACGCACATCTCTAGTTTTTTCTAGTCAAGACCCCCCAAGACGTGACTCCCCCCCCCCGCCGTCCCTGGCAGTGTAATTTCGGTGTCGGGCTGTCGGTTTCAGGGTGCCAGCGTCGGGATGTCGATGTCGTGATTCCTGCGACAGCATGCTTGGGTGCCTTTGTTGGACTACCGGGGGGGGGTCTTTGTCGGGCTGTCGTGGTGGCTGTGTCAGGCTGTCGGGGTGGCTGTGTCAGGCTGTCGGGGTGGCTGTGTCGGGCTGTCGGGATGGCTGTGTCGGGCTGTCGGGATGGTTGTGTCGGGCTGTCGGGATGGCTGTGTCGGGCTGTCGGGATGGCTGTGTCGGGCTGTCGTGGTGGCTGTGTCAGGCTGTCGGGATGCCTGTGTCGGGCTGTCGGGATGCCTGTGTCGGGCTGTCGGGATGCCTGTGTCGGGCTGTCGGGATGCCTGTGACGGGCTGTTTGTTGTCAACTGAGATAAACTAATTCGATAACATTTTTCTTATAAAGTCATTTTGACTTGTTAGCATAAGAAGACAGTGACGCGTTAGCCAACGTCACATCAATTTAGGGGTTGTCAGGATTGCACTATACATTTCTT
Organism: Ampullaceana balthica; assembly: GCA_944989445.1. Lineage (NCBI taxonomy): Eukaryota > Metazoa > Mollusca > Gastropoda > Lymnaeidae > Ampullaceana > Ampullaceana balthica. Next base: position 60,357 of record CALYLW010000316.1, on the reverse strand, counting down.
GGCTTTGTTGCCCTGGTTCAGAAATTGAAATGTATTTTCGTGTACCAACAGTTCAAGAGACTACAATCATAGTATATTTATTTATTTTTATTTTTTTTATTTTATTTTTTTTTAAGGTTTATTGAAATTTGTCTAAAAAAATTGTAAATTACGATGAAGTCTAGTTCTTTCCCTTTATTGGTGTGAAATCTATAAATCAAAAGATGTTTATAGTTTCAGCAATGAGTTGAGTTTATACCATTTTGTATAGTGTGTAAAGATTATTTTATAAATAATAAATGTTCGACCAAAATAATTTTTTTATTATGTGTAAGATAACTAACTTTTTTTTTGTAAAGAAAATTTCTAGACAATAATTGTTCAAATATATTTTATTTTAGATGCCCATTCTCGTCTTTGCGACGCAAACCAACCTTTTAAAATAGATTATTGTCGACTTTTTGACAAGCTTTGTGAGAACGGACGTTGTGTAAGTCTCGAGGATTCTTTTAAATGTGAATGTAACCCTGGCTTTAGAAACGACTCACAGGGCAACTGCGTTGGTAAGTATGATTTTCCATATTCAAAAAGAAGGGTTTCTTATGACATACCTAAGGCTTAGTTTTATTTCTAGCACTTAAATCACTGTGCTTAAATTCACATTGTTTTATCATCAGTGTATAATTATTTCTAGAAAAGGTTGAGAAGTTATGATACAAAAGCAAGGATGAAAGTGTGAACACGAATGATATTAATATTATATTTGATTACATATTTAGAAGTCTAGGACTCTAAGTAAAACAAAAGTAAGGTTTTTTTATATTTAAAAAAAAATTATATATTTTTTTTAAGTAACAGAATTATGATTTATTTTAAATTTGCATCAACTGAGACTTTGGTGGATACCTTTAAAAACAGATATTGATGAATGTAGTCAGCCTGGTATGTGTCGCAATGGCCAGTGTATCAACACGAAAGGAGGGTTTGAGTGCAAGTGTAACACAGGATTCGCTTTATCAAAAGATGGCACATATTGTACAGGTACGTGACAATAGACAATTAACCTTATTATTATTTTGAAATCAATCAATTGACTCTTAATAATTGATTCTTTGTAAAGATATTTTACCTCTTTTCCCCCACTTTTTTCTTTATAAGTTTAATTGATTACAAAGATGATTACAAAATTGTACAACAATGGTATGATGCAATGTCATTCACTGTATTGTACAACAATGGTATGCAATGACATTCACTGTATTGTACAACAATGGTTATGCAATGACATTCACTGTATTGTACAACAATGGTATGCAATGACATTCACTGTATTGTACAACAATGGTATGCAATGACATTCACTGTATTGTACCACAATGGTATGCAATGACATTCACTGTATTGTACAACAATGGTATGCAATGACATTCACTGTATTGTACAACAATGGTATGCAATGACATTCACTGTATTAAAAAATATATGTCATGTTAATTTGTTTTAATGTATTTTGCATTGCACTTTCCATGACTTAGAAATTCTTTAATTATTGAGGAAACATTATGGGGTATCTAAAATATTTGTGCAAATATATTTGCCAACTGTTATAAAAAGACTGATAAAATAATAAATAATTTTTTAAGACATGAACGAATGTGAGACCGCTAAAATGTGTCCTAATGGAAGATGTGTCAACATGGATGGGTCTTATAAGTGTCTTTGTAACCCAGGCTATAGACAATCCCCAAATCAACAAATTTGCTTTGGTAAGTAATACTTCTCTAAATACCTTCAATTCAATATATAAAGGTCGAGATATAAAATACTTATTTTTACTCCATGAGGGCCTTTTAGAATTTGTTTATATGAAATGTTTTATCAGTAATCCATGTAAGCACTTTAAAAGACCTTATTAAACAAAATTAAGCATTTTGAAAATCTTTTATTTAAGACATAAATGAATGTACGGAAAACGGCAGGCTTTGCCAAAATGGAGAGTGTGTAAATACTGAGGGAAGTTATCGCTGCGAGTGTGAGCCAGGTTTCCAGCTGTCTCCAGATGGGGCATTTTGTGTTGGTAAGTAATAAGAAGTTCAGAAATAGACAGCTGAAGCAATAACTTAAAATCTGGGATTATTTTTAATGTTAATGGCTCTGAAATTATTTAGGTCTTGAAGAGTTTTACTGAAATCCTTATCATTTTTAGTTTAGTTAATTTGCAGACTTGGTTATGATTTTTGTGTAAAAATAGCCCCGATATTCAAAATAAAGTTGAATATGACTTTCGTAAAACAAAATTAACACATTTTAAATAAAAGTTGTATAGCAAATATTTCTCTAATTAACAGACTTTTACTTGCAAAAGAGCAGATTGTATTTTATATTCTTGGTTAGGTAATAAAATTTAGTATTTAAATCATCTTTTCAGATTATGATGAATGTAAACGTACAGGAATGTGTACCAATGGCCGTTGTCACAATATGATGGGAAGCTACAAATGTATTTGCAATCCTGGTTTTCAGTTAGGTCCCAACAACCAGGTTTGCTTAGGTATTAATAGTGAACTACATGTTTGTCCTAATCTTACATTCACTTATAGAAATCTGACTTTATGTAGGCTTTTACATTTTCTATTCATGAAAACAAACTTCAAAGTCACAAAGTAGAGACAAAATTTATCACAATAAATAGCTAATTAAATTAAATTATTCCATTTTCCTGCTGTTTGCTTCAATGAGTAAAATGCATACATAATCTGATATATATCCTTAATATTTTTGGTCATCAGATATTAACGAATGTGAGGCAAATCCCAGGATTTGTAACAATGGTATTTGTATAAATAACCAAGGAAGCTTTCGCTGTGATTGCCCACAAGGCTTTGTTTTGGGACCTGATGGAAGAACATGTTTGGGTATGAAAAGTTAAATTCCTTATTTTATTTTTCAAGACAGATTATCTTTTAAATGATGCAAAAATTGTGTATTTTTATAAAAATTATTTTGAAAATACTTAATCTTTTTTAAATGACATCGATTAAGAATATTTTTTTTAAAAATTTTAGTAGAAGTTTTTTTTAAAAATTACCACTGCATTCTACATTTCTTATTTTTTAATGTAATGTTAAGTTACTGTAATTTTTTAGAGTCAATTTTGACAAATAATGCTTAAAATCTTATTTGACTGTTATATTTCATTTCAGATGTTCGCCGTGGACTATGCTATCCTGATTTCAGGGATGGGCGTTGTCTGAATCCTTTGTCTCGTATAATGTCAAAGTCTGGCTGCTGTTGCAGTTTAACTGCACCAGGACAAACATATGCCTGGGGACAGTCTTGTGAGCCTTGCCCACAAATGGAGGACCCAGAATTTATTCAGCTTTGTCCATATGGCAAAGGAACAGATCATGATGGAAAAGGTTTAAAAAGCTAGAATATTTGGCTATGATTTCATAACCATAATGTATAGTAAATTTTACCTAATTAAAATTGAATATCTACAAATGTTGGGATTTTGAGTGCAGAATTAAATTAAATTTTATCAAATAAAATATTTAACCTAACTTTATTTTTCTATAACACAGATATTAATGAATGTCAACAACAACCAGATATCTGCACAAATGGAGTGTGTGAAAATTTGCAGATGGGCTATAGGTGCATTTGTAATCCTGGATATAAGGCAAATTTTGCAGGGCTTCAATGCATAGGTATTTTATTCAATATTTGTGTTCTTGTTATTTAGGGAAATACATTTTCAACCAAAAATATTATAACTAATAAACAATAAGTTACAGCTTAATAATATTTAAGCATATAAAATGAGTAGATAGGTGATACCAGAAATAGATATTTTTTTAATGTATTATATATTTCAGAAAAATCACTTTACTTAAAACTAATCATTATAATTTAATTTAATAACTTTAATTTTCCCACCAGATATCAATGAATGTGAGGTGAATCCAATGCTATGTGATGGGGGCCAGTGTAGAAATACACCTGGAAGTTATCAGTGTATATGTCCCAAGTGGTTTTCGCTTTAGTCCAACTTCACTAATGTGTGAAGGTATAATTTATTTATTATTTTACCATCCAAATATTTTATTTTTTTTAATAACAAGGACTGTTTGTGAGTGATGTATTTTATAAATATTAACTTATCTTGAAAAGGCACTTTCCAACTACTGAAGTACATGTAGTGTACTGTGACTTGTGACAATACTTGTTTATTTCTATAAGTAAAACAAAAATATTTTCTGTAAAGACCAACAAACTTTTTTAATAAACACAATACGAATGAGCAGCTGTCTTCTAAAATTTGTCATGCCTTTCATTGTAAAAAACAAAAAATCCACAACCACTTCATCAGGGAGTTAGACAATGCAACAATTCCATGTCATCACCTATTCATGACTGTTTTAAGTAATTTTTATAAATAACAACAGTCATATTATCTTCTTTACCCTAGACAACTAATAATTAATTTAGATGATTTAATATGTTTGATTGCATTGAAAATACTTATGCAGTCCGAGGCACTCTATTGAAACAAAAATTTAATGGTTCTTATTTCAGATTGAGATTATTCAAGCAGTTGTTTTTCTATCATTCATTTACATATGGTTCACTTTTCATTGTAGATCTTAATGAATGTGAAGAAAATGTTTGTGTTGGTGGAGAGTGTTTGAATACCCAAGGCAGTTTTAAGTGCAAGTGTGCTCCAGGCAAGATTCTTGACACAACAGAACGCATCTGTATAGGTAAGCATGTTATTGCAACATTGTCATGTAGGATATGAAATTGCTTTTGTCTTACCTAAAATACTTTGTTATCATGAAATTATACCAATATACTCATATGAGTTGGCCTGTACTATACATTTTGAGAAAATTTGTTGTTATAAAAAACAATATTTTTAAAAGAAGTCTTGTATCCTTTAAGCTTTAATCATTAAATCACAGTATTAATTTGCATGCTTTAAATAGATAATCGTCAAGCTACTTGTTGGCTTACCATAACAAATGGAAACTGTGAGAACAGTCTTGCTGGTCTGCTTACACAGTCTGAATGCTGCGGATCTATTGGGCAAGCTTGGGGAAGCCCATGTGCTCCATGCCCAACTCAGGGTGAGTTAATCGTTTAGTATTTGTATTTATATTATTTATATAGGCTTGCTACAGTTAATTTTACTAGATTTACTACAAATAACTAAAACTTAAATAGTGTTTAACAAAAAGTGAGAACTTCAGATATCAAAAGGAGAGGAATGAGTAAAACACTCTATGAACAATCATAATTTTTTAATTAAGCTTTATTTTCACTCAAGACATCTTAACAATATCCCATAAAATGATGAAAAATATGAAAAATTATTTATTTGAGTCTATTTATTTATATTTTTTGAAGGTGAGCTACATTGTCCCAAAGGATTCACTTTCAAGAATGGGGTCAACTGTGTTGGTGAGTCAGCATATTGCAGATATTATCCTCACTGAAAATGTTAAGAAAGATGGGGAAAAAATATTTAGAAAAGCAAATTTCAAAATTCAAAGTACATGATATATCATTTCTGCATTTTTGTTATTTATTATTTAAAATAAAAATTTATTGATAATTTATACCTTCCATAATAGTGAAATAAATATCTTTCCTCAGATATCAATGAATGTGAACGCATTCCTAACATCTGCAAAGGTGGTGGCCAGTGTGTCAACACTGAAGGTTCCTTCCACTGTACTTGTCCTCAAGGTCTTTCCTTGGACAGCACTAAACTAAGATGTGTAGGTAAGTCTAGCAAGGAGAATTATCTTAAAATGTTAGTATTTTTCACTGAAATGTTGAAGCCAGATTTGCAAAAGCATCTTAATGCATTACTTAACCTTTTTTTTTAAATTTTATAAATTTTTTATATTAAAACAATACTATTTAAAATAAACTTACTGAAAATTTTTTAATGAACATCATGAAATGACCTAGACTTCACTTCTATAATTTAAAAAACAGATCATTTTAAATAATGTATTTTCAAAACACACAAAGAGGAAGAAAAAAATATACATTTTGAACTTTTGTGAAGGAAAATTCCCTGCTAACAACATATTTGTCAGACATAATATTCATTATTTTATTATAAAGTAAGCAGTAATTTGTCATTTTAATTGAAAAGTTTGTGTAGCTGCAAATATTATAATAATATATTATTAAAATATTAATGTTAAAAATTGATCTTTTTAACCTTGAAATCTTTAATACAGATTTGAGAAAAAGCCTTTGCTACCAAGATTATTCCAGAATGTTCTGTTCTAAACCTTTCATGGGAACATACACTAAAGCTGATTGCTGTTGCTCAATAGGTGTTGCATGGGGTGAGCCATGTTCTGGCTGCCCACGACAGGCAACAGGTATCAAATGACATTTTTTATTATTTTTATAATCTCACAGTTTATTTATGAAAGATTTTAATCCAGATTGCTTTATGGTAACTGATGAGGAGCTGAAGAATCCATGATCATTCATTAAATCACATTAGTAGACATTTATTGTCATGTAAACTTTTATTTGTTCAAGTTTCTGTGTTTTTAGAATAGCACAGTAGATTACATAGCTTTTACTAAGTTATATAAAATGTCTTTGTAATTATATATCCCGTTTTTATCTTTTTTAATCAGAGGAATATACAGCTTTGTGTTCTGATCACAATGGAACAAGTGCAATAAGAGGTAAGTATTCTAATAATTGTTTTGATATTTTTAAAGAGAATTTTCCATTATTTGGTGTCTTTATTACGCAACTTTAAATATTTTTTTTAAAAGAGTATCATTATCTCTAACATTATTTTTGATTTAAATGAAAATAATTTATTTTAATTATTTTGATTGTATTTTGTAATGCATAACGTTACCCAATAATTTGTATAAATGTGTTTGATTTAAATTATAAGTAGATAGTTTATTAAATTTATGATAATCTTTTGAATCTCCTATCTTATAAGATATAAATGAATGCACCATGTTCCCTGGACTGTGCGTTAATGGTCGATGCAGAAATACAATTGGAAGCTTTGAATGTGAATGTAATCCTGGTTATGCAAAAGACAGTCTGGGAACCAATTGCACGGGTAAGGAATTATTTGTAGAAAATCATTGGCATTTTTATCTCTCAAGAGCTTTGTTTTTGAAAATTCTGTAATAACATGTCATTAATGCACAATATATATTTACATGTAGAAAAGTTTATTTTTAATTTATTTTAAAACCATTCTATTTACTCATTTGCGGATATGTTTTTTTTTAGATGTAAATAAAAAAATTATGCTAAAAAATACTTTTTTTCAGACATTGATGAATGTAGAATTTCAATGGTAGACATATGCACTCCAGGCAAATGTATTAATGAACCTGGAACATTTAGATGTGATTGTGGTGCAGGATACAAAGGCATTATGATGAACCAAATGTGTGTTGGTGAGTAACACTTTTAACTTGATTACACTTCCATCAAAAGGTTTTTTAACTTTTGAGTTTGTTTTAAAAGATTTAGGAAAGCTATTTAATTAATATATACACTTAACTGACAGAGGCGTCACTAGGGTTTATGTCACCCAGTGTGGTAGCTCATGGTGTCACTCCCTAAGACTTACAGCATTGTCCTCCTCCGAGTCTGCCAGTGCCAAATAATGGGAACATACAGAATTTTACATTTTGGTGTCAGACCTTGTGTCACCCCCTCACCCCCAGTGATACCTCGGCTTACTGTGATATATAAATCATCGATTAGGCATTTATGGCGTAAATCATAACTAATGCCACAAAAAAATTAGACCTCACCCCTTACATATCTGCATCCCACACCCTAAAACATGCAGTTCTCGACTGAAACTACTGGCCTTCAAAAACCTGTAATAATTCATACCCCACACACATCAAATAACAGACTATTTTTTTCTGTGACTTTTCTCAAATAGTGGTTCTTTAAAAGTGGTGACAGTTTACCTTTTTGAAATGACCCAAATGTTTTGTTTTGTGTGTGTGTTATGTTTGCTAATGGTTCTAGTCTTTAAAAGAACAAAATTTTTAGCATTTTTAAATGTAGCAGTCACTGCATTTGGGAATAATACTTTTTGAGGATCAATGTCTTGCTGCACATTTTTTGTCCCCAAGAAAAACTTCACTACCTTCATTTTAAAAAATATTTTCCTGTTTGTGAGTTCTAATTCAATATATTTTATTTATTTATTGGGTGCTCGTTGGTGGTGTAATAATTGTTTATAAATTGAAATTCAAATAGAATACAACTGACACAAACACTTAGTGCGAATAAAACAATAACTATAAAGCTTTATTAAAAGACAAATCCTTCCTGTTCTTCTATACTTTTATGCTTTTATGCTGTGTTTTTGTTAAGGACAGAAGAATTAAACATTTGTGGGGATTGGGGTATCTTACTTTCCCCTTCTCCTCACTCAGACTGGAAGAAACTCCTCCCACCCCCCAGTTTGAGGCCCACCTCACTAAACCTACATAAATTGTTGTCTTTAACTTATACTACCCCAAAAGAAAAAGATTGAAAAAATATCTTTTTTTTTAATGTTACCTCTATAAAATAAATTTCAGACATTGATGAGTGTGAGGAAACCAAGTCCTTATGCAGAGGGGGAAGTTGTATTAATAGTCCAGGAAGCTATGAGTGTGCATGTCCTGATGGTCATGAACTGGCTCCAGATGGTCAGCTCTGTAAAGGTAAAATGATTTTCTAAAATATTTATCCTGAGCACCTTTTCAACATTAAAAATCTATGGATTAACAAATGATGCAATAGTCTTCAGTATAAAAGGAGCATCAATAATATTCACGAAGATTGGAACAACTCAAGTGGTTGTAGCATGCTGGCAACACTTGGCTGGTCACCACTGAAAGAAGAGGCACAATTATCAAGCACTCTGTTATTCAAGATAAATTAATGTGCTAGTCCACTACTCCAGCATAAGACATAAACTCGACCCTCCCCCCCCCTCCACTAAACAATGAGGCCATGACAGGCAGTGCCAGCTCACATTACAGAATCTGCTTGTTCCTGCTAAGGACAGTTAGTGACTAGAATAAGCTTCCCAAAGGATAATTTTTAGGCAACAGCACTTGACACATGAGAGTTTATAACCACCTGCAAATTTTCAGTTCCTACTACCCTTGCTGGTATCCCTTGTAACCAATGAAGTAACCAATCCTTGTCACAAAAACATCGGAAACCTCCCTCAACATACAGGTGCTAGAATGATCAAAACATTAATTGTTGGCCCTGAAGTTTTAAAAAAATTAATAAATAATTAACCCCAAGGAAATATATGTTTTCTTATCATTAAATTGTATCCCTAATTATTAAGCAACATTGATTTTTTCTGTTGTTTTTTAGGAAGATAGGAATATATATTTAATTTTAACTAAAATATACATTACCGCCAATCTGCTTAAAGCAGGCTTACCAGCAACTATTTTATACATATGAACTGTTTTCATTTAGATATTGATGAATGCTCATCAAGCAGCAGTATTTGCTCCAATGGTCACTGTGAAAACTTCATGGGAGGATATCAGTGCATTTGTAACCAAGGCTACATGCCCAATGAACTTAAATCTATGTGTATTGGTAAGTGTTACTATTTTGTTTAAAAACATAACACTTTTTTGCTTATTACAATATTAAAATTGTCAATCCCATCCAATTATTTGATTGGTAGTAAATTAATTTTATTTACTGACCTTTCCTTTTGGGTGAAATTTCACTATTCAACCTTATGATACATTTGCAGATAGTAATGTCCAATTAGTTTTGACATGCAGGAATTTTTTCAAAAATGGATAAGTATAAAGTGATTATTTGGATTTGTTTTTTCAATATGGAGCATGATAATTTATGTGAAACAAGGAATTGTTAAAATAGAATATCCTACTTCATTTTCAGATAATAATGAGTGTGAAGGTGACAATGGTGGCTGCCAATCTGTGTGTGTGAATATGCCAGGAAGTTTCACTTGCTCCTGTGGTACTGGCTACTTGCTTCTAACAGATGGACGCTCATGTGTTGGTATGTGACATGTTAAATAAATTTTAACATAATTTAAAAATGAATATCTATAAATTATCCTACTTATCAAATCAAACTATACAGAAAATTTCAGTTGAATACATTTTATGAAATATTTAATGGTTTTCATTTTACCTACCTAGATGTGGATGAGTGTAAAGAACAACCCAACATTTGTGATGGAGGTAGATGTGATAACCTGCCTGGATCTTATAGATGTATCTGTACAAGTGGTCTGACTCCATCGCCTGATCAGAAGAGATGTTTAGGTGAGGAATTTTTTATTTATAACTACAAAAATATCAATTAGTACTTTATTATTTTAAGAAGTAATTTATCTTTTTAAATTTAAACAAAAAAATTTATAAAGCCTTAAATAAACAATTATATTCAGATTTTGTTAAACATTTTAAATAGAAGTGTTCATAAGGACATTTTGTGAAATAGTTTGAGCTTATAAATTTCTAAGAATATTATTATTTTTAAATGTAGATGTTGACGAATGTTTGACCAACAAGAACCTTTGCTTGAATGGCATCTGCCAAAATACTCATGGCTCATTTGTCTGCAAGTGTGATATTGGTTTCTCTGTAAAAACTCAGATCAGAGCAACAGGATGCACAGGTGAATTTTAAAATGAGTAGTTTGTTAATTGTTAAAATATGAAATATAGAGCTCAAAATATAACTAAATTGAATTGTATGCTACTACATTTATTTAAATTCCATACTCAGGGAATAAAAATGTACATAAGTAATAGATTCCTATGCTGGAATGTATTTTTTTAAAATGTAATGTTCCTAATCAACTGATATAAAAGACAATGAAAAAAAATATTTACAAAAAAATTTTTCTTCTAACTTACATTTTTGTGCTTCTCATTAAAAGAGAAAATGTGTTTACCATCAATATCATAAATTTAATTAAAATTAAATTTTTTGTGTCTTAAGACTGGGTGTATAACAAAGACTTTTTTTTACTAAAGCAGCATAAACATTCATCTTTATAATTTGTATCTGTTTATAGCTTCTTATGCTTAATTGATTTTCAACTCTCATCTAATAATTCTTTAAATAATTGTTCCAAATCAGAATTGTATGAGTTGCATTTTCACAGATGACAATGAATGTGAGATGGGATCATCAGGATGTGATGCCAATGCTGTTTGTATTAACACTCAAGGGTCATTCAAATGTGACTGTAAACCAGGCTACACAGGAGATGGATTCACTTGCCGTGGTAAGTTTGATAAAATTGCTCAAATATAATTCCCTTATTAATCAAATCAATAATACAAATACGAAAGTTGCTAGAACTGTTTATGATGAAAACTTTTTTATTGATAAGAAAATAATTAACAAATAAAGTTAAAATACAACTGTTAATTTGACATGGTTTTATTTGATGAGACAACAAATCAGAAACAATGTCAGTCGTTTTTAATTTTAGAAAATAATTTTTGTTTCAAGACATAAATGAGTGTGTGCGTGATAATGGTGGGTGTCACAAAGATGCTGCCTGTATCAATACACCTGGCAGCTACAGATGTATCTGTGATGAAGGCTTCAGTGGTGATGGATTTCAGTGCCAAGGTGTGTTCATGTTTACTATTCAAAATCTGCTTTTATTTGATTCTACATTTTGCCTATTATCTCACAAATGCTCTAGCAAGGATAACCTGTGATTTAAAAAGTAGTTCATAAGACACAGCATGTTTATGTAGCTCCTCAGAATGAAGACAATGTTTTCATAAACACCAACTGTACAAGATTTTAGATTTTTACTACTTTTTTAGATTCATTAAACATTATTTAATTTTAGATTTGATTGTCAAGATTGTCTATTAGTATTAGCATTCATTACCTTACCATAATCATAAAATAATTAATGTAAAAATATATTTAAAAATTTAATTCAAATAATTTTTTACAAGATGCTGACGAATGTATGCTGGATCCTGGACTCTGCGAGAATGGTCATTGCTTGAACTTTGCAGGCGGTTTCAGATGTGAATGTGACATGGGCTTTGCTCCAACTGAAGATGAAAGGGCTTGTGTTGGTCAGTTAAAAATTATAATATTCATTCAAGTAAATAAATGCTAAATCCAATCCAATACTGCATTTAATTATTTTTTCAAGTATTTTTGATAAAATATAAGTTTGAAGGCTGTGGTGGTCTAGCGGTAGCGCGCTGGACTGCCTAACCGAGACTGAAGTCACGGGTTCTATTCTCTGTGCTGGCATGGCCCCTGGGGCTTTGTGCTAGCAACACAATCACTTGCTCGTTAGTAGTGGCTAAATAAAAATTATGAACACTACTTCACTTGCCACGTAGTCCATCATAGACTGCAAAGGGGGTTATTACAAATGAGTTTAAGCTTATATAACCAAAATTTAATTTGAAAATAATTAAGTGAAATCAATGTTATTAAAAAAATAAGTATTTAATTAAAGGAGTGTGTATTATTTGTTAAATTAAAGTCATAATTTTTATTACTGCATAAAAGAATACTTGAATAAAGCCTATTTTGTGTTTTTTTAATTCACTCTTAGATATTGATGAATGCACAATGTTCAGAAACTTGTGTGTCAATGGCAAATGTGAAAATGTGTTTGGCATGTTTAGATGTAACTGTAACCTTGGATACAAACTGGATGCTACAGGAGGAAACTGCACAGGTAAATTTTTTGGATTTATCCTCTTAATTTCTGAAAATTACATATTTCATGTTATAATGATAATTTTGTTTAATTAGAAGACACATTTTTAAAATTCTAATAATTTCTTTAGAATAGAATTTTACTTGTAACATTAAGAAATTATAATCATTTAACAAATATGAAATGATGATGTCTTAAGCTTTTATTAAACAACATTTAAACATTTTTATTATCTAAAGACATTGATGAATGTGAAAACCCTGATAACTGCCAATACGGGACATGTATCAATCAACAAGGCAGTTACATCTGTCAATGTCCTCCCAATTTTGAGAGCAACCCAACAGGAACTGGCTGTTTAGGTAGTTACTTGTAAAAGAATATGTTTCCAATCCCTATTTATGGAGATGAAGGCATAGTACATGTAATGTATACATTTTTAAAATATAAATGTAAAATACATGTAATTGAAATTAATTTAATTTTAAAGAAATTCAACATCAATATCTTAAATAAGCAATAATTCTTTTTCTTCTACATTTATTTCATGAATATTGATGGGGTTTTTTTTTCAGACAAGCGCCTGGGCTACTGCTATATTGATGTCCCATCATATTCAACTGGACGTTCTGGTGCCTGCAATGACAAGATTGCTGAAGAAGTTTCTAGAGCCACTTGTTGCTGTACTGTGGGAAGAGGCTGGGGTGAAGTTCTTGGCATATGTGAGCCTTGCCCCAGAAATGGATCGGGTAAATGCATTTTTTTTTAAATTTCATTTCAAATTAGAAATTTTAAACTATCATTTCAATGAAGCATGTATGAAATAAGGTTTTAAATACATGGGCTGTTCTAATACGTCAATAACCTATGTAAAACGGATGATTAAATGATATAAATCAAATACCTTGATAAATCTAGCTCAAGTAAATTTCTACAGGAAAATCCCCAAATAATTGATTTCATTGATTGATGTGACTAATTATCTTTGGTCTTTATTCTAGCTGAGGCTGCAGCACTCTGCCCTGGTGGGCCCGGCTTCAAGCCAAATTTAATAACACTTGTTTTGGAAGGTTGGTCTCTGTAAATTCATTCTCTCCTTGACTAAATTAAATTTAATTCAGCTCAGTACTATTGAAGTTTTTAAGCAAAGGACTACTACTATTGAAACTCCTTTAAAAGCGGATGTGTTTTCCTTAAATGATAATTAAACCTCCTTTTATTCACCACTTTCTCTTAGATATCGATGAGTGTGCAGAGATTGATGGGCTATGTGAAGGAGGTGAATGCCAAAACACATTTGGTTCCTATGTGTGCACATGCCGCCAAGGTTTTAGACTAGATCCAGTCAGAAAGCGATGTGTTGGTTAGTGAAGCCTATACTGACATTTCTAATTACATGTAGTAGAAAATTGTGTTGATGAACAGATAAAATACTCTTATATATAAGTATATCAAAGTAAAACTTGAGTCCGTGTTTACAAGTTAAATTAATGAATATCTGATTAAAGGAAATTTAAAAAAACGTAAAAAACCAAGTTTTTGACTATAAATCCTTTATGTACGAGACGTAACTAAAAGAATGTTCATTATAATATGCAGCGCAAGACCATCCAAAAATACAAAATTGCAGTTGTGTCGTACAAAATGTTTAATATAATGCACACCGATCAGGAATTTGTTTATAAAAAGTGTTGTCAATAAAATACGCACCTTATTGCGCGACAGAAAGGTTGTTCAATATAATTCGCACCGCGACGCTCTATCTCAAAAAATAGCATGATACATAGGAATAAATAAAATAATCTAAAAAATGAATAATTTAATTACGGTACATGCGATCGATCTGAAATTTTGATACATTGTTTTTATTATCGGTACAAAACTGCCTGCAAAATTTCAGCTCGCTAGCTTACAAGCAAGTGGGTTAAAAATTGATCAAAAGTTTTGTCGACAAGCAAGCAAGCAATCAAGGGCGCAAGCAGACACCAAGAGTTAATATAAAGGATTTAATAAAATAAAGTTATGTTTTGATGTTACTTTTATCTAAAGTTGTCTTCCACTAAGACCTTGCATAATTCTGATATTTATGTCTTTAATTCATACCTAGATTATTCATGTTACTATCCTTTAATTTACTCAGATATAAATGAATGCGAAGAAGGACGTGAGAGATGTGGAGTTGGAAGGTGTATTAATACTGAAGGCAGCTTCCAGTGTGTATGTCCAGATGGATACATTCTTATGGAAGATGGAGAAACTTGCATGGGTGAGTTGTGTGTGCAGTTTTGTTGGTCACTTTAGGACAGGCTACTCCAACCAGCATCTCTGAGGGGTACAAGGTGGCATTTTGTAGGTTACAATGATAAGAAATTATAACATTGGATGATTCTTTACTTTTTAAGTTATGATAGGAAAATGTTTTTCTTCAATTAATATTTTGTTTTATGTAATAGGTCACAAGAAATAGCTCTTTCTGCATTAGTTTAAAATAGATATTGGTGTTTGCCTCTGATTAAATAGCAAGAATTTATTAATTGCCAAATTTTTTAGCTTAAGTAAAACACTTTGCTAAATTTAAAAAAATTCTTCTTTATCATGAGATGACAAATTATATCATTAGATTCTTTTTAAAGAGCCATAAAAATTAAATGATAATTTTGACTGCAGATATGAGGAAGAGCAACTGCTATAAGGACTTCCGTAATGTTTCGAGTCGCTTGCAAGATCTTGTCTGCACCAACCCCCTGTCCATGCCTCAGACCAGATTCCAATGTTGTTGCTTATTTGGAGCTGCTTGGGGAGAGCCATGTGCTGCCTGTCCTGTCAGAGGATCAAGTGAGTTTTTTAAAATATTTTTAATAAGTTAAACCTCTTTTTGTAACTCTCAGAGTCTAAAAATTAGTTAACATGTCAATGGGGCCGTCCATAAATGACGTCACGCGATTTTGGCCGAACTTTTACCCCCTCCCCCCCTCGTCACGTGTCATCACAAAAAGTTAGACCCCCCCCCTCTAAAAATATGTCACAAAGCTTTGACCCCCCCTAAAAAAAATTAATTAAAAAACAAAAAAAAACAAAAACTTATTTTCTATTTGAAAATAAGTATGTTTCAAATCACTTTTATTGTCATTTAAGTATTTATAATTTATTTAGTGAAGGTCTACATCTACATCGTAATATAGCAACCTGCGTGAAGCATTTTTTAAAAACTTTTAACCGGCCTTCAGAAAACGAACTGTGTTAACATCCTCCTTAGATTATATTTTATTTTAATTCATACAAATTAAACATTGACTATTAATCATCACGGTTAACGTCTTTGTTTAGAAAAAAATTATTTAAAAATAATATTTTTAAAATATTTTTTTAAAATCCCTCAATTGACTGACGGGCATCCCGAAAGAAAGAGGTCGGCGAACAAGGGTAAATAACCTCATCTGGGGCCAAAAGGGAATTCTTGGGGGTAATGCAGACTCATTTGGGACATATAACATCCACTACAATCCACTAGATATATTAAAATACGTCATGTATACGTGTACGCTTGGAACATATGCCCATTATTGAACCGGTTGCTTCCAGAAAATGCTTTTTTTTAAATTTTGACAACTATGTAGATTTCTTACCTACATACTATACAAATACACGTAAATCCACCCTACTTTCATTTATATTGACACGAGTGACAATCTTAATCCACATGACTTGACTGTATCAAGTGTCCTTTCTGTGATATTTAAAATGTATGCCTTAAAAACTGAGCTAAGAAGAAAATTTGTTTTGTGCGCCTCTCGAATTGCGATGTCAAGAATTTGATGCATTCAATAAAGTTAATGAATACTTGACCAACTTTAAATGGGCTCATTTATCATTATATCTAGAATGGCCAGGGGTGTTTGACCAAAAACCAATCGAACAATTATATCAAAAACGTTTATAATTCTATCAATAGATGGGGGGATCTTTTCTTTTTACAGAAAAAGCATATTCCGTGTTGTTTTGACTTAAAATACCTACACATAATCCTATTCAGATCATTTTTAGACACTTGTCATGCTTGTAAAACTCACCAGTAGCATTTTCGCTAACGACACTCCCCTAAATCCCCGAGTCATGTGAGCTGGACCTAGAGTCGTAACGCACACATAAACTTGTATATTTTGGGGTAACGGGCAAAAATGTTCGCTGACTCCTGCCGAAATAGAATCAACCAAACGGAGCTGCGGTTACATCACAATTCACAAATGCTTTGATGTCAACATCAAACGACGAAATTTCATACATTATCTTGTGGGTTCTCAAACTTAAGGATTATAATTAGATTTAATTTTTGTGTCTTGATAGCTTACGCCAACCAGCGTCTGATGGCCTACAGACTGGCACATTGAGAAGCACTGATTTTTTTTTAAATTTTAAAAATAATAAAATTTTAAAAAGTCATTAAATAAATTGTAAGCGACCAAATATTTCAGTGGAAGTTTTATTTAAAGTTACCCTTTTGATGTAACATTACATTTCTTCAACCCCCCTCCCTCCCCCTCGTCACACATCGTCACAAAAGTGTGACCCCCTCCCCCCCCCCTAGGTGCGTGACGTCATTTATGGACGGCCCCAATGGTAATTTTACCTAATCCCTTGTAACATAATGTATATGACAGTATGTATACCTAAAGCATTATGGTTCCTTAGAAACTTATGCCATTGGTTATGGGTAGAAAAACAATGAAACATTTAACTGAAGATATTATTTTTAAAAATATGAAAAATTTATCTTTATTTCATTCTGAAAATATTTTTTTCTTCTTTTCCCCAGATGAATTTAAAGCACTATGTGAAGAGGGTCCAGTCAAAATCACTGGTAAAGATAGATCGGTTATTATCAATAAAAATGTTTTGTTTTTTTAAATTCAAATTTCACATCACTTTCTTTCTTTAAATCATGTTCCCATAATTCAACATTCCATTGACTTTTCTCCCCAGACATCAATGAATGTGAAGTCAATCCAGATCTTTGCAAAAATGGAAGATGCATAGATCTACCATACAGCTTCAGATGTGACTGTTTCAGGGGCTATGTCTATGATAACATAAGACAGTTATGTGAAGGTCAGGCAATGGTTCTCTGCATAGTTACATTTCGTTAATTGATCTTAACAAAGTATAATAACTGCAATGAAATATTTGTATGTCAGTTTAGGGAAGTAATCATAATTAATGTTATTAAAAATTTGTTGAAGCCAACTTAATGTTAGAGCATTTTTCACTAATGTTAAATAAAAAACATTTTAAACCATATTAGTCAAGTTGTTATATAGATTTTTTTATTGTATTCAGATGAAAATGAATGCACACGTGATGTTGATCCATGTGTTGGCAATGCTCAATGCGTTAATGTCCCTGGCAGTTACAAGTGCACTTGTCCTGATGGATATACATTGCGTCCAGATGGTCGCAGATGTGCAGGTGATTATTGCTATAAACAGCTTAAGCAAACGTTTTTTTACTTTTGTAAATTTCAAATTGAAAAGTAAATCTGGTGTCTTTCAAAATATAAGAAATTTGTTGAACGGTATATACTATCTAAAATGTTTTAATTCAGTTGAGTTTAAAATGGTACCTTGAGATACAAAATTAATCAGTTCCAGGGTGGCCTTAGTATCCTGGATATTTAATATGTCGAAGCAAGTTTTACGTGTAAAATGCTTAATCCATCCAAGCCACACAGAAACAGCACTAAAAATTGAAAATAACATGGAAAAACAAAGTATGATTCTTCAATCCTTAAAAGTACACATTATAAAACTAATCAATAATAATAAAACAATGGAAACATAATAAAAGAAATGAAACAATATGTACACAAATGTGAACCCTTACCTTTCAAGTGAGACAAAGTGTTGGAGGAGGTGATAAGGGAGGAGAACAGATGGCAGAAAACATTGCAGTACTACATACAAAACACTTTTATGTTGAGTAAAAGAACTTACATGAATTAATGCTAAAAAAAACACGTACATTTAGTACAAATCAACACTAAACATTCGTGACATAACACTTAAACTTAGGCAAAAAAAATTTTTTTGCTTTATAAAAATTTTATTCAAATTTCTTTTACTTTTGTTTTACGCTTTCTAATTTTATGTTTCAATTTTCATTTTCTTTCCCCCACTTTCACAAACATCTTCGCTTACTAATGGTCTTTTAGCAAAATATTGATTCCTAGGAAGCTTGTTTTGGCCTGCTTTTAACAATGTTTCTAAAATGAGTCAGCTGCATATTTTTCATATCTTGGAATTTTTTTCTTATCATTGAACAAAATATTCTTCGACTGGCCTTTCGTATCTTTGAGTTTACATAATATGAAGCATCCGTAGCTCGAGATTCCAATGTATTTATAATCTTGATTTTCATTTTTCAATAGATATCAATGAGTGTGAAGAGTTGTCAGGTGTATGCAGTAATGGTCAGTGCAGAAATCTGGAGGGCAGCTTTAGCTGTACCTGCAAAAATGGTTTCAGACTGTCTCCAAACAGAGAGGCTTGTGTGGGTAAGAAAATGTAATTAAATCTTTGAGTAAATAATCGTTTAATTTTCATAAAATTCACTACAATCTAACACCAAGGTCTCAATAAAATATCAAGACTTTTATTAAAACTATGTTCAAATATTTATATTTACTAACTTATGCTTTTGTATCAGGTAAATTAAACAATGTATGCTTTACCCACAGACATTGATGAATGTGAATCTAGACCTGGTCTTTGCAGGAATGGAACATGTTTTAATACTGAAGGAAGTTTTAGATGTCATTGTAACACTGGATTTACCCTCACACCTGATGGAGAATGCACAGGTAGAATGAGATTTTTTTTTAGTTTGTTAGCTTGCATTTAATTTTCAGGGTGATGTTTTGCTGTTTGTTTTTTTACAAAATAACATGAAAATAGCATTAAGTTTATGCTATTTTTCCAAATTTCTTAAATTTACTTTGTAACCTACTTAAGAATTGAAACCTGGAATTAATTTACAGATATTGATGAATGTATTGCAATGATTGGTATATGCACCAATGGCAGATGTATAAATACCCAGGGAAGCTTCACTTGTCAGTGCCCTGTAGGATATACTCTCTCCTCTGACAAACAACATTGTAGAGGTAGGTTTACCTGGCTAAATAAGATATTCAAATTTTTTTTTAATTAACATGATATTTTTATTCACGATTTTTAGCAGGGCTAACTTTTAAATACAGCTGATGCAAATGGCAGTGTCCTATTAGTTTAAAATTAATTTTCATTTGTACTCTATCATGAACTAAGCCCCAGCAAGAAAAACACAGGAAAGCATTACTGTCTTTCTGGAGCTAAGCATAAGAACAAATGGAGAATAAAAGAGAGTATCTGTTTTAAAATTCTAAAAAGAAAACACTTTAATAATTTTTTAAGCATTCACCCTATGTTATCAGTTCTTTAAAATGTGTAATTTAATTGCTTAAGTTGTATACAAGCACTAAATATGAGAATAATAATTATATATCTACCTTTATTTGCTATTTATACTTTCAGATGTTGATGAATGTATTGAAATGGATTCTATGTGTATGAAGGGAACCTGCCAGAACATGGATGGGGCATTTATATGTACCTGTCCTAAAGGATTCAAATTAGCTTCTGATGGAAAAACTTGTATTGGTAAAATTAAAATAAAAACATGTTAATGCAAATGAGTCAAATGATTTGCTGCATATATAGATATAGATATTCATGATCCCTCTGTTCAGAGATTTTCCTATTTTCTATCGGAGCTGTTGCTAATTTTAAAAGAAATTTATCGGGACGTTATTAAACTGTTTATTTTATTTAAATACTCTTCACGAAACACTTTCTGTTTTAAACTTGTTGTTTTGCAAATTCTTTAATACAGGTATTTTAAGAATATATCAATCCACTAATGTCTTATTTAAAATTTATTTGTTTCTGTTTTCCATAGATATTAATGAATGCCAAACACTGGCCAATGTATGCTATGGTGGACGTTGTGAAAACACAGAAGGTGGATTCAGATGTATTTGTCCGCCTGGTTTTGAAGTAACAGCAGATGGAATGAGCTGCTTAGGTAACATTAACTTTATTTTATTTTTATTTTAAATAAATTCATGTCAATTTTAAAACGTTTAACATCAAGTAAATATATATAAAAGAATAAATTTATTTTAAATTGTTTATTTATCATCTTGTAAGATACAAGGCCTGGTTCATGTTATGATGCATGGGAATTCGGGAAATGCCTGGCTCCAAGAGCAGTAACTCTCACCAAGGCTCAGTGTTGCTGTACTGAAGCTTCTGCTTGGGGAGTCTCAGGGCAGTGTACTTTATGTCCCTTACCTGGAGATGGTAAGCATTTACCTTTAGTATTACACATAAAAATATATATGTTGTTTTAACAGGGTATATAGAGACCTGACAGGACGTCAAAAAACAACTAATGTTTTGGCAAAAAGCCTTCCTCAATGAACAAATAGACAAAAGCTAATAAAGTGAAATTTTAACAAATATAATAAAAATTTAGCTGTTATGATGGGAAATCCAACTGCCAGAAAGAGGGTTGTTTCTACAACCAATTAAAATAAAAAAGATGAAAATTATTTTTATTTAAATATAATAATTTTGTTTTCATTTTTTCACTCACCAGCCGAGTTCAATATTCTTTGTCCTGAAGGATATGGTTATGTTCCTGATAAAGATGGGCAAATTACAGGTGAAAAATAAACACTACAAACATTTGCATGAATGAAGCTTATTATTATTTATTGTTATGCAATAAAGTTTTATAATTTATATGTTTTTATATACATGTACTGCATTTTTTGCCTTTAACAAATATGATTTTTGGTAATCTTCATGAATAAAGTTTATTTAATGACCAGATGACTTATTCAACAGATGCAAATGAATGCAGTATCTACCCTGGCATTTGTAAAAATGGCATTTGTATAAATACTGATGGTTCCTTCCGCTGTGAATGCAGAGCTGGCTCTATTCTGGATGCCAGTGGAAGAAACTGTATAGGTATGGCCATGTCATAATAATTTGCTTTTGGAAATAGATATATCTTTAAGCTTTTAAACTTAATATTTGAAACTGTTTTTAATTATGATGCATTTTGATACATTTTTAGGTTTTTCTTTTTGACAATTGTAATTAAGATTAACATGAAAAATGTACATATTTTAAAGCAATTATTTAAGATACCCAATTATTTAGGGATAAAATACCACCAAGACAATATTGTTACCAGATAAGGCATACAATAGAGATAATTTATTGATATATAATGATTTTTTAGACAAAGATGAATGCCAAGAAAGAGATATTTGTGGCAATGGAACTTGTCGTAATACAGTTGGCAGCTTCCAATGCACTTGTAATGTTGGATTTGAACCAGGAGCTCATGAGAAATGTACAGGTAAAATGAACAATTATTTTTAATAAATATTTTCAAATGTTATACCATATATTTTTATGTTTCCTTACTTTAGACAATAAAATAAATGTAATTAAAAATATATAAAGTGAATAAATGTCATAATTTATTCTTTAAGCTTATTTGATAATAAATATTTCTTTAAAATTAAGAGTTAGTCTTTTTCTCTAGATTATGTAAAAGTGTTTCTGTCCTTCTAGATATTCTTAAAAGCTATTCTTGATTCTAGATATTGATGAATGCAGCAGTATTGCGCGGGACAAGTGTGCATTCCGATGTGCAAATATTCCAGGTTCTTTCATATGTGTGTGTCCAATGGGTTACAAGATTGCTGATGATAATGTTCATTGTGAAGGTAAGATAACATTTATTCATGTAAAATTTATATTGGAAATGTTTGCTTAATTAATTTTTTTTAGAGAACATTCATGCTACTGGTAAAATGATAAAAGGTTAATACTAGCAAACGGTTTTATTACAGTTAGTGCAACAAAAACTCTAGTCTGTGCTCTTGTTCTAGCTCATATTGATTACTGCAATTCTCTTCTGTCAGGTGCGCCAAAGCAATGCATTGAAAGTTAAAAATTCAGCTGCCAGATTAGTTCTAAAGGCAAAAAAACATGACCATGTTACTCCGCTACTTTACTCACTTCATTGGCTACCCATACAAGCCCGAATTGATTACAAACAGGCCGTTCTCTGTCACAATTTCTTTTCTGACTCATGCCCTTCCTATCTTACTGAGCTTCTGTCGGTCTACTCACCAAGCGGTCAGCTACGCTCTTCTGCAGACACATGAATTCTCTGTGTTCCTAAGACACAAACTAAAACATTTGGTGAAAGGTCATTCTCTTTTTTTGCAGCCAAACAATGGAATTCTCTACCATTACACATCCATAGTATTTCAACTACTAAGTCCTTCAAAACTGCACTTAAGACGCATTTTTCAAGATTTATTTTCAAAATTAATGAAACAACATTTCTTTTCAATGATTAACTAGCTTATGTGTAACGTACTGTCATTTATGTGGTTATGATATGAATGTTTATTTAATTAGTATATGAATGTTATTATCTCCATGTAAAGCGATGTGAGCCCGGCTCCTTTGCTGGGATACAGTGCTATATAAATTATCAATTTATTTTTTTATTATTTTATTATTTGTTGTTGTTTTTTTTATGTTGTAAATTTAGAGTTACAACTTAACGTTGAAACACATAAATCTACTCTAGAAATAAAACTAAATTTTTAAAAGCCCTCTTATTTTGAATCAAACTTGAAATATTTTTTGCCAATGTTAATGTCCACGCAGATGTTGATGAGTGTGCTACCCCCGTCAACAAGTGCAAATATGCCTGTAAAAATACAGTTGGGTCTTTCTTGTGTGTCTGTCCTGATGGGTTCACACAAATTGGCCAAGATGAATGCAGAGGTTTGTTGCCTTGATAGAAATAATCGCATAACTACTTTGTTTTTTTAAATATGCTTTATGGAACATCCACTTCTAGCGCTCCAGGGATAATTTTTAATTAATCATCATGAAAGAAGCTGCACATTCATTTTAAAATAATTTTTTTACTTCCATTACAATAATGCAACAGATATCGACGAGTGCCGCACACCTGGAGTATGTGAAAATGGTAGATGTTACAATACACAAGGAGGTTACCGATGTGATTGTAATCCTGGCTTTCAGACAACTGAAGATGGAAAAGCATGCTATGGTGAGTTTTACTACATCAGAACACACAAGATATAATCCAACTTGTGTTGATAGAGTGTTAATATTACTATATAGTTTAGTTTAATTTTATTACTCCTGTAATATGTTATTTATTAATTTATATACTCATTAGATAAACTCACCTCAACAAGTTTATATAATTTTAAGTATTTTTTATTTGCCTCAACATGGCTTAAAGACTTATCATCATGTGTCTATAAATATTCTAAAAACTAAAAAAATTATTTATAGATCGTCGTGAAGACTACTGCTTCCTGGAGCTTCAGGGAGGTCGTTGTGTCCGAACACAAGATCTGGCTAGACTGACAAAACCTGAATGTTGTTGCTCCTTATCTGCAGCTTGGGGCAGAGGTTGTGAAAGGTGCCCTGCCCAAAATACAGGTAGTCAAATTTTAATTTTTGTATTTGTGATTTTCATTTAGGAATTTTATCTTTGTGAATAGCTTAATCAACAACTACTGTATTTATGTATATAAATCACACAAATTTTGAATTTAGTGGCATTATATACTTACAAACCAAAATATAATTGGAGATACATTGTTGTTGTTTTTTTTATTCTTTGCAGCTGCATTCAGTAAGCTGTGCCCACAAGGACCAGGTCTAACCCCAGATGGAAAAGGTAAGAGCTAAATTAATAGCTTACATTGTACATTATATTAATTTATATTACATTTATATTCATTTAAAATCTCCTAGACCAATCTTATCTTTCTTAATTAAAAAGTTAGATTCACATAAATTTGGATTAACTTTCTTAAACATTTAGATTTCATTTCTTGGAAATTATATGGAACTTTTCCTTCTATGGTTTGATATTGTTATTTTCAGTTTAACATGGTTGAAGTACTAGGTATGGGTTTTCTTTTAAAAATACAGTCAAATATTAATATCAACCATATATATTCTCCTCAGACATTGATGAGTGCTCCAGTATGCCAGGTGCATGTAAAAACGGCAGGTGCCTAAATACAATGGGCTCTTATAGATGTGTTTGTGACAAAGGCTACAAGACTGATGTCACAGGAAAGAAATGTGTTGGTTAGTAAAGTTGTTTTTTAAAAAATAATGAAGACAAAAGATTACTATTTTATGCTTCATCATATATAAACTAAGTAGATTGCCATTAAAAGCCATAAAAAAAATTGTCAATGATGAACAGATAAAGATCAACAGGTACTTTTTTCATAATACCTATTGACTTTTCTCCATTCATCATTAACAAATAATCATTTAAATAACCAAACTAGTGAAATTGATAAGCATTCATTCAGAAAAATGATCATTAATTTAACTATACATGATATTTGAATAGTAATTTATTAGTAGAAAATAAGTTAAAGTGAATCTATAATACAGAGATTTCTTCTCACCCTCAGATATAAATGAATGCAGGCAGAACCCTAAACCCTGTGAGTTTACTTGCTCCAACACTGAAGGCAGCTTTGTGTGTGGCTGCCCCCCTGGATATGTGCTCAACACAGATGGACTGACGTGCAGAGGTAAGATTTTATCTCACTCAAGAAACTGATCAAGACCTTAATAGTATAAAGACAAGATTTTTCAAGGAGCTTCTTCATAAACAAAGAAGATTATAAGCATGAAAAGTTTTATTTTTTAAATGCACTTATTTCTCACAAATTTGCAATTAAAAAATGGTGCAGCTTTAAAAATATCTCCTGTCAGAAAACTAGAGTAAGCTAATATTATTTTTTAAACAAATTAAGTGATTCCAGTTTATCGTTGTTCAATGCTCAGAACTAATATTTCAGATATTTACCTAAAGTGACAACAGCTTTCTATATCCAATGATTATGATTATTGTCATATCAAATCTTATTAATGTAGAATGTTTTTATTGATAGCTGAAAATTATTTTATTTTTTAGACGACATGGCAAAAAAAATTTTTTTTTAATTTATTAACCGTCCTGAATTTTATTTGACTAAGTTTTTAGAAAAATGTATTTTCAGATCTTGATGAATGCACTACCATGAGGCATGACTGTGCAGACACTTGTGTTAACACACCAGGAAGCTTTACTTGTGAATGTCAGCCAGGATTCCGCAAGACACGTACAAATGGATGTGATGGTAAGTTTTTTTGTTTTTGTTTTTTTGTTGTGCTTTATGATTTTTAGTATACCACATATAAAAGTGAATATAATTAATTTTTCGGCCTTTTACAAGCTTTGAAGCAAATGTTATAGAATTTTCAACTGTATTTTATTTTATCTAAAATATATGTAAAGTATAGAATTACTAAGTATCTGCATGCTATTACTTAATGTGACAAAATTAGCACCTCCAGATTCAAACACACACATTTATTGTTGATGTAACTGAAAAAAATCATTTTTAATTTTTCAGATATTGATGAGTGCTTAGAAAATCCAAATTTGTGTGGACCAATAGGTCAATGTCAAAACACAAGAGGAAGCTATCAATGTATATGTCCTAAGGGCTACAGACGAGATGAGAAAGGAACAAAGTGCATAGGCAAGTAATCCAAATATCTTTTACCAAATCAATAGTGGTTAAAGTAGTAAACAAATGTGCAAGTTTTATAACTTTATCTATTTTAAAACTACAGTAAAACCACATAGAATTAACTCAGTTTAGTCCAGAGGCCTAGATATATGAGGTGTACACTACAGTAATAAAATATAATTTCATATAGAATTCTATGGGAATACATTTTATTCATTTCAACCTTGAATAGACAATAGAGACAAAGTATTACAAGGTATGGGAAAACTCTTACCACAGTAGAACTGACTTTAGGCATACAGACAATCACACCGAGGGGGTGTTGAAGAGGTGAGATTAAGTTGAGAAGAAGACACATACATACAATGTAAGCTTGCACACTATGAATTATTGTTTGTTTATCTCTGTAAACCAAAAAAGGATGTGAAAAAAAAATAAGGGGAGCAACACCTCAGGAGACTTTGTCTTTATTTTTCTGCCCACAACCCACTATTTTCCCCTGATTTTCCTGGTGGCCTGATTTTTTGATGGCCTATTCAGTTTCTATGAAACAGCATCATTCTACAGGTCAATTTAACATTTTGTGGCAGCCTTCATTCTATGGGAAATGTGTTCTAAAAGACATTAAATTCCACTGTAGCTTCTTGCCCCCCAATATTTATGAAAACAAATAAATATATTACAAATAAAATATGTGTATAATTTTAATCTTTCATTTTTTAGACATAGATGAATGTAAGGATGGCAAATGTGAAGGAGATTGTGATAACATACCTGGCAGTTTCCGATGTGAATGTCCTCCTGGTTACACACAGAGACCTGGAGGTCAATGTGTTGGTCAGTATCAGTCTGTGTCATAATTCTGTGGGAGCCTCCTTTTTTTGTTTTTTAAATTTTAGGATTGAACCATTTAGGACCATTCAAATATTTTTCTATAGCTTACTATAAAGCATGAATTAAAAGCGCATAAAATGAAAAGGGAATAATTATGTAAATCATTTTTATTTGCTTCCAAATTATGTTTGATAAAATTAGATTTGTTTAAAAAAATTATTTGTTTTCCTCAAACTATTGAAATAAAAAAAATGAACCCCAAAAAATAAAAATGTACTCAGAACTTGAGAAATTAATCTAAATGTATACCCATTCTATGAACAGATTTGCCTAGTAATCTTCTCCTATGATGTTAGTTATAGCTTTTGTAAATTTTGTGATCAAGAAAAATCTTATATCTTTCTTAGATAGTTAAATATTAAACAAAACCATCTGTCTTTTTATTATTGCCAGATGAGAATGAATGTGCTACTGAGTATGTGTGTGGATTTGTGGCACTGTGCATCAACATACCAGGCAGTTTTGATTGTGAATGCTCATCAGGGACAGATTTTGATACAAACTCACTAAATTGTGTTGGTAAGAACTAGAATATTTTATGTTTGATATAATGGTTCATAAGCCAATAAGCCCGGGTTTTAAAAAAATCATGGAATATTGGATAAGATTCAAATTTATAAAAAATCATTTTTAAAAATTGAAAGTCTATTACTTAACATTTGTAAACATAAAAGTAGAGAGCTAAGAAAATTAACCTAGTGACATTCAAGTTCTGCATGAAATAAAACTTTCTTAGTTTAATCAGCCAAAAGAAGGATTTTCATTTACAAAAATTCAGTAATCTTCTGTATAGAAAGAGCATCTGTACTACATAAGATAAAAATATTAAGCTACAATAATTTTTTATTAGAAATTCTCCATCAGAGATATTTTCAACTATATTTTTTAAAGAGTTACTACAATTGTTAATTAACAATATTCTGAGTGGATAGATTGTATTAAGGATATCATTTGCTTGACAAAGGATACAAAGTTTTTTAATAAATTTAGAGAGTTATGTCCCAGCCCAAAAAATATTTTGAGTTGTGTACAAGCAAATAACATAACTGAAAGATTATTCAGTAATTTCAGTACTTTTTCAAATTGTTTTGTAGATGGCAATGCATGTGGGGATCACCCTTGCCTCTTTGGTTGCACACCATCACAAGGTTCTTATGTGTGTGGCTGTCCTCCAGGATATGAACCCATGGGAAGAGGGTAAGCAGCCCTAAATAAATACAATCTGCTGTTGTATTAAAAGCAATGTTTTAGATTTTTTAGATATTTAGCATAAAATTTATTTTAGCTTTAATTGTTAAAAATAACTAGATGTAAATTCTTAGTAAATTTTAAAATTTATTCAATTTCAAGTCTCCAACTGTACCTATTTAGATTAAATTATTACAATGTTTTATTTTATAACTTTATATTAATTTCCTCTGTCCAGTCACTGCATCACCACAGCTTCTTCAGCAAGTACTAAGTACCCTCCAGGTGTCCAACTCCCCCATGAACCAGCTCCTAACACTGCCGGTAAACTGCCCCCAGGGGAGGGATGCTACCATTGCGACCATGACTTTGGTGAACTCCCATTATCAAAACGAGCCAGGAGAAGCACATCCAGGTAATAATTAACCAACTAAATACCATGAATCATTCTCACAGAATTACTTTTATTTCTTTAAAGCAGTGTTTCTCAAATAGTGGAGCGCGGCCCCAGCAGGGGTAAGCGAGGCTCCGTAAAGGGGGGCTAGTTTGACCGTTAACCAGAGGTGTACTTTTAACAATTTTATAGACAAATGATACTATTTACAGTCGCGCGCGCGCAAAATGTTTTCTTTCTTCCTAGGAGGGAGCATGACAGAAAATAATTGAGAAACACTGGTTTAAAGGTGATCAAATTATAAATTTTTGTATTTAGACAACTGAAAGTAAATTTTTAAAAAAATCAAATTAAATTTAAATTAATTATTAAAAACAAGATTTTTTTTTAAAACCAGTAACATTTATTTATTTTTTGTGTGTAAGAAAAGATATAAGATTTATTAATTTATGATAAATGCTATCATGAGTACTCAAAAAATGTATTTTTGGATCTGATTTGTTAGGACATGCATAGAAGGCACAACATAATGCACATTTACTTTATGCCTCTCTACTTTGACATACTTTGAAGCTTAATGCGTTTTCATAAAAAATTCAACATTAAGTTTAAATTGCAAGTTGCATCATCATATCTTTCAAGAAAGCTCTTTCCTGAATACAGCTTGTCAATAAATAGATGCATCAATGATATTTTAAGATTTACATTCACTAACTTTATTGCATTAAAAGTATTATTTTATTTTTCTTGGTTGCTTAAAATTATTTGTGTGAGAATTAAACATGACTTATACTAAACAAACACAAGATAAGATTCAACATTTACAAGTCTCTTGTCTTATGAAAGTTTGAATGTTTGTTGCATTATGACTAGCAAAAGATACTTTGAGTCAATGGCAGTTCTAATGAAATTTCATAACATTCTTATGCTTGACTAATAATTAAATTATAAATTATATCAAGATAGCCCTTCCTCCCCCCCAAAAAAAGCTTTATTAAATTGTCAATTTTTATATAAACAAAATGCATGGGATAATAGTTATCTTTAAAATCACTATGATTGTATTCATTATTTTATAGAAAGTTCTACAACCATTAAAATAAAACATTCAATTTATATTGTTTCCATTTTTTTTAAATGACATGATTCTACTGATTAAAGTCGTGATCTACAAAATCTTTTATCAGGACACTTTTTACACATAAAAATTAAAATATCATCTCTTTGAACTTGAAAGTTTACTGCTGGATGAAAATGATAAATCTATGGCTTATACTTTCAGGCTAACGAGAGAGGCTTCAAGCTTAGATGAGTTGATTGACTATTTTGGTAACACAAGTGGCATAGTTAAAGAAATGAAGGCAGGAGATGGAATCAATAAGCACAAGAGTGTTCCACATAAACTTAGGCACAAAAAGGCAAGACCAGAAGAGCTTTGTTTTCATCTGCATGGCATTCTGGATCTAAAATCAGAGTTTTCATCCTTTTTCCTTCATCCTTATGTTGATGTAGTATCAATGATGATACGGAATAATTATTATTTTAGATTTTAAAAAAGAGTTGATATAAATTAATTAAATTATTGAAAATGATGTCATTTGCATTCAACTAAATTAAAATAAATAAGATACAAAGTTTATAAATGTTAACCCTTTCATTTCTGTCGCAAATCTTGTGCATGTCTTTGAATTTAATATTTTTCTTCAATGAAATTTTCTTTAATATATAACATTTTTCCATGATGTAACTAAATAACTGCATTATATTAATATTCACAGGTCATTTTGAATGATTTGAACAACACTTCTCTTACTCAAGAACCAGCTCCAGTCAATTCATCTGAAACAGTGATTATGTACATATTGACAAATCAAACTAAACCACGCACAAAACTTGTCAAGGTCATTCCCGCCTTAGCCGCACTTCGCCATAATGTGCGTTACAGGATAAAATCAGGAAATAAGGAAGGGTATTTCTCCATGCACAAGAAAAAGGGGGTTAGCTCACTACACTTCACCAAGCATATCAAAGAACCCAAGACTTTTCATTTAGAGATTGAATGCAAGCCAATTGAAAAGGATGAGAAAGTTGGTGGGAAAATTGTTCACCTGGAGCCTTACATCCTCCATCTAGAAATTCATGTAGTCATCAATCAACAAGAATTGTGAGGGTTCCATCTTGTAAAATGGAGCTAAAAGTGTGTTATTTGAATGTTGTTTTTTGTCTGTTTTTCACAGCTGTGTAAATGCATATATCTTGTGATTATGAGTGTTCGTTGTGTGTTGATATGTTTCAAGGAATAACTTGTGAAGAAATCAGCATAATAGTGTACATTATCGCTAGTTTGGATGCCTTGTAATGCTTTGTTATGTTTATGACATCATATTATATTATTCATAGAATGTATAAATATATTATTATACATATATATATATATAAACATGTTAATGTGATTATATTTTGTTAACAGCAAAAAATGGCAACTTAACTCATAATTTTGTAATTTAAAACAAAAACACATTTTGTTATGCACACATTCGACATGTGCACATAAGTTTCTACCGCTAAAAATATTTTTTATATTCCCAATTAGTGTTCCAATGAAGGTCAAAAATTGTGTGGAAAGTTTAATTCTCACGCACTGAGTACATTTAATTGTGTAACCGTTAGTGGTCAAATCACTGTATGAACATACAACAAGTCCAACTTATACATTCACTTTAAAGTATTTATGTAACTTGTAAAAAAAAATGGCTGCTCAAAACATATCAGCTGCACCATGTCATCAATATTTTACTATTTCACTTTCCTTTAAGATTTAAATAAAAATTACTGGATGATATAATTAACAAATATACAGACCATTTTAAAAACTTGCCTGTAAGATTATTGCATTTTAAAAGAAATTTATCTTTTATCGTGAATTTTTAAAAACGTTTTTATCAAAAATCATTTATCATGCCTTATCTCTCAAGATGGGAGATAATAAAGGATAGAGGATCCATAAATGATATTTGTTGCTGCAGAGAGTTAAAAGCCTGTCTACATAATGTGTGATGAAATGCCCAGCGACTGGGTCATATGTTTATGATATATATTTTTGTCAATGTGCCATATGAATAATGTACAGTAATCAATATTAGTAGTAACTTCTTTATTAGCAAAAATGCAAACAATCTTACAAGTTTTGTTATGTAAAAACTTATGTAAGAACTTTTGAAAGTTGTTTCAATGTTGCAATTTGTAACCTGCACTGCCTAGAAATTGTTTATTTTATGCTATTTAGTTGTTGTTATTTTGTTCAAACCTTTTATTTTCTGTAATAACTCTCATGCCTTCATAAACAAAGCAATTGTGCACTCTTTGCGTTTGACTAGTTGCCAACTGTTGCATCATTAACCCCTATACTTTTGTTTTACCATGTAATCCAACTTGACTAATCTTATTATTTACATATGATTACTAGATGGCATTAACTTGTTCTTCACTTGTTTCTAAAACTTTAATAAATTGACTATGCAAGTTTGTCATGCCTCTAACACTTTAAGTTTCTAACCAATAAATAAAGGTATGTAAAACATTTGTTAAAACTTTCATTGTCTTGGTTTCTATGGTTAATAATTACTTTTAGTGTTTTCTTTTTTAAAAACAGTAAGACTTACCAAATTTTTATGTGCTGCATCTCTGCTATTTAAAAAATAATATCTTGTTGTCTACGTTTGGTTTGATTGTTGTTATTTTTATGTTATTCTGCTGTGAATTATTTTAAAAAATGAGAAATAATTAGAAACATTCTTAATTTTATTTTTTTTTAAAATAGGGAGAACTCATGATTTTAATCTTTTATCACATTTTGGAAAAGATTACATAGTGTTCTGGTTGATGAATTAAAAATGAAACATCATTTGATGCTCTAGTACAAGGGTGGCCAAACCGCGGCGCGCGAGCCCCATGCGGCTCTTCTGTGTTGACATTGCGGCTCGCGTACAATTTATGAAATATGTTACAAGAATTGCTGGAATATTTCCAAAACAGGCTTATTGACCCGTAGTGCTTCAATGCGGCTCTCAACAATTTTTATATATTTTAATATGGCTCTCACTTACTTCAGGTCTGGCCACCCCTGCTCTAGTATCATAATTCAGCATTTACCTGGTATAACGTTTTGGACCAGCACTAATGAAAGGAACACGCAAGTGTATATTTTAAACCACACATTTAACAAACACCTTTAGCCTTTATTGTTTGCCCTAACTGGCTGTTGATGACAAGGAGTGTATTGCGTCGTGGTACGTCATAATGTCAAAACTGAAACGGGTGGTCCGTAAGGGACGCCCACAGGAGCGAGAAGTTCCATTCAGAGGTGTCTTATCTTATCTTATCTATACAGACGCTCATTCTATGCAGAAGATAGTTGCGTCCACAGACCATGACAGATGATCTGTTGCAAGTGATGCAGCGTTCACAGGCCACGGCTTTGTGGGTTCCACGCATTACCCACCCGCCTAACTACATGTAGTGTTAGGTACCCATTCGGAGCGGGGTGACTCAGGGACGCCCTAGGCCCGAGAACAAACTACATGTCTACATGTAGTTAGGCGGCTGGGTAATGCGTGGAACCCACAAAGCCGTGGCCTGTGAACGCTGCATCACTTGCCAACAGATCATCTGTCATGGTCTGTGGACGCAATTATCTTCTGCATAGAAGGAGCGTCTGTATAGATAAGATAAGATAAGATAAGCTACGATAAGAAGACCATTGTTGGTCTTGATACATTGGTTGACCTCAGCGAGGGTCATTCGTCATGCTCGGTTGCACATACTTGCGTGGTGTCTCGCATGGTCCCACGAAGAGAATTATATATATAGAAGATAGATATTGTACCAGGTATCAGTTCCTAAGATAGCAGACAGTCAACGTAGCAATAAATAAATTAACACAGCAACCTATAAACTGATCAGTTAAACTCACCGCTAGGAAGCAAAACTCACCGCTTCTCCAGTGGTATTGAAATAGGCATGTAAAGTTGTGTCATCTGAGGTAAAAGTGTGTTTATACTGGGCAGTGATAGTCGATTTTCTAACGTGGAAAAATTGAGCTACATCTAATAAAAAACCTCTGCATATGCTAGAAAATAGAGTCACCACATTTTGTTTTCAGAAGATGCCGGCTTGGGTAAACAAAATCCCCACCCCCACCCCACAGCACCACCTTCTTACACCAAGGCTGACTAATGTTATAGGCGCACGTCTTATTGGACTAACTGGCAAACCCAGGCGAAAGAAATATCTCAACAAGCCTGAACAATTTTGACCTCCACCCCCCCCACCCCCCCCCACACACACACACCATTTGTTCCTGCCACTAACCACTACATCTAATCTTCAATCGCTCTTCATCCTAAACCACTGTCCACTACTTCTAATTCTCAATGACTGTTATCCTACGCCACTTTGCACTACTTCAAGTGACTTCTAATCCTCTGACTGATTTCAGAGTATAATAAAAAAAATTCTATGATTACAAGTGAAATCCGTGAACCTATCAACTGCACATAAAAGCGTGGGGCGCTCATCACAACTCATTTCTTTTTTGCAACTATTTTTCTGCAAATAGATAGATATTTCTAATTAATATGATAGTAGCATGTAGATGATCAAAGTTTTGAAACTTTTAGTGTTTATTAATATTCATACAAAATTGTAATTATGTTTCGCAGCCTTGTACATGATAGTGAGTTGTAATGAGGGCTCATCACAACTCATTTCTCCTTGCAACTATTCTTTTGCATATAGATAATATATATTTCTAATTTTTATGATAGTCGCATCTCGAAGCATCTCCAATCTCTTTATATGCACTAACGTCATTATCTTCATTTGGTTCTGGTTCTATTTGTTGCACATGAACTAAATCATTCTGATTTATTTGTGCATTATGATCGATAACTACGTCACTGTAGAGTTCATTGTTATCAATTAACCATCGTAGCGCATTGTAGATTCACGATGTGATAAGTGATGAGCGCCCCGTGCTTTTATGTGCAGTTGATAGGTTCACGGATTTCACTTGTAATCATAGAAAATTTTTATTTTCTTCTTTTTAGTGCACTTTCTATGTGTGAATAAAAGCGTGTCCTTTTTAAAAAAAAAGATTTTGTTAACGTATTTTATTTTCTACTTTTTAATCTAAAAAAAATTTTAATCGATTTTTCGACCTTAACAGTTTAATTTAATTAGTTAAACTTTATTAAAGGGGTTAAATTTTACACATGCTATATAGAGATAAACTAAATTTTAAAAATGCATTAATTTAATTACGGTACATTCGATCGATCTGAAATTTTGATACAATGTATTGTCATCCAAGATCTATCTGTGTTAAAATTTTGAGATCTCTAGTACCATCGGAAGTGGATTAATTTTACGTTACAAGATTTGAAATTTTACACATGCTATATAGAGATAAACTACATTTTAAAAATGCATTCAGTGGCGTAGCAACGGGTTGGCATCGGGGCAGTTGCCAAGGGCGCCAGCTCAAAAGGGCGCCACTAAATCTATAATTTTTGTATGAAAATGTATATTGTTTTGTGATGAAAACAACTTAGCTTTTCGTGGGCACGAACAAGATGGAGGTATATTTTTGAATCTGATAAAATTTGTGAGTCACTTTGATGTTGGTTTTAAAAATTCCCTTGAATCGCATATTAAAAATCACACTAGCTATATCCAGAATGAATGTATTAATTTGTTATCAGCGAAACTACAGAGTGAAATAATAAAAGAAATTCAAGAAGCTAAATATTATAGTATAATATTTGATAGCACTCCGGATGTATCTCACAAAGAACAATTAACTGAAATTATTCGGTATTTAAAATTGTAAGATAAAGAATATACCATTGAAGAGAGGTTCGTTGGTTTCATAAACAAAACAGAAAAAACAGGAGAAGGAATTGCCTTGGAAATTAAAGCAGCATTGATTCAAAATGGTTTATCACTTGAAGATGTACGTGGCAAAGGTTATGATAATGGGCCAACATGGCAGGGAAAGACAAGGGAATTCAAGCCATACTTGAAAAAGAGAATCCACTTGCTCGGTATATCCCATGTTCTGCACATACATAGTATTAATTTGGTAGGTGTGCAAGCGGCCAGCATTGATGCAGATGTTGTGACATTTTTCGGAACTATACAGGAATTGCACATTTGTTTTCTCCTCGTCAACTAGCAGATTGGAAAAAATATCCCCAGTCACTGAAATCAGCCTAAAGAAGCATGCGGGCACAATATGGTGTTCCAAAGCAAATGCTGTAAGTGCTTTATATGAGCAACTGGAGCAAATTATTTTAGTATTAATTGAAATGAAGGATAATCACTGAATTGGTGACGCACTATCTGTTGCTAAATCATTGCACCGTAAAATCAATAGTTACAAGTTCATGACGTTTATAAATATTTAGAATTTGATATTGGAAATAAGAAAAACCCGTAAAAAACCAAGTTTTTGACTATAAATCCTTTATGTACGAGAAGTAATTAAAAGAATGTTCATTATAATACGCAGCGCCAGACCATCCAGAAATACAAAATTGCAGTTGTGTCGTAAAACATGTTTAATATAATGCGCACCGAACAGGAATTTGTTTATAAAAAGAGCTGTCAATAAAATACGCACCTTATTGCGCGACAGAAAGGTTGTTCAATATAATACGCACCGCGACGCTCTATCTCAAAAAATAGAATGATACATAGGAATAAATAAAATAATCTAAAAAATCAATAATTTAATTACGGTACATGCGATCGATCTGAAATTTTGATACATTGTTTTTATCATCGGTACGAAACTGCCTGCAAAATTTCAGCTCGCTATCTTGCGAGCAAGTGGGTTAAAAATCGATCAAAAGTTTTGGCGACAAGGTCGGTCGGCCGCAGACACCACGAGTTAATATAAAGGATTTAAAAAAACAACCCGTAAAAAACCAAAGTTTTTGACTATAAATCCTTTACGTATGAGACGTAACTAAAAGAATTTTCATTATAACACGCAGCGCAAGACCATCCAAAAATACAAAACTGCAGTTGTGTCGTAAAACGTGTTTAATATAATGCGCACCGATCAGGAATAGGTTTATAAAAAGTGTTGTCAGTAAAATACGCACCTTATTGCGCGACAGAAAGGTTGTTCAATATAATACGCACCGCGACGCTCTATCTCAAAAAATAGCATGATACATAGGAATAAATAAAATAATCTAAAAAATCAATAATTTAATTACGGTACATGCGATCGATCTGAAAGTTTGATACATTGTTTTTATCATCGGTACGAAACTGCCTGCAAAATTTCAGCTCGCTATCTTGCGAGCAAGTGGGTTAAAAATCAATCAAAAGTTTTGGCGACAAGCAAGCAAGCAAGCAAGGTCGGCCGCAGACACCACGAGTTAATATAAAGGATTTAATAAGAAAAACCCGTAAAAAACCAAGTTTTTGACTATAAATCCTTTATGTACGAGAAGTAACTAAAAGAATGTTCATTATAATACGCAGCGCCAGACCATCCAGAAATACAAAATTGAAGTTGTGTCGTAAAACATGTTTAATATAATACGCACCGATCAGGAATATGTTTATAAAAAGAGCTGTCAATAAAATACGCACCTTATTGCGCGACAGAAAGGTTGTTCAATATAATACGCACCGCGACGCTCTATCTCAAAAAATAGCATGATACATAGGAATAAAAAAAAATCTAAAAAATCAATAATTTAATTACGGTACATGCGATCGATCTGAAATTTTGATACATTGTTTTTATCATCGGTACGAAACTGCCTGCAAAATTTCAGCTCGCTATCTTGCGAGCAAGTGGGTTAAAAATCGATCAAAAGTTTTGGCGACAAGCAAGCAAGCAAGCAAGGTCCGCCGCAGACACCACGAGTTAATATAAAGGATTTTAAAATAAACAAAGTCAATTTAGCACTACAAAAAAAGTAAAAAGACCAGGATATTTATCGATCATCGTTGTTAATAAAAGGACTTTTAAATGCCTTTGAAGATCTAAGAACTAACGAAATCTATAACATTTTTGCCAAAATTGAAGAAATGTCATGTATTAAAATGAAAATCGAGCCAGTTAAAAAAGAAAGCAAAACGAAAACGAATGCCAGGAGAGCATGCTAAAGATGAAGGACCTAACTTGGATATATTCAATTTTTTAATTTTGCAATCATTGATTCAATAATGATGCAGTTAAAATACAAATTTCTTCCTCTGAAAAATATAGCAGAAGACTTTACCTTTTTGACTGACAAAGCATTCCAATCTTTTGCAATGGCAGATTTAGAATCTAATGCTATTCTATTATCAGGCAAATATCCTGAAATAAATAAGAGCAATTTATAATTGAAATAAAATGCTTTAAACACCAAATGATTGAACTATTGCAAAACAAAAAACCCGATGACATGTTTCATTTAGATCTTCTAAATGTCCTCGCTACATAGGAATGCCAAGAATCGTAGCCAAATATCGAACGAGCAATAAAAACATTTCTTACAATGCCAACCACAGTAGCCACTGCTGAAAGGAGTTTCAGCAAACTAAAAATTATCAAAAATTACTTGAGATCGACGTCAGGTCAACAACGTACATCATCTCTAGCTCTTCACATCATCTCTAGCTCTTCACATCATCTCTAGCTCTTAGCATCATCTCTACCTCTTCACACCATCTTTAGCTCTTCACACCATCTTTAGCTCTTCACACCATCTTTAGCTCTTCACACCATCTTTAGCTCTTCACACCATCTTTAGCTCTTCATATCATCTCTAGCTCTTCACATCATCTCTAGCTCTTCTTTCAATCGAAAGTGAACTTACCAGTCAAATTAACTTCGATGAAATAATCACCAATTTTGCAAACATTAAAGCAAGAAAAGTTAAGCTTTGAACCTTTGATATAGTACATATGAGTGGATCGGTGGAGTGTTACTTAAATTTACTTTTAATTGTGAGTTTCTATCGTTGTGTATGAGATAATGAGTTTGACACATTGACACTATTGTTTTCTTTTATAATACATGATACTTCAAGTTTTGCAGTATTCTGTATTAACGCAACAATATCCCGTTTTATCCCTTCAATTTATTTGGTGTTATTTAGTAAATAATAAACTGCAAATTAGTATTTTTCCTGTCTTATGCATTTTTTTATATTCACGTTGTATGATTGTCACTGTCAGACTACGTAATTATTGTCTAACAAATGAAAAATCGCAAAGCTGAAACTTGTCAATTTATCAAGGGCGCCAAAAATAAATTAGCCAAGGGCGCCAAAAACCTAGTTACGCCTCTGAATGCATTAATGTATTTACGGTACATTCGATCGATCTGAAATTTTGATACAATGCACTGTCATCTATGATCCATCTGTGGTAAAAATTTAAATCTCTAGGACCATCAGAAGTGGTTTAATTGTACGTTACAAGATTTGAAGGATACAACATACAAACAGTGTGAGTTAAATAAAAGCGTGTAAATTAAAAAAAAACCCGTAAAAAACCAAGTTTTTGACTATAAATCCTTTATGTACGAGAAGTAACTAAAAGAATGTTCATTATAATACGCAGCGCAAGACCATCCAAAAATACAAAATTGTAGTTGTGTCGTAAAACATGTTTTATATAATGCGCACCGATCAGGAATATGTTTATTAAAATTGTTGTCAATAAAATACGCACCTTATTGCGCGACAGAAAGGTTGTTCAATATAATGCGCACCCTTACACTCTATCTCAAAAAATAACATGATACATAGGAATAAATAAAATAATCTTTAAAAATCAATAATTCAATTACGGTACATGTGATCTATCTGAAATTTTGATACATTGTTTTTATCATCGGTACGAAACTGCCTGCAAAATTTCAGCTCGCTAGCTTACAAGGAAGTGGGTTAAAAATTGATCCAAAGTTTTGGCGACAAGGGTGCAAGGGTTCAAGGGTGCAAGCAAGCAGACACCACGAGTTAATATAAAGGATTTACAAACAACTAAACTAGCAGTTTACTTTCTAAAAATATTTTCAAAAAAAAGGTTTCCAAATAAAATTGTGGTGGACTCTCACTATACCAGTAACATAAAACAAACATATTAATGCTTATTTTGCAATATACTTCACTTATTTTGTTAGTTGTTTTTTTTAACTTAAGTTAACCTTTATATCTAAATGCCTAAATTGTAGACAGAATTTATGTTCGATTTTCATGAAGGCATGATAAATAAAAATAAATAACTTTTAAAATGTTTGTTTTAAAAGGATTTCTTTAAGGAAACAAACTTAAAGGTAATTTGTGAAACGCAGACCCTATGAAAACTCATGGACTAAGCTGATGATGCAAAACGTTGATGATAGAAACTATCCAGCGGCTGGGCTATTCACAACAGCAAGCTACCTACGCCACATCAGTCGTATTCAAGTTTTACCTATTTGGTCTCCACCGGGGCTATTAAAGTCAGCCCACACTCCAATTAGCGGCATTTACAAGCACCAAATGTCTCCTAATCTAACTGATGCGTGCAGGTGTCAAGCTGTTACTGCATTACTATACTTGCGAGCTGTTAGACTGTTAGACAAAGTTTCAAATGGCTTTTCTTAACCTAAAAGGGGTCGTCCTTTTTTTTCTCTACGCAACCTCTGCCTAGTTCTTCCCGGGAGGGAAGTGCATTTAATATAAGAAAAAAAGTAAGTCAACGTTTGCAGTGAGAACTTTGACAAAAGGTTCAACAGAAACCCATTTCATAATGGTCTGTAACGCCATTTCTATTATTGGACTCATTCAGTGGCACCATGAGTTAGCCTGTAAAAAGTGACTCACGTATTAAAGTTAAAGCGATTCATATCATTAATTGCCGTCACTCCCGTGCACACAGGTGCGAAAAAATAATAATAATTTGGTGTATTTTTCTCCCCATAATTTTTAATGCTGCCAAAATTTGTATAGAAACTGAACAAGAACAGGCGGTATTATACATTAAGTAGGAAAACTAGATACATAATATACATTTGCAAAGCAGATACAGTGATTATGTACAAGCATTTGAATAATTTCTGCACCATATCATGTTTAAAAAAGTAATCAGAATTTTCCAATGAAACCATTTAAATTTACAATAGATTACAATTGTTTACATTAGGAATACACACTTCTATAAAATGCATTTGAACAGTTCTGTACCATGTAATGTAAAAAAAAATGTTCAGAACTTCACATGGAATTATTTCAGTTTTAATAGCGTACAGCAGGAAATGACAAGTCAACAATTTATTTTATCATGCTGGTGGAGCCGTCCCGTGCATCCTGTGGTTGCATAGGGGGAGGGGGAGCTAGATGTATTTAGGGGGCCACATGTTTTTGTTATGTAAAATATCTATCTTCTGCATAGAAGGAGCGTCTGTATAGATAAGACAAGACAAAATAAACAGATGTAATGGAAAGTAGTTGAGTTCCAAACACCAAATTCCACCGAGGAGGCCCTCACACAAAGATTTTGGATGATCAGAAGCACCATTTCCTGGTCCATCCGAGCACAACTCATAATGTAAGACCAATGTTTACCATAATAACAATAACATGATATTTTATCTGTGCCCGCGCGCATGATTTGTAAATTAAAGAAAAGTCGGTGGCTGATTCGTTATTGTTGAAGACCAAAAGATTAGGCTTAAATTGGTGTCTAGAAATACTAGTTTGGGTTTGTTTAGTTTAGTACGTTATTTTGATTGGTTTAATTTGGTATATAGTCTATACTATAGAATAGTCTAAGCTGATCTCATTAATTTATGGATACTTTAGAAAAGAAATAAATACTCATACAGACAAACCTA
The DNA here is from genome assembly GCA_944989445.1 of Ampullaceana balthica. Taxonomy (NCBI): domain Eukaryota; kingdom Metazoa; phylum Mollusca; class Gastropoda; family Lymnaeidae; genus Ampullaceana; species Ampullaceana balthica. The sequence goes on along the minus strand of CALYLW010000316.1, from coordinate 18,549 downwards.
AATACGACATAAGAGTATGCCACCGTCTAACATCTCACCCGTTTCCTGCTCCCATGGAAAATCGGTTTACTGTTCTATAAGCAACTGTGCCATTGTGTGGACACTCATCAATCTCTCTGTAAAATTATACACGTTTGCTTTGAAAGATCACGATTCGTGCAGCCCAATATTTAATAGTTTTTTGTTGATTTTCCCCCAAAACCAATCGTTTTCAAAATATTTTTGTGAATTTTAATTTTAAAACAAGCAGCAATGGAGTCCCATAATAATTACGACTTCAGTGAAAGTAAGAGAACGGCTATGGACTTTGATTCCGATTACCATTAGGCTACGTTTAAATTAAAGGGATCGTTACCAGGGTTAGAAATATATCGATACCCTTGGACTTACTGTTCAATGTGTCATTTTAATATTTTAATAAAAGTGCGTGGCATTTTTACATTAGTTATCTGCAAGAATTTTTGATGTTCCGTACATTACAAATTTTTTTAGGAATTTTAACCTTGGCACATACTTTTAATGAATCTTGAGATATATGTTATTTATGTATCTTATTTATTTATTTATTTATTAAGCTTATGAAATCCCGTTCTAACGAAGTGGCAGGGAACGAAAAAAATGATAATAAAACATTCTATTATGAGACCCAAAAACAACTGAACTCCATTTCCATCCAGTAAAAGGATAAATATTTAAATTTTGGTTTACATGCAAATCACGTACTGCTTCGAGGTTCGGCCATGCAGACCTCGCGTGTGTTTATGGAAACAATAACATAAGCTGAACAAACTAATAAAAGATTAAACCTTTTAACAATCATGTCGGTGGTGCTGGGCTGGTTTTCCACTTTAAAAGTACCCCACGGGTTGACGTGTACTGTTTCGGGTTGCAAATATACCAACCGCTGACGTGTTGTCAGCTGGTTCACAAAAGAAAGAAACTTTGACTTGAAGCGCACTTGATCAACGCGGTTTTTGCAAGGTCGGTAGAGTTGTACTTTCACAGTTGAATATAATTCTTGTACCTTCACGGTTGAATAGAGTTCTTGTACCTTCACAGTTAAATAGAGTTCTTGTACCTTCACAGTTAAATAGAGTTCTTGTACCTTCACAGTTAAATAGAGTTCTTGTATATCCTTCACAGTTGAATCAACCCAGATTGTATGTGGATTATGGCATTTATTCAAAACTTTTGAACTTGGTCGTGTTTTTCATCTGAGTAAACCTAACAACCACCGAATTTACAGAAGGCAAGCGGTATCCGACAGAGACGGTTTCTTTTTCTCCACCCTTCAAATCCCAAGGGCCAAGGAACACTAACACACGTCAGTTCAAATCACTTTGCTGCAATCTCAAATCTAACCAAAATGAACAGGATAACCCCAGTGTTGTGCGAAAACTGGTCGAATCACGTGACAATGCCGCCATGTGTTTAATATTATACTCTCAGCGCATCTCATTGTTACCCGTCAACATCCAATGGATTTTTTTATTTTAAATGCACGTTTTAACGGGGTTGAGACGGTGAATTAGTACCGAGAGCGGCTTATTTCCATTAATCATCTGATTTTTTTTCTTATCGGTCGTTTTCAATGACGGTGATGGCTTGTATAGAGAACAGATATGTTCTTGAATCGCAGAAATAATTTTAAAGTTTCGATCGAACCGACAGTTTTCAACACCACGATTTTCAACATCGATGTTCCACTTTGTCCGATCCACTAACGAGATGCATCAACTCATCCATCACTTGTGATTGATCGCTTTTCTACATTTCCTGCCTCTCGAGCAACGTCACTGTGTACACATGTTGGCTGATTTTTTAAAACCCTTATTTTAATGAATGTACGCGTGAAACTGAAACATAAGCTAAATTCGGATTTCAATAGCTCCAAGATATGCGTTTACATTTGGTTAAAAGTCGTTATACTTCATCTTCGCTTTCTGAACACATGACATTTTCAACCTTTCTGTTTAAGCATTGCGAGTTTGGAGATTACCCAAAACACGACTCCGGTGACTGGAAGTTTGAGCGCCACTACCCAGTTGGTCAGGTACAGTCCGACGGCCAGCGTCAAGAAGTATTGACACGAGCACAGTGTGTAGGTGAACCTTAACACATTAGTCAAGGCCAAGCAAGTCAACGCCGTCAGGCAGTACATAACGACGGAGTTGACGTCGCTGTCCTCGAGCGCCTCTATCACGTGCTCTTCGGTTTGTTGGTTGGTCAGCCGCTCGTAGAGAGCGTGCTTGAATGTCCTCACCACCGAGTGGCTGAGCTTGGCGTAGAAGACCACGTGCACGAACTGAATGGCGAAGCACATGATGAATATATACAGCACGGATCTCTGCTTGACGCTGGCCAGGCAGCTGTCAGATTCGTACAGAACGGCGTCTGCGTTCGCTGCCGGTGCGATAGCCAGAGTAATCCACGTGAGCAGGGCGTTTAGGACAATAGACAGGCCGAAACTTGCCGCTTGCGGGTTTAGTGGGACATACGGCGACACCGATCCTTCGTTGAGCCTCCTTGGCGACATTATGGCGACTAGACGGTAACACACGACGAGGCTCGAAGCGTACAGGACTAGCTGCACGACTGTGATGACGCCGGCGAAGAAATATTCACACTGCCGTCCCCACTGGAACACAGAGTACAGATCCGCTGCCATGGGTGAGGCGATGGCGGCAACCAGCGGGTCAATGAAGAAAGTGGACACAAACGTCTGGCGCGTGCTGCCCACGTCCTTGCGAGAACACCTGGACCACAGCTTCCACACGATGAGCTCATTGATCAGCATGATTGGAATTCCCGCCGTCAGAATCACTTTCACCGTGGGCAAATCCATTTTCACCACTCTGCTACGATTTGTGTACGATGAGCAAGTTTCAGCGCTTGAACACGGCAGTAAAGTAATTATCCGTAGAGCTGCCGGGAAAAAATGTTGTTTGCATAATTCAAGGTGGAGATTGTAATTTCTTTCATGAACACTCCTCTTTTTTAAGCATTTAAATCACGTGACATTGTTACACATGAGCTTGGTCGTGGTAGTTTGTCTTTTTTATTTAAACTCTCTGTGAAGAAGAATAAGAACTAAAGCCGCACTGATCTACTTGAGATCTCCGACACAAATTTTGCTTTTGTTGTCTCTTCACCAGGCGCTAACATTCGCTGCTAAGAGGAACCACGTGAGAATGTTATCACACGTCGGGGTCTGATGTTTATAAATAATGCGGAGGATCCAAAGGACACGAGTTTGAGTGATGGAGAGCACGTCACAGCGCCGGGCCGACGCCTTATCTGCTGCGAGCCTTATTAGAACAGGTTCGCCATGCGCGAATGTTCATCGTTGCTATGCGCCTCATTTTTTCTGCGCTACTTGTTGTTTCTGATGTTGTAAACTTCCTGGAACCACTTTGTCTGTTGTTGGTCTACACTTAAGTTGCGTAAACCAAGGTGCAGCTGGTTGTGGGTAGACAGGCTGGTTAATTGTAAACGCAAGAGCGCACAGGTCACTGATGATCAACGCATAGTGCTAGCATCCAACGTGCCTACTGACCTTTGCTCGCTGTGGAATAAAGAGAAAAAATTTGAACAGCATGTAAACCTGTTTATAGTGATTGAACCCAGCGGTACAGAAAATGATTGCATTCCTGAGCCCTCTGTGACCCCTTACCCCTCTGTGACCCCTGACCCCTATGTTAACCATCACCACTTTTAGTGATCACTTCCTCATTTAAATCCAATTACGACATTAAATTAATATATTTATCAATTAATTATTATACTATTGTATACGTCCACTAACAACCTAAATGAGAAATTTCATAATTTAAAAACATGCTTCAATTTAAAGTCTTCGTGTGTTGATTATTATCATGTACTTAGACTTTGCTACTCTCGTACACATTCAACTATTTTGTATTCGGTATCGCACTCATCGCTCTTCTCCCCTTTGCAGCCTTGTATGTGTAATCGTAAACACGTCATTCCGACTTGGTGCCACTCACTTTTTATTAATGAAACGATGTTTCCGACTCGGTCTAACCTCTGCTTTCTGGATAATTTTAAAGTGTACTTAATTTTTTTTTAGTGTAGACTATGCCTATATTATTTCATCATTTTTAACGCTGATGTTTAAATTTTAACTTGTATCAGAATATTTTTTTTAAAAAAACTAAATAAAAGGTATGGTATTTAGCCAATTAAAATTTGACTATCCCAAAATGATGTATAGCAAATTGACAGAAAACTAGATTATGATCCGTGACTTATGCCCGGCAATTACCGCTCCCTTTAATAAAAAGGCGCAACGGGGGGCAGATCTCTCCCCCCCCTCACCCCCAGGGGCAACGCTTCTTAAGACACTGAAATGATGTTTTCTTTGGGCTCTGTGGTTTTTCAGCAGAACCAAATCTGAAGGAAACATTTACGCAGATTATAAAAAAACACGTATTCTACTTATTCAAGCTATTCTATATATTATTAACACTCATCACTCTTACGAGCAATCCGAACGCTGCAGCTCTTTAGTTTACGTTGTTGTATTTTTAAATCCCTTATATTAACTTCACGGTCTTGTGTGTCGTGATCTCTCGATCTCTCTCTCTCTCCGATCTCTCTCTCGATCTCTCTCTCTCGATCCTCTCTCTCGATCTCTCTCTCGATCTCTCTCTCTCTCTTCCTCTCTCTCTTCTCTCTCTCTCTCTCTCTCTCTCTCTCTCCTCTCTCTCTCTCTCTCTCTCTCTCCTCTCTCTCTCTCTCTCTTCTTCTCTCTGCCTGTCTGTCTGTCGTGGGTGGTCGGCCAGGTGGAAAAACAAAAGTAAAAAATGACCCACTTACCGTGATGCTATCGAGCTGAATTTTTTTTTGCACATTGACTCATGTCGCCTAACAAAGCATTGTATCAAAATTTCAGATCGATCGAATGCACAGTAATTAAATTAATGCATATTTAGTGTATCTCTATGTAACTCTATGTAGCCGTCTGCTATTGTTGACATCCACGTGTCACCGGAGTTCACTCCAGGCATCGATGATCACATCCCCGTGTTTTACAGCCAGGTAGTTTAGGCACCTTCAGACCGCGAATGTTTGTCGCGCTGTGTATTAGATTGAACATAATCAATACTTTTAGTTATGTCTCATATATATAAGGGATTTATAGTCAACCACTTTGTTTAAACAGGTTGTATAATTAAATCCCTTATATTAGCTTCACCGTCTTGTCCCTCTGTCTTGGGCTCGCGGTCGGTCAGTCGGGCGGAAAAACAAAGTAAAATATTGACCCACTTCCCGTGATCCTATCGAGCTGACATTTTACACATAGACTCGTGTTACCTAACAATGCATTGCATTAAAATTTCAGATCCATCGAATGCACCGTAATTAAATTAATGCATATTTAGTTTGTTTCTATGTAACTCTATGTAGCCGTCTGCTATTGTTGACATCCACGTGTCACTGGAGTTCACTCGAGCCATCGATGACCACATCCCCGTGTTTTACAGCAAGGAGAGTTCAGTCAGTTTCAGTCTGTAAATGTTTGTCGCGCTGCGTATTATATTACACATACTCCATAATTTTAGTTATGTCTCATATATAAGGGATTTATAGTCAAAAACGTTGTTTTTACGGGTTGTTTAATTAAATTCCTTATATTAACTTCACCGTCTTGTCTCTCTGTCTTTCGTGGTCCCACGCGGAAAAAAAACAAAAGTAAAAAATGACTCAATTTTCCGTGATCCAATCGAGCTAAAATGTTGTACATAGACTTGTGTCATCTAACAATGCATTGTTTCCAAATTTCAGATTGATCGAATGTACCGTAATTAAATCAACGATTTATAGTTTATGTCTATGTAACTAAATGTAGCCGTCTGCTATTGTTGACATCCACGTGTCACTTGAGTTTCACTCCAGCCCTCGATGACAACATCTCCGTGGTTTTACAGCACGGGGAGTTCAGTCACGTTCAGTCTGTAAATGTTTATGCTAGTCTGTCGCGCGGTTCATATTATATTGAACATAATCAATTCTTTTAGTCATGCTTCGTATATAACTTAATTTAAGGGATTTATAGTCAAAAACTTTATTTTTACGGGTTGTTTATTCCCCCATCAAGTTCAGAACCACTGCATGTCATGCGAGGAGCACGTGTGTTTAAAAAAGGTGATAGTTTTCAACGGCTCTAATTGGACGTAACACCGGGCCGTGTTTGTCGTGTTGAGTCTGTTGAAGAGCGAGTTTTATTGATTTCTGACTGGTGTTTCGTATCTTCCGGCAAGCGTGGAAACCATACACTTCTGCATTAACTGTATAATATGGCAAACAAACAAAAAACCTTACACATGGCAAACAAACAAGAAACCTGTTGACATTTAACATAAAGATGATCTCCATATTTTACCAAGGTTTCTCAGTCATTACTTTTGTTTTCTTTTTAAAACTATTTTATAAAATTGATTACGTATATGATTTAATTTTTGCACCGCATCCATAAAATTTCTCTTAGAATATATTATGTATACTTTGATGTTATGATGTTATGAAGTAAATTGAGGATGTAATATTTATTTTATTTTCAATTTTTATATAAAGTCATTTTTAAGTGGACATTTTTTTTCTTTCCACACCTACATTCACTTGAGAAAAATAGTCTTTTTACCAAAATATAGCTTAAATCATAATTTGAAGAAATATGCATATTCATAATTTTTTTTAAAAGTAAAAAACAAAGTTTTTGACTATAAATCCTTTATTTACGAGACATAACTAAATGTATGTTCATTATAATACGCATCGCACGACAATTCAAAAATCATAAATTTAAGTTATGTCTCATATATAAGGGATTTATAGTAGAAAAACTACTACAGTCTGCTTGCAAAATTTCAGCTCGATTTGAACACGGGAAAAGGGTTATAAACACATGTTTTAATATAATGCGCACTGCGCGACAGATTAGCATAAACATTTACAAATCGATAATATTTTTTTTTAAAGTATCGTCAATATAATACCTACCCGCACCGCGCGACAGGAAAGTATTAAAAAGGTTTTTTCAATATAATACGCACCGCGACAGTCTAGCACTAAAGTTACCATGCTACATAAAGATACATATAGATAATTTTAAATTTCATTTATTTAATTACACTACATTCGATCGATCTGAAATTTTGATAGATCATTTTTATCGTCGGCACAAGCCTGCCTGCAAAATTTCAGCCTGCTAGCATACGGGGAAGTGGGTTAAAAATCGATCCAAAGTTTTTTCGGCAAACAATCAAGCAATCAAACAATCAACCAGACCCCACGAGTTAATATAAAGGATTTAAAAATATGTTTCAAAATACCTATGGGCCCTTGTAAGAGTTTACTGTTATGTAATCCCACGTTCACGTAGTAATAAAAAAAAAGTATATTCTCATTGTTGAAGAGTCACAAATTAATGCTTGGTCAAAGTCAGAGAGTCACAAGTCGCAGGTTTACTTAGTGAAGGATTCATGGAGTCAAAGACTCAAATCTTCGCTGGGTCATTGAGTCACGGATTAGCGCAGTCACTGAGTCTTGGAGTGATAAAATGATGGAGTCAGACCAATGTTTCCATCTATAGGTTCGTTGGTCCTTCCAAATAAAACGTGTGTGTAAAGTTGAACAGCAATAATTTTGTGTGCTATAATTTTACAAAATTTGCTGCGCGGTCATTCTAAACTGCTGCGCGGCGTCGGTCAGATATCTGCGCGGCTGCGCACCTTAGAGGGAACATTGAGTCAAGCAGTCGCCGAGTTAGGAACTCATGAAGTCTGCGATTCATGTGGTAATTACGTCAAAGTGTAAAGAAGTTACGCTAATCCCGTAAGAGATGTCTTAAACATTTCTTCACACATTCTAAAGAAACCACATACCACAGCACCTGAAAGAAGAAAGAGTCACCCAACAACACTTTGTCTGTGTATCCTCACTTCGTATGCATCGCAGCTTAAAACATTGAATGAAAGCGCCACACGCTGTCCGACGCATAAAGCTTTACCCCTAGCCACCAGCACGTCAATAGTCCTGTGAGTTTAACCCTTATCAATGTGTATGTCTCTTCCGACAATATTACGACGCGCAAATCCTGCCTTCGGGTCATGTGAGATTTACGATCGACCATTTACATACAGACAGTAGTTCCGACGGCGATGCTGTCGTTGCAGTGTTGGAGGGGTGGTGTAATGGCAAGGGTGGGGGGGTCGGGGGTTTATGAACTATGGCGGATTAAGGGGGGTGGGCTGAACGGGCTAAAGCCAGGGGCCCCCAATGATTTAGGGGCCCCCAAATTTATTATATTGTATAATAAAGATGGACAGATGTTTGCATGAATCCATGAAAATATCATAAATTAAATAAATTAATAAAAAATCTTATCGCTATTCGGACCGGATAGTCTTAGTAATCGAAAAACCTGATTTGATAGGCTCAATAAGGGGCCGTCCATAAATGACGTCACGCACCTAGGGGGGGAGGGGGTCACACTTTTGTGACGATGCGTGACGAGGGGGAGGGAGGGGGGTTGAAGAAATGTGACGTCACATCAAAAGGGTAACTTGAAATAAAACTTCCACTGAAATATTTGGTCGCTTACAATTTATTTTCTGACTTTTAAAAAAAAATCAGTGCTTCTCAATGTGCCGGTCGGTAGGCCATCAGACGCTGGTTGGCGTAAGCTATCAAGACACGAAAATTAAATCTAATTATAATCCTTAAGTTTGAGAATCCACAAGATAACATATGAAATTAATTGTTACACTGCGTCGTTTGATGTTGACATCAAAGCATTTGTAATGTAACCGCAGCTCCGTTTGGTTCTCTCGAACTTGTTTTCCCGTTACCCCAAAATATACAAGTTTATGTGTGCGTTACACCCCCCCCCAACCCCCAGACTCTAGGTCCTGCTCACATGACTCGGGGATTTGGGGGAGCGTCGTTATCCCCCCCCCCGAAAATGCTACTGGTGAGTTTTAGATGCATGACAGGTGTCTAAAAATGATCTGAATAGGATTATTGTAGATATTTTAAGTCAAAACGACACGGAATATCCTTTTTCTTTAAAAGGGGAAAGGGGGGGGGGAATCTATTTGATAGAATTAAAAACGTTTTAAGTTTGATATAATTGTTCGATGGGTTTTTGGTCAAACGCCCCTGGCCATTCTAGTCTTCTAGATCAGTGCTTCTCAAAGTGGTGGTCCGCGGACCGGTGCCGGTCCGTGGGCCATCCGCTGCCGGTCCGCAGATGTTCTAAAAAAAGGACAGAAACAATTGTCAGTGCAGGGAAAACAATGCACCGGTCCCTGGTGCAATGGAAAAAATTCCTGCCGGTCCGCAATACTAAAAAGTTTGAGAAGCACTGTTCTAGATATAATGGTAAATGAGCCCATTTAAAATTAGTCAAGTATTCATTAACTTTATTGAATGCATCAAATTCTTGATATCGCAATTCGAGAGGAGCACAAAACAACTTTTCTTCTTAGCTCAGTTTTTAAGGCATTAATTTTAAATATCACAGAAATGATACGTGATAAATACAAGTCATGTGGATTAAGATTATTGTCACTCGTGTCAATATAAATGAAAGTAGGGTGGATTTAGGTGTCTTCGTATAGTACGTAGGTAAGAAATCAACATAGTTTGTCAAATTTAAAAAATGCATTTTCTGGAAGGAACCAGTTCAATAATGGGCATATGTTCCAAGCGTACTCGTGCACATGACGTATTTTAATATATCTAGTGGATTGTAGTGGATGTTATATGTCCCAAATGAGTCTGCATTACCCTCAAGAATCCCCTTTTTGACCCCAGATGAGGCTATTTACCTCTGTTCGCCGACCTCTTTCTTAATTGAGTCAGTCAATTGAGGGATTTTTAAAAAAAAATACATTTTAAAATTCTATTTTTAAATATATTTTTTTCTAAACAAAGACGTTAACCGTGATGATTAATAGTCAATGTTTAATTGGTTTGCATTAAAATAAAATATAATCTAAGGATGTTAACACAGTTCGTTTTCTGAAGGCCAGTTAAACGTTTTTAAAAAATGCTTCACGCGAGTTACGATATTACAATGTAGATCTTCACTAAATAAATAATAAATACTTAAATGACAATAAAAGTGATTTGAAACATACTTATTTTCAAATAGAAAATAAGTTGTTGTTTTTTTTTGTCAATGATTTGTGACGTATTTTTAGAGGGGGGGGTCTAAGTTTTTGTGACGACGCGTGACGAGGGGGAGGGAGGGGGTCAAAAATCGGCAAAAAATCGCGTGACGTCATTTATGGACGGCCCCTAAGAGAAAATATTAAAGAATATTGTTTTTTTTTAAAGTTTACTACTTCCGTCAAGCTCTCCTGGTCGTGTGGAAGTGTGTAGGCTTACGGTGCAAGTGATGTCGGGATCGATTCCCAGCGGGGGAATATATTATTATTTTCATTTGTCTTTTTGTTTTAAATTGTCTTTTTACACTCAATTTTAGGATGCCAGCAAACAGTTATTTCTTCGTGTTCGGTTTTTTCATGAATAATCTTTTTGGCTGGGAAGGCCGATCCCGTAGTACAGACAAAGTACGACGAAGGAACCAATGAACTATTTAGTTACAAGTTACAGTCTTATATTAGCTGCTAGCATCCATTTTATTTAAAGGGACGCTGGCTGGATAGGGCCCCAGGTTGAATTGCCACGAGGGGCCCCTTGCAGTCTTAATCCGCCACTGGTTGTGAATGGCCACTAACGGAAGTATTCTTACTTAAATTTAATGTAACCCCTTGACCCTGACCGTTCAAGCGATGTCTTGTTATGATTGGGTTTGTTTGTTTTGTTGCTTTTTTTGTGATTTTTTTTCTGGTCATGTCTTTACATTTTATGATGTTTGAGTTGTGTTACGATCGTATGGCAGAAAAGCTTAAACGGTGGTTTGTAGAAAAATAAATTACCTGTAATCAGGTCAAACGATTAGGCTAACGGCTCTGAGTAAGTTCTATTTTAAGTGCTCTTGATGCAGGACCTGAATTCGGTTACAAAGTCGAGTGGACTATACCGTATTCAAGTGGAACACTGGGCATGTCATGTTTTCGGTCCAGGTTAACTAACCTTTAAGAAGGCAACTAGAGAAATATGGTAATATTAAAACTTACAAAGGTCTACATTATTTTCAAGCCATGAAAATTAAATTCATGAATGTATTTTTTAAAAAAGACTTTTCAAAGTCTTCCTATCAACCTTGATTTAAATCTCATTAAAAAGTATGGGAAAACAAATCTTCTTAAAAAGTAATGTGCAAAGAGAGACTCCATAAGTGGAGATAGGCATTAAATGAAGCCTAGGACGGAAGTTAAATATGTTCTTTATTAAATTTTGAAATTACTTACTGCTCAGAGTCTCTTTACTTAATGCACTTCGAGTATTTACAATATTTTTATATTATTTAGTGCATTTTAATATTTCTTTGATGGTAAAATATTTTCATAAGATTTTTAATTGAATTATTTGAAATATATAAATTTTAATGTGTTATATATAATCTTTGAATAATTGTTAAGATTAAAATATTTACGTTTCAAACAACAAAATTCTATAAAATTCGAGGTTAACTCCCATTATTCCTGTTATCAACAATTACAAAGAATATCACTGCATGGAAAACTTTATTTACTTCCCGCTTCGAAGAATAACGTTTAAGTACTTTCAGCTTTGTTACAGCAGGGACGTACAACATTTTTTTACAAAAAGGGGTCGTATTGCATGAAGTAAAAATATGTGGGGGCCGTACTAACAAATTTTGACATACGTTGAGACTGAGTGGCAGGTTGTTTAATTATATGATTATAGCCACAGATTTTGTGTCGAAAATTGCGATCGAAAAATATATTGACATTTTAAGTTGATAGCCAACTCAACAGGAAACAATATCACTTAATTGATTCAAATTTATGCCATTGTATATCATCCAATTTCATTCACAAAATAGCACATAATTTCACCCCTTTTGTAAGTAATGTCCTCGTTGGTAAACAATAAAACGTTAACGATTCTTGCCATCGTGTGACGTCATCATATTTAGTCCTCAAAATAGCACAGAGTTGTGGCTTTTCTTATTATACGAGCAACCAAGCCCGTCCAAGGACGTTCCGCCACCGTTCGGTGGCATGTTGTAACTCCCCTTTCAACAGCCGTCTCGACCGGCATTACATGTGCATCACGTCAAAAATACTATTCATTATAGTTAAAATAAATAACTCGTAAAAACAGAGCTTTTGACTATAAATCCCAACTCGCATAACTCAAAATAAAGTCTTGGAAGAAATACTGCATCGAAAATAACTCGTTTTGAACGTCCGCGTAAACTTGATATGATTGGCTGTAGGAGTCATGTGTGTTTGAGAGACCAATCGCTATAGATATCGAAAAAAGTGAAGTCAAATAATTATTTCTAGACAAGGCCGCGGGTCACATACAGGGCCGGATTTCCGCCTAGGCCCACAAGGCCCGGGCCCTAGGGCCCCAGCCAGCCAAGGGGCCCCGGTGGTGGAATCTTTACATAAGCCCAAAAGCCTGGCTTCATTATCAAAAAGCTTTATCGAAAATAATAATATAATAAATATTTTTACTACATTTTGCATACACTGCCCAGTAGTCAAGTGCACGGGGTTTGTTTGTGTTGGTTTGTCATTGTAAGCCGCGTTCTGAGCTGCTGTTGCGATATTGTGGAGAAGGCGTAGGGTGGGTGTGACAGATTGACACCTCCAGTAAAAACGGCACGACCCCGACTTCCCCCCTCCCCATACCACACACAGGACAAGACACCGCCCGAGCCGGGATTTGGGTTTCAGATTACAGATAATTGACAGGGACCGGGAGAACAATTTTTTAATGTCGACTGACTTGACCAGAGGCCAGGGAGATGTCACAGGTAGTTTATGGGGACCTGCCAAAGGTTTCAATGAAGTTCGTTTTAATGCATTTAACTAGATGGCCTTCTACAATTTCACCTGCATACCTTTGGTCACCAATATATTGACAGGGAAAATGTTAGATCGGGGAATAGGAAGCCAGGGAGCCACCGAATAGGTTTTGAGGCGCATTGTGGCTGTTGTGAGCTCACTTTCTGATTTGGATTTTTTTTAAAAAACAGTGGGAACAGTGTTATGACCATAGACGTTTTGGCTGAGTTTGATCCTTTTCTGGACTTACACATAAAACGCCACGGTAACAAAGGACGTGGCACAACAGTCATCATATCTTTCGTCAAAAATATGCGATGAAATGATTAATATCATGGCAGAAAAGGAAGAAAAAGAAATTAATTACAATACAATCGTGACTGAAAAAAAAACAGCAAAATATTTCTCTATTTCTGTGGACTCTACTCCGGACAGTTCTCATGTAGATAAATTTTCTTTCATTGTGAGATATGTCTCTGAAGACGAATATTATTTTGATGTTTATTAAAGTCACTAAAGTCAAAACAAATTATATGTTCTGTACTGCAGAATTTAATTTGCTAAATTTCCAAAATTGCTTCGAGATGGTTTGGGGGCCCAAAAGTAAAAAGTGCCTAGGGGCCCTGGGTCTCTTAAATCCGGGCCTGGTCACATAAAATTTAAACGCGGGCAGCCTTTTGCCCACCCCGCGGGCCGGACTTTGGGCACCCCTGTGTTAAGTAACTTAAAAATTATATCTTTTGGTTAACTGAGGATTTTTAAATATTTTTTTAAAAATTATGTTTATCAAAGTGGAAACTTCCTTGAAAAAGATAATTTTTACGGAAGCGTATTTTTAATCACTTCATCTGCAATTTTCAAATACCTTTTAAGCTCTTAACATATAGCAAAATATAAAGAAACTCGACTAGCCCAGTGCTTCTCAGCATGGGGTGTACGCCCCATCTGAGGGGCACAGGGTTTTTCATATATGCATTTCGTTTCTAAATTTTTAAAAAGTAAATTTATATTAACAGAGCCTTTAAAATAGATCATTATATAAAAAGAAACCCGTAAAAAACAAAGTTTTTGACTATAAATACCTTATATATGAAACATAACTAAAAGTATTGATTATTTTTTTCAAACGCGACAAACATTTACAGTCTGAAACCGAAATTATCTCCCCTGATATAAAAACTGGGGGGAGGGGGTTCGGTCATTGACGGGTGGCGTCAACGCGTTAACTCAACACCTGGTTAAAACACGAGATGTGTTCACGATGGCTGGCGTGAAGTCAAGTGACCCTAAAATGTAAACAATAGCGACCGCTATATATAGTTTATATAGAATAAACTAATAATGCATTAATTTGATAACTCTACGTTCGATCGATCTGAATTTTTTTTACGATGCATTGTTAGGTGACACGGTTCCGTGTGCCAAATTTCAGCTCGATGCATCACGGAAGTGGGTCATTTTTTACTTTTGTTTTTCCGCCCTCCCGACCGACGACCGCGAACCCAAGAGACGGCGGTGAAGTTAATATAAGGGATTTAATAAAACAAACCCGTAAAAATAAAACAAACCCGTAAAAACAAAGTTTTTGACTATAAATCCCTTATATATGAGACATAACTAACAGTATTGATTATTTTCAAACATTTACAGACTGAATCTGTCTTAACTCAACTTTGCATCATAACCCTAGTGATGGGTGGGGGGAGGGGTGGGTAGGGGAGAGGGGAAAAGTCTGGTCACCGATTCGCTTGACCGAGCTCAGAGTGACACGTAAAATGTAAACAAAAGCGCCCGTCGCTTCGTTGGGTCGCCTCAATGCGTCAGCTCAAAATTTCACGTGGCAAAAAAACAATAACAAACAGTGAATTTTGAATTACATACCTCATATAAGGATAAACTAAAAATGCATTAATTTAATTACGGTACGTTCGATCGATCTGAAATTTTGATACGATGCATTGTTAGGTCAGACGGGTCCGTGTGCCAAATTTCAGTTCGATCGGATCAGGGAAGTGGGTTCATTTTTGACTTCTGTTTTTCCGCCCGCCCGCCCGCCGAGCCCAAGACAGAGAGAGACGGCCGCGAAGTTAATATAAGGGATTTAACAAAAGTTTTTGACTATAAATCTTTTATATATGAGTCATAATTAAAAGTATTGGTCATCTTCAAACGCGACAAACATTTACAGACTGTATCTGCCTTAACTCCTGCATGTATAACCGGGGGTGGGGTGGGAGAGGCAGTGGGCGTCACTAGGGGGGGCGGGGGGGGCGGGCCGCCCGGGTGACACCCATCAGGGGGTGACACCCGAGCCTAAAATTTTACTGTGTACGATTTTATGTCAGAAAACAAAAGATGACAAATTTTTTAATCTAGAAAGAAATTAAGAAATACAATGAAATACGTTAAACGCGAAAATTCTTATTTAAAAAAATATCAGTTAACTTGCAATAATAAAACAGTCCCAACACACGAACAACATTAAAACAAATTAGGAAAAAAAGAAAAGAAATAGTCGCAGCAGAGAGATCTTTAAAAAAGGCTGGAATGAAAGAGGCAGTGTCTTCTGTTTTAAAAGATATAAAGCCATTTGGGCTTGGACACACCGACAGCATGAACGAATCCCACCTCACGACTCCCTCCACCACAGTGGGGTGGGGGGAATACGATTTTTATCACCCCAAAGAAAAAAAATCAAAAGATGGGTTTTCTTTGTTGATGTTTTTCTTGAGGAAAATTATGATTTCAATGTCTTTGAGTTAATATTTTTTATATATATATATTTATTAAAGGCGTGAAAGCATAGATATGCATGTTTATATACAGGTAGTCCTCCGGTTACGACGGTCCCATCCCGACTTACGCTGTTTAGTGCTTACGAACGCGCCCCCGTAAAGAATAGTATTACGCGTTATTCCGTATTTTAAAAAAAAATTCATGAGGTAACGAATTCTTTTCTCTATTTGAAATAACAAAAATTATTGAAAAATATGTATGATTATTATTTCAACCTACAACTTTCGTTTGCGAATTTTTCAAATGGCGAAGTTTTCAATCAAGTCAATAAAGCTGAGTAAGCTTACAAGTTCCTTTTCAATGCTCATTAGAGAGAGCATATTCAGCCTTTTTCGTCCCATGCAAATTCTAACTCATTATATATTCTTTTCAACTTTGAAAAGGATCGCTCTCAGCTGCAGTTTGATGTCATCATTGAAAGATAGATGCGAAGTGCGATGTGTACATTTGTAAAGGACTGTGTGAAATATAGCTCATTCAAAAGCAGCAAAATTTTTAGCTCTGTGCAAGTTTTTTGAGTTTCGCTTTGTGCTAATTCCTTTTCCTTACCCTGAGCCTGGGGCTGGACAATAACTTTTTTAAGAGTTCTGAAAATTGGACTAATTCTGAAGGTAAGCAGTCTTCGAAATCACTCATGAACCTACATGTGGAAGAAAATCAGAAGCCCCGAGCCTAGTGCTCTTTATGGGTCTTCCCGGAAGACCCCCTTAGCCATCTGGCCACCAAAGGGACGTAACAGCTGAGGAACCAAAAAAGCGGTCGCTTCTGAAGCGGCCACCTGGGCATCCAGGACATACAGTCGAAGATGCCTCCCACTAAGTTGCCCTCACAAGGAGGTGGTGGAATTTCCTACTACGACCCGCTACCACTTTGGCGCCATCCCGGCAAAGCACACGGGTCTCCATGGTTAGGACCGCCGCAGACCGGGGGATCATCAAAGACCTACCTAGGGTGCAACCCCCACTGGAAGGTTTCCTCAGAGCTGGCGTCCAATGCGTTCTTCGCGGCACTTTTTGCTAATCCGTACTGGCGCTCCTGGCCCTAAACCGGCACCGCTCGATGGCGTTGCTAGTAAATTGAGGGGGACGAAACGGTTGCTTCGGATTTACCCGACCCCTTCTTCGAAATCACTTGAATGTTCTTCCATTAACTTGGCTGCTGCCCATCGGGTGGCGAAAGTGCTGAGCTCAGTTAGGTTTGTAAGAAAGCCAAATTTCTCATGGATGTATTTATATGCACCTAACCAATGTTGTAGGGCTTAAGAAAGTTTGTCAATGATTACCAGAAATACCTCAATCTTGAATTTTTTTCTCCAGGAGAATACTGTTTTGTTGATGTCCCTTTATCAAACTGACGCTTTCTTTTTTGTTTGATAGTATTGAAGATTGTTTACACTGTTTTTTACCACGGACTTTTCCTTTCCTTTGTCTTCATAGGAATAAAATTAAGAATGCTATTTTTTAACAAACTCAATGAGAGACTTCCTTTCTAAAATTGTTTCCCAAATTTCAAGTAAAATAGCGACTTCCAGTTGTTCAATTTCCTTTAGAAATCCTTCTTCTTCAAGTCGGCAGTCACGTGGCTGATTTTCATTCGTTGCTAATTCTTCCAGTGCTGCGATATTCTCATGGTATGAGCTATTAACAGACCTTACAGCATAATGTCAGGCTGACCATCTTGTGTCAGACAAGGCTTTGTTAGCATGTATCAATTTCATATGTTTTTGAAGTACCTGTCAACGATGAGTAGATGCAACAAGTCGGGTATAAAGATTTTGCAGAAGACAAAAAAATCTGACCGCAGTAGGACAACCTGCTGCTCTTTTCCCAACCAAATTAAAGGAATGAGCTGTGCACGGCACATAATGAGCTACAATGCACTTCTCACGAAGAATAGCCTGGTTTCCGTTATACTTCCTACTCATTTGCAGCATTGCCGTATGACTGTCCAAGGCATTTTCAGGGATTCGTACAAACATAATGGCCTGCATCTTTATTATACACTATAATTCATAAAAAGTTTGGGGGCCCTTAAATTATTGGGGGCTTTAGCCCGTTCAGCACCCCCCCTTTTAATCCGCCATAGGGGTCCACGCATCTGTGACGATGTGGTACGAGGAGGGGGGTGTTTAAGAAATGTGACGTCACATCAAAAACGCGAAACTTTAAATAAAAGTTCCACTTAAATATTTGATTGTTTACCATTTATTTAATTACGTTTTCAATGACTTCACGCGTGTTACGATATTACAGTGCAGACTTACCCTAAATACATATTTAAATGACAAAAAATAATTTGCAACATGCTAATTTGGTATTGAGAAAATACGCTTTGGGGGGGTGTCAAAGCTTTTGTGACGCGATCCGTGTCATATCTCAAAAAAAAATAAAAAAGAAGATGTGACAGAGGGGGATATAAACAGCGGTCGATCGACTGGGCTAAGGCGCATGAGATGGTACTGTCCGAACTAGAATTCAACAAATACCACAAACAAAACTACGAAATAACATTCCATCTTAGTGAATATGTTTCCTAAGTTATCTCTCCCACCGCCTCCAATTCGCCCACGCTTACCCCCTCTCTACCCTTTTATTACTAATTCCCTACCATAGTACAACACCCTATCTCTCCCCAGAAACACATGCAAAATCAACCGGTCAAACACCACCAAAACCCTCGCAAAAACCCTAATAAACTAGCCCCAAACATCCCACCCCATCGCCGCAACATATTACCCCGCCTACCACTTAGTACCGTATAATAATAATCCGGTTAT